>JAGDYQ010000036.1:5855036-5989625 GCA_021962125.1 Bulinus truncatus | reverse complement strand
AGAAACAGGCGCTTACGCGATATAGACACAATAATTGGTTTTGAATAAACTTCATACATCAAATGAATGCAACTGGTTTCAGTGCTAGGGTCATTGCATGTCTTGAGACCATGATTATTTCTGAAAACTGTTGAATGTAATAAATAGTATGAGGGCCTAGCAACCTCTGTTTCACCATGCACGATATTGAACGTCCAACCTATGAAGTGTCCCGGGTTCTTTCTATTGAACTCGTTTTATTGGCAGTTTACATTTATTTTTTTTTGCAGAACCCACCCTACAGGTAAGGTTTTTCCGATTCTAAAAATAGCTCAACCTAGTAAGGTATATTTTAAAATAAATAATCAAATAAAAGAAGTAAAATTGTTCTATACCTGGGAAAATAAATACACCTGATAACAAAAAGTGCATTCACATATTACAAGCTACTCAATAGTATTGCTTCTTGTTTTAGTACCATTATATAAAGTTAGACTATATCATTTCAAACAAACTTTCCTGAAGCTTAAAAGTCAGGATATAAAAATAGCCGCATTTTGGAAAGACTGGAATTTCTGTTTGGGCATTTCCAAAAACTGAAAAGAATGTTGTCACCCAAGTAAACACCACATGCTTGACTATAAGAAATACTGGAAATCACAATCAGGTGATGACTTACATACAATTAATCACAAAGAATCCATCACATATTACATACAGCTATTTTTTTTTTTTTTATTTTAATACCCTTCAAGATCTTCCCCCACCAAACACAGGTGTATTGATGTAATATGTGAATCTTCCCACAGAATTTCAACATATTGACGACAGATATTATCAGTGTCGTCCACTATGACAAACAGTTTTCTGTCTACAACCAATAAAAAACTAGGAATAAAAAAAAATATATATAAAATACACAAGTACATTGATACGAATTGAAATATGGTGTATAGATCCTTTATTACAACACTTTTAGTTTGAAGATATGTAGATTGGCTATCGTATACATTTAGATTCTCGATTCTTTGATTTTGTGCATATTTGAAATTTCAAGAGAATCCACTGCTTTTAAAGTGCTCTTTGAAGAGGTGCTGGTGAAAATGATGATATGTCTGATAGAGAAAACCATGAGGTACTGTTAATAGGAACCACGAGGAAATTCAGCTGAGGAAATAGATGATATAGATAAATCCAAGAGAGCACTTTATATGATGAGGAAACCAAAAGATAAATATTGTAGAAACTGTATTGGTACCGCCAGTACCATAATATGAACCATTGTATACTGGTATTATGTACAGTATAACCACCCATAGAGAACCCATGAGTAAAATTAATAGATGAGGAACCATTAGGTACCAGAGAGATGTACTGACTGATACTGATTGTGAGAACCAAGGAGGTACTAAGTGAATATGTACCAATATAAATCGATTGAGGAACCGCCATGTACTAAGGGAAACCACCGTAGTACTGATGATGAGGGAATACTTGAAAAATTAGTTAACAATCAGTGAGAACCATGAGGCATTGTAGTGATAGAAAATAATATAAAATTATATTGAGAACCATTAGTACTGGTGAGAAAACAAACGAAGAAGTGCTAGGAAGATGAGAACCATTTAGCACTATTATTTTGAGTTGGTGAGAAGAGATGAGGTAAATTAGAGAACAACCATGAGGTCCATTATAAATATATGACATAAATCCTGGATAGGGCACCTAATAGGTACTTCAATGGGCCAGGCACTGCTCAACATTTGCTGTATTTCAAACACTTCACACGCAATATCTGTATTACACATAGGTGCACACACAATAATCAAATGTCAAAAATGGATACATACAGAATTGTATATATATCGCTCAGTATAGCTTCTCACAGTACCAGATCAGCGCACAGCAAATATCTTTTACCGCACACAATAACAGGGAAAACACTGACTGATCTCCCCTACAGTCTCTATTATTTGGTGTAGAACCAGCAATGTGCAGGCGCAAAATTAAACAAAACTGGGTGGTAAAACTGAGAAGAGCACAGTACCTGGGCATATAAAACTGGGGTACAAAACGGCGTGGTAAACCACCATCCCACACATGAGGTGATGTTATACGTCATGGATGATCAGAGAGTCAGCACTTGTGGATCTTTTGTTCTGGGAAGGAATTGCTCACCTGGTAGCTACAAATGAAGGTCCAGGACTGATGAAGCTGCTTAATAATCCATCCACTGTAGCACCTTGCTAAAACAGTAGATCTTTTTCTAGCAGCAAATATATTTTTTGATAGTGTGTCGTAAAATGTGACGCCAGATCAACTTTGTTTGCCTTGTCCCACCACCGTCCGCTCATGAGGGGGGCGGGCCCGGCGACTGTCTGGTCCCCTCTGCTGTTTGGCCTTTTACACTCAGCATGACGATTTCCTGCCCTCCTCGTTGGCCATCAGGCCCTGCCGGGAATGCCGCCTGCCCCTGCCAGAAATTTTGTTGGCTGCCCATGTCGACCCCCTTCCACATCAAGCAGGAGGCTCACTGTGAGCATAATCAGTGTGGGAGTGTAGGTCACAACCGACACCCCAGCCTAATTGTAATGAGAAGGTGCATTTGGTACTTACTTTCTCAGCTCAATTTTCACATTCCACAGACTGGTGATATCAGCAGCCAAAGCAGATGATGTCATCACCGTTTGGTGGACGCTACAGAGGTAAGTTGGGAGGGGAGGGAAGAGTGCTACAAGTGGGACTGCATGGAACGGGATTGTGGAGACTCCCCAGTAGCAGGAGCTTCTTCATCTTTGTAGATTCTTTTTTACACTTGTGTGTCATGTGTTTTATTTTCACATTTATCAAGTAAATGTATTCTACCAAATTCTCAGATCTGCACATTATAGCATTTGTGCTAGTAAATGGTGGAAGGTATCTTATTAAGATGAATGGTAATTAATCAAACTTCACATAATGCAGTGTAACTTCAGTGTAAATGCAGTGTGGTACTGGTGTAAATGCAGGTAATTTGCAAATGCACAACTTGTAAATGTAGTGGTAATTTGTAAATACATCAGTTAGAGAAAGAAGGATGCACATATACACTGATGTTGATATTTTGTTTGAAACTGTCTCACAAGAGCACTCAGTGATCTGAATTTTGGAGAACCACTGAGAAATGAATTTAACAGACAGACATAGAGATAGATAGACAGACAAATAGATGGACACATTAGATAGACATAAATAGATATAGATAGTGTATGTATTCACTACACTATAGATAGATATAGATGTGGCAGGATGGATGGATAGATAGGACAGACAGATAGATAGATAGAAGGACATAGAGATATATGATGAATAATGGATTTATTATAGAGAGATAGAGAGAGAGAGAGAGAGAGAGAGAGAGAGAGAGAGAGAGAGAGAGAGAGAGAGAGAGAAGGGTGGTTGATGACCAGAAGAATATTTACTTATAGGTCAACAAATGGTCTTTGCCTGATGTTGTGGGCCTCTGAATGTTCTCAACTGTAATAAGAGAAGCCCCGCCACTGTGATCATCCCTTTTACTGGTTTCCTCCATAGTTATTTTCCAGAACTGCCACAGGGACTTCGACTTCTGCAGGTAGATAGTCACGCTAGTTTTTCACACCACAAGGCTACTGTGGAACTATGTCTAGTGTATAATGTCTGACTGATTGATGTGGATCTCTCTACATTCGCCTGAGATGAGAGGGTGAAGGAAGCCCCCATTGGAACTGGAGGATAGGTTCACTGAAGCTCTACAGGAGAAGACACACAAGCTCTGCCTCTGTTCATGTGGGCCAAGAGGTTGGGTAATCAATTGGAAATGGGGATGCTGAGAAAGACACTCGTTGTCACGTCATTACTACTGATGAGGCTGTTCGCCCCCAGTGCGCCATTGCTTGCTTGACGGCGCGTCAGGAAATTAGTGGTTATGCATGGAGCGCACGATCAACAATGATCACATACCTGAGCTATGCCACCACAATGGTCCTTAAGCAGAATAGATCAAACCAGTGGAGCAAATAACTGAATTCAACAAGAGAGGGTTCAAATTAGAATCATCACTCAGATCAATCACTTGAGCCAGATTGCCGCCTACCTCTAATGGGGTGCTCTAAACAGGGTGGTCCCCTGGGGGAGTGGACGAGATGAGATCCAGAGTTGTCCTCAGAGGGCCACTCCCATGTGAGACCAAACACCCTGCACCTAGGGGTATCGTTAGCCACCTTTTTTTATAAACGCCATAGTTTATTGAACTTGTGGGGTGCTGTCTGATGTGCCAGTAAGGCTAGCAAGAAACACTAAGACCTAGATGGAAGAGGCTGTGTGAATTAGGCCACTGAATTGAATTGTCACTTAATAAGCAAGGAAACAAGTATATATCTTTTTCCATTCCCAAGTAAATCTAAGATCGCAATATATTCTTAAATTCTTTTTTTACAGTGATATTTATTTTTGTTTAAAATATAATATCTGTATTTTGTAGTGGTGTCATTTTTTTTTAATATTCTTTTACATGTAAAACACTTGTTGGCTGGACGAGCCACATACCAATATGGCAAATCATTAATATGGATTAGCTAAGAAGCACGGCCAAGCAAACCATTAAGTTGGCGATTAATGCATGGGTGTGGTGGCCTTACTGGTACACAAACCATTGAGTTATGGATTAAATATTGAAGGCCTTACTATACACAAAACTATTAGCTGGTTAAGGGATTGGGCCATTGTTATCTACCACAAAAATGAATTTTTTTCAGTATTAATTTTTTTTTTATCAACATTTTTATTTTAATACTTATTTTTTAATGTTGTTCCATTTTAGTTTGAATTTTCTTTGGCATAAATATTTTATATTAATTAACGGTGGTTATGGGATTTGTGGTTCTATTGATATCACTGTCTATATTAGTATGTTATTTTCTAGCATCGCTATTATTGTAATATGAACTGTTATTATATTTAAATAAATATTTCACATAGTCCAAGTTTACCCTTCTATAATATATGTTCTACATGTAATAATATTTTTCTTCACTTCCCTGGGCCCGCTGAGCAGCCTGCCTTCTAGATCCATGTGAACACATACTGTAATATCATTTCATGTATTTATATTTACATGACTACGTGTGCTATATTTTTACAGGATCACGTGTATTTATATTTACATAGTTTCTCCATGTGTTTTTATTCGCATATAATTTTGTAGATTGTATTGGGGTATTTTTGAATTGTTTTTTTTTGCTTTTATTTTTATGTCTATAAAATCACGAAATCTTATCAAAAAAAAATGTTGTTTATTTTTCAAAGGTTTATTTTTTGTAATGTTTGACTTAGACATAAAAAGTCCATAAAGATCCGTAATCTGATTTTTAGTTAATAATTATGTTATCATTGGAAATTGCCTAGCTCAATACAGCCACTTTAGTTTGGCTCTATATATGTATCAGAGTGTAACTGAACCATAAATAAATATACAGTAACACATAGTTATCTCCTATTTCGCTTCTGTCTCCTGTTGGATTATAGGTCTGGGGCTGTTAGTTTACATCAGCAGACCTGTGGGCAAAATCACCACCAGGTGGTGCAAAGTAGATCCGAGCACTGCATAATTGTGTGTTTTTTTTTAATAATAAATATTCAGGTTTCAAACCATAGTTTCACCAAGATGAAAATAAATTCTCAACAATCTAGATAAAGTCAATAACTTTAATAGAAGATTTCATCAGATACAACCAAGATTTATTTTGAAGAATTAAATGTTGTTGTTGAATTATATCCTCTGGTACCGGCGATTATTTGATAATTTGAGAAACCTCCATTAACTTCTTTATCCAAAGTAAGAACCTTCCTTTGAGTTGTATCAGTTGGTTTCCAAGAGGCCCCAATTGTTGAGGGAAGGGGGCTAATGTATTGGGATTTTTTTGCTGTAATATCTTCAAACACGCGTATGATGCATCAGGTCAAATATAAGCGCATACTAATGGCTATTTTATCATGAGATGCCCTATAATATAACGAGTCTGAATTCCATAAGTTGGTAATAGTTCAACAAAACATCGTTATCACTACTGATTGTATTTAGCTCATCATAGTCACAAGACAAACATATTCTGCACACAATGAGCTCAGAGTAAGATATAACTTATACATGAACTTAATGATTTAATGTGATAGACTGGGCGATAACCTCTTCAGATTGAACGCTGCCTAATTGAGCGCACAAGTCCTATAATCAAAACATGAATGAGTTGCTACAAGTCTAGATAACTCAAAACATGGACAATAAAAATAATAACACAACCTTATTAAAATTGTTTAAAAGTCAATTTTTTAAATATATTAATTATGACTCACACATAATATATGCATTGAACACACAAAGTATATAAAACAGGTAATATATGTCATCATAGCATAAACATGAAGTCATGTCTGACTGCATTGAAAGAAGTAACTGGAATTTGTAGGGCAGATAGTACATATCCTGCGGTGTGGTACGTATATATTCAACAGAATCAATAATCTTAATAGTAATTAATAGCTTTATCCAACCGGAGGGAAGTTAACAGGTTGTTGAGGTGTATTATGCAGTCATTGAATACATCCATTCATGGAGCAAGATATGCATTAATAATATAGCTGCCAGCTGATCACACCGCCAGTGTAGTTATTGAAGGCAATCATAACAGTGAAGAATTGATTAACTAACCATCAAATCCGCCACTAGTTCAGAACAGCTATTATTCTATAGTGTACATCAAGTCGCAGCATTTCATCACTGCTAGAACTCACGGTGATTGCAGAGCCTTCGGCCTGTGGAAGATCATCTGTATACTTTACCCTGAAGGCTACAGAGTTCTTCAGTGGTTGCCCACCAGCCAGAAGTTTCGAATAACCACACCAGCTTCTGCCATCAGTGAGTAACGTGGGACCTTCAGCCTGATCAGTTTTGAATTTTTCCTCAGAAAGCCACCACAACTCACACTTTATGGAATGACTGCTGTGGTTTTCTGCTTCAATGAGCACGAACTTTTTTCATAGAACTTTTCCGTTAATTTTAGGTGCACTATAGGTCTTTTCCAGCTGACAAACTTGAGCAACTGATTCAATAGGCTGAAATCTTTCAGTGAAGGTTTTACCACAGTCGCAGAGACCTGCACCAATTTATTGATGGTCATGTCTTAATGAAGGCCTGTTAGCTGAGAAAAGCTGGTTTTTCCTTTGATCATGTTTGATTATTTCACTTCTCCAAAAGCAATAAATGGACTTTAGCTTAAACTTTAAAACAAAATATCATGACGGAGAACCACCTTCACCAGTGTGCATCACCTGGTGTTTAGTCACATGGGATCAGATTCAGTAGAAAAATAAATCACAAACATCACACTTGAAAGGCATTTCTCAGGGGAGAGTACCGCTATGCTGCTGTGTGTGCAATAAGCAGCTTATCATTACGAGAGAAACCCTCACTCACAAGGTTGCAGATGAAGGGCTTCTCCCCGGTGTGCCATGTGATGCCTGCGAAAACCTGCCACAGACGCCACTTTGGCCTTCTGTGGCAAAGTAATTTTCTTTAAGGCTGACTGATTTAAAGAGCCTTGTTGATAGCATATATCACATCTATGTATGGTGTGTGTATTTATTTTCTTTTTACCACTAATACAAAGCAATTAAGTTGAGCTGTGAGTTAATGATTTTCGAACAAGCTTTTCTGAACCAATAATTTCTTTTCACAAATGCCATGACTAGCAATCAACATGAATTTCCTCGCTTAATATCGCTGCTTGCAGAAGCCCCAGGTGACTTCAAGCCCGCCACCTGATACACACATCCGATGGTTGATGACCGGTCCTTACGTGAACTTTGCATTTATTCTTCTGGTGCAGAAGCCTTGCTGCAGTGGTGTACTATATTTTTCCCCGTGTGAATGCTGAGCTAGCTCGGCTGGGAAGAAGTGCTAAAGAAATTTTGCCACAAATTCTCAGACGGTGGTGCGGCTTCCGGTTGAAGACGCTTGGCGCCATACATTGGGAAATTCACAGTCACCTACAGGTGGCTTGCCAACCATGGGGAAATATCTGATGGCAAATCACTGGTACAAATTTTCCTTCTACATTCTTTGAAAATTTGGGGAGAGATTACATGCTGCATATTTCAGTTTTCATCATCAGCATCGAACAGGCTCAACTTTCTATTTTTGGTCTCTCACATAAGAACACTGAACAGGAGAACACAAAGATGGTGCAGGCCATTCTGGAGGTCGAGTGCAGCTGTTTTGCCGGTCCGGCCAGCTCGTGGTAAATCGGTGGATCTTTTCAACTCCCATCGCGTTGACTCTGCACTCGATCATGACGATTAACGCTGGAGTGGGATCTACCAATCACATTATTAAACTCATCCAAAGAGTAAACGCTTGTATCATTGTCATCAATCTCTCTCTCTCACTATCGCCAAGGATTCAGTGAAGGGACGGACTAACATAATCAACCAGCAGAATTTTGGAACCACCATCTTTAACATATACTTCTAGCATCGTTGAAGTTGCTAATGCTTGACTCGTGCTTATCCAACCTCTCTTGGACAGTCGTCCATCTTCCTTGACGTCACAGCATTCTCTTCCAATCTTCTTCATATTTTTTCTTCTGTTCGTCATGCCTCGGTTTGACTTTGTACTTTCTTATTGTGTTAACTAGATCTTTAAAGGGCGTAATTTACTCCAGTAGTCTACTAGCATACGCAGTAATACTCAGATATAAGTTTGGTTGAAACCTTCGGGACTCTTGCAATCAAAATAATTAATCAAGCATTCTTCTTCTTTTTCCGATTTAGAGAAAATGTTTAAAAATGAAGAAAGTATTGATAATGTTATAAAACTATATAATAATTTTAATTTAAAAAATAAAGTGTGTTGTCTAAATTTTGAGTTGAGCCATTGTATTAACCAAGTTGATTTTGAGGTGTAAAAATAATTATATTTTTACATTTGCAAAATAATAAACAAACAAGTAAGAATAATGCAAAGTACAAAAATATATCTAAGCACCTTGAGAATGGAAGCCACTTACCTTCCATATTCTGCCACATCAAAGATCCACTTCATTGAGAGAGAAAGGTTATTAGAACTGTCTGACCATCATTGTTTTCTTTTCATTCAATTAAAAAAAAAAAACAATTTAAAAACATGAAGGGATTAATATTCTAAATAAAAAAAACATTATTACTAACTATAACATTAGATCTAATAGATTTGCTTTGGTTGAGTGAAGGAAGTTCATAAAGTATTTTATTACAAATATTTTTTAATCAAAAGTACTGAATACCACAGATCGCTTGACGATATTTGTAATGCAGAAACGTAATTTTAGTTTTTAGATACTATATAAATATATATATAGATCGTAGCATTAACAGCAACCCATCTAATCATCATCAGCACATAATACACACTAGGGGATTCCTGTATAAATCATATTGTTGGAATCAGATATGTTTGAAGAGAAATTAATTTGAACTGCAAAAAATACAATATCAGTATTACGATACAGTAAAATAAATAAGGCACATTTGGGGATTTTTTCTTGCCTTGAGAAAAGCTAATACTTCTATGAAATAAGATGCAAACCACAAAATCAATAGTTAGATTGGTTAGTCACATATATATATATATATATATATATATATATATATATATATATATATATATCGCAGATAACAAAAAAAGAATCATTATCATAAAAATAAATAGAGATTGAAGGTCAAAATAATACTAGAGACTTGAGTAAAAAAATATTTAAATACTTAAAATATACTTCTAAACAAATTTATATATTTTTTTTGTATATTACTGTTTTAATACACAATGAATGCTGAGCAATAATAGACATATCACTTTAAATGGATATGGTAACATTTTATTATTATGTATGTGATACTACTATGCCTGAAAGGTTTTAATGGCAATAAAAATGCACCATGTCCATACTCCTGACCTAAATATTGATGAGTTGTTTTGTTTTTTTTATTTATTTAGTTATAAGAAAAATAAATAAAACAATGCTAAAAGTTTTTACTAATATCATTACTCTTTAGATAAATTGAACAGAGCATTTGGACATTATTTATTCTATTTTTTAATGGTTCTATTAAAAATATGAGGTTCAATTCTATCACTAATAGTAACAGAGTATTTACATTAATAGCAACTTTAATAAGAATTAAATATACCAAGTAGGCTCGCTTATACTACGATTTGTTAGTTTGTTACGCTAAAAATTTCATTAATTAGTTGCATCTGAAAAGAGCAATAGATAATGTATATAATACAAAAAGATGTGTATACATATTTTTAGTATTTTTACGCTATATATATAAAGGCGCCATATTTTAATCTTTCAAAGAGTTTGAACCATACGTCTTATCTGACTAATATTTTTAAATTTGCATATTATTGAATTTGATTGATATATTGAAAATTTTAAAGAAATGCAAGAAAAAATATTAAGAATGCAGTGATATAATATTGTATTTATTTGTATATACCTGATATAAATAGGGAACGTTTAGAAATAGAAATGCATAAATAAACAACCAAAACTTTATAATCACAAAACGCATGCGCATTAACTGTATAGCTGGTGTAGTTGAGGAGAGGTGATAAAATCTATGATTTCTAATATTTCATTAATTTATTCAGCAAATGGAAAAAAAGAATTGAGCAATATTATAAAAGAAACATAATAAAATATTTAAATAGATAAATTTGTTAATAGTTTTTTTTTTAAAATTAGATTTCCAGTATTCTAATGAAAACATATGAAGGAGTCACAATTTTGTGGGACAACAAAAAAAAAAACATCAACATGCATTTAAAAAAGACAACTATATTTAAATCTTCTTTAAAATTCTGAACCAAACAAATATAACAGATTTCATGAATAGTAAATCTGTCACCTGGGTTTCGACTGTCGCTCCCAGGCCTCTGTAATTTTATAAATATTAATACTTTTATTTTCTTAATCTAAAAATAAATGAAATTAACATTTACTTGGAGATGACTGCAGTTACCAGCCAGCATAAAGCTGATATTTATAAGTAAAGTAAATTCCTTGAGTTTTGCCAATACGGTGATGAAGGAATCACCGGTTTCAGAACTGAAAAATCCATTTTCACGATTCTAATGTTTCAATCCACATCCTTTCATGTGGTCATTTATCACCAGTGCCAGTGAAAATTGCACCAGAAATTTCTGTATGACTTTCAAGGGGCCTACAAATGCCAGAACAGCACATGTTCAATGCCAGCAAATTTGAATAATGTTTGCATTAGTTACTTATATAACGTGGATGAGTACTTCGTTTTGATTTGTAATTACAGTAGTTAGCTTTCTGGGCCTCTTGTCTTAGCAAAGTCACATAAAGTCCTCAAAAAGTTAGCTTTAGATTTCAAATCGCAAAGAAGTGCGTAATTGCTGTAACCTCACATACCTTTTTGCCAGGGAACCCCAATTGTTCTTTTCTAGTGTCCCTGTAACTTTGCGAGGAACCTGCACCAATCTTCTATCAGGGAACCCAAATGTAATTTTACAGTAAACTTCAACAAATCTGCTGTAATCTCAAATGTAGCTTTGTTAAACTAAATGCACTTTGCTAGAACCAAACAATTTCTTGGGAACTTCAATGACTTCGTTGTGGAACTCTAAACGTTTTTTCTAGTGTCTCAAATATTTTTTGCCAGAACCCCAAATGTATTCTTTGCCATGAACCTTTCAAATGCATCTGGTCAGGAACTCAATGGGTAATTTCTTACAGGGTCCTCAAATGATTTCTTGGCTAGAAACCACAATTTATTAGAATCAAATGTTCTTTTTCAGGGAACCAAAAATAGCCTTGCCAGGAACTCAAATGTTTCTTTTGCCACGAATCCTAAAAGTAATTTCTGCCTTTGGCCTCAGGTGTACATTGCACAGTGTCACCAAATCGATCAGCTATGAGAAGTTGAGGATCATTGATTTGTGTTTTTTTTTGCAAAAAGTAGACACATTTTTTTTTACAGGATAAGAACGTCCATACAGGTAAGTCAACTTCAAGTCTTTAAAAAAGAGATAGATAACTTTCTCGCCATCACCACACGAAGAGGAAGAGGGAGATATTCTGTGTGTATGATACCGTGTGACTATAGATCATTGAAGCCTGCTAGATTGCAGCAGACTAGGAAAAGTAGGTGTACGTCTTATCTTTTTTTATTTGCCGCCTATTTTAGAAAAAAATATTTAAAAAATGTTTTATTTTGTTACACAAATTTTATCTTCAACTCAGAAGCAAAGAAAAAATATATATTTTTAGTAGTTAAATAATCAATATATTTATTTATATAGCTAAATAATAAGAGATTTATTGAACAAAATAGCAAATATATCTCCCTCCAAGATCGCTACGACTTTATATGAAACATTATTACAGCGCCTTGTATATTTTTCGTGTCCAATAAATAATAATAATAATAATGAATAATAATAGAAAATTTTATACAAGTATAGTTTTATAATTAAATTGTTAGAAAACTCTTAATAATAACAATAGCTACATGAAAAAAAAGAGGAAAACGTGTACAAACACAAAACAAATAAATAGCTTTATTTGTTTTTTTGTCATTTTGCTGTAAACAAATGGAATAAAGAATAAAAAAATCACCTATAAGATAATTAAAATTGTTTACTAATTCAACTAATAAATAGAATAAGAGACGTAGATCAGTTTAAACTGTTTATTCTGTAATTTTTAGCTGTTGACCAGAAATGAAGTCAACTCAAGATTGAACCATCTTTACAACTTACTAATACACAATAAACACAAGTAAACACACACAAAACAAACAATATTATTGGGTTGGAATAATAATTTACCAATTATAGTAGTGTTACATGTAAATTTCAGATAAACTATAAAAAATTGTTTATTTTTTTCATTTTTTATTTATCTTGAAACGTCTCTACAAATATTTTCTTCAGGGGGTCAAATATTGTAGTAATTAAATTTAGAAATCATGAACAAAATAGTACTTTTTCTGCTTTTAGTACTTACCTTACTATATTTTATTTTAGTGTTAATACTAATAATATTTTTTTATACATGAAACATTTATTGAAGTTAATGACTTCATGAATAAAGAAGTAAGAAGCACAAACACAATAAAAAACATGAAATATAAAAAAGAAAGTATAAGAACATGAAATAAACAGAAATACAAACACAGAAATAAACACACAAACACAAACATGAAACATGAATACAAACATGGAAATACAAATAATGAAATATAAATATGAATATAAATAAGAAATAAACATAAAATACAAACACTGAAATACAAACATGAAGAATAACAGAAATACAAATACAAGTTTACTCAACAATATAATTGATATAGTGACCTAGTATTGGTGAATTTAACTCGTTAAAGAAATTAATCATATAAAATCCATGAACACAGATATTTTTATTATCAGACATTATTACTTAAAAAAAATATTAAATGTATTTCAAATAAAATTAAGAAGAAAAGCAAATCGGTTGTTGAATTTTGTTCGTGAACTTCAATATAGCTCCTCACTAGATCTTTTATAATATTGCAGTTTATAGAGAATGAGAGATATTTTCAGATATATATAGTTCTATTACAGTAAATATAATAGAATACCTGAGAGATATAAAAAGGTTGTTTTACAGATTATTGAGAATACAAACAACATATTCTCATAGACAAAGCCAGCTGTAATCAAAATAATCTTCTTAATTCTACGAACCGTTGATTTCGTTTGTGGGCAATAGTTAACGTACAGTCATAGCCACGGTCTATTCAGAGTTACAGTTGACACCTATATACCTCTTGCTGTTTCGCCAGACGCCAATGACGACGAATGTCCAGTATGTGCGTTGTTATTTCACTGTAAATATTCAAATTGGTGTGAAAACAAAGGTACAACAAACAACTCGTAGCTACTTGTTGTCAAACAGTTTGTTATCCTGCAAATTCTACTGTTGTCAAATAGTTGTTGTTCTTTCCTGTTTGACATGAAGTGTATATCAGCTATTAAGAAACATATCTTGTTTGAGTAAGTTCTATAACCATAAATAGAAAATTCAGAAGTCGCCACAACACCAATAAGGTTATCTCACATTCTTTTTATATGGTTACCAAAATAAACACACACATACATACAACACATAAGTACACATAAACATGTACTTCAGACTGAAATATTGTACAGCTACAGTTATAATGGCTTATAAACACAGATGACTAAACAAAACATTGTTAGAACACCCCCCCCAACACCTCAACATATATATATTAATAAACTAATGTTAAAACAGTATTGCGCCTTTTATAAAATCACAGATAATTATGTAAAGATGTAAATAATACCGCCATATTTCTATACAGGTGACCAAATATTCTGCCCTTAAAAATAGTTCGTATTCTTTAATCAGGGGCCTTACCATTAGGGCCACATGTGTAGTTCCCAGAATCTGAAAGTAGAGGCCCCGAGAGAGGCCAGGTTGCCTGTAAGCTATATTTCGAATAAAAACATCATCTTCAATAAGCGTGGGAACCCGTGTCCTTAGCGAAAGCTACATCAGTACAAACACTTCTATCGCTTGATACCTTTACAATGGGCTGATTTGGGGTTGCAGGGCAACTGTTGAACTGATACTGAAATTAAATTCTTACTACACACATCGACACCATGACATGAGATAATGTACTTAATATTTAAAAGTGAAAATTAGCCCCCCTCAAGTTGGGCCTGGGACTTTTAATTGGAATCTCTCCGCCCTCAGGTAGTTCACCGTTCTTAGCAATACAGGAAGAAGAAATAAGATAACATAGCAGGTACCTTCCGGCAAGCAGGGTTTATAGTCGGGGTCGCGACCATCTAGTCGCAGCAAATCTAATGCAGAGAAAATACAATTTAATAGAAAATGTTTTTAACTTGTAAATATTAACTTATTTTTCATTTAATGTAAGGTGTCACCACAAACCGCAACTGTAATTAAATTTTGAATTACAAAGTTTGGAAGTTTCCGCCAAAGTATTACAGTTCTGTGCAAAACAGAGAAGAATAAAATTAACCAAAAAGAAAAAAAAATTAGCTGAAAGGAAAGACGCATGTTAAAGTCAAAGATGTCTGAACAATCTATTTTGCTGATAGATTAACAACTTCACTGCTCTCGTCACCAACACCGGCTTTACTCGCGGAATTCAATATCCACCAGGATGTACAGTGATAAACGAATCAACCGGAACGCAACCAGAGAGAGCAACAACCTGTGGGTGACTAATTATACCGAAACAGTTACTGTTTCACACAATTCATCCAAGCAAGAGTTTGTTAGTGACATGAATGTCAGACAGCTGAATCTTAAATTAGCCAAGAACAGGTAAAACGTGCAGCCACAACCAGTAAATGTGAGCTAAGATCTCGATTTCTGATTGCAAGACGAAGTCTATGTTTAACAGGAATGATGACTGGTGGTATGATAGGTGTGATTAAAAATATTGTGTGTGATTATGTGTTACAAACGATTGTAATGTGGAAGTGATCATACAAGATGAGGTGTTATTGTTCATGATTGTGTATGTTCGTCATGGTTGCATATGTACTCCGCGGGCTACAGTTGGCCCCAGTTTACCATCACTGGGTATATTGACAATGGCAATGCAGCCAGAGTCTCAGATCAAACACATTAATAGAATCAATTTAAAGCATTCAACAGTGTCGTTAGTCAACATCTGCAAACAGTGTACTTAATTTTATCAGTTAGGGGTTATCACTATCAAAGCAGGGGTTGTTACTTTATCCAGTTAGTGTGCTTTATCTTATCTTGTGTTAAAATGTTATCATCTGGAAATTAGTGGCTGCTACTATCAAACAGGCTGTTATATTGACCAAAGCAGGTCACATTTTACCGAAGCTAAAGCTACATTTTATCTGTGCTTAGTGTCAGTTAATTTTAACATCTGTGTTAGGTACCTGTTAATTTTATCATAAATTATGTGGTCGTTAGCACGACTGCAGTTAGTGTGTCGTTAAGACATTCAAAGCAGGTCGTTGTTATCATCTGTGCTAGCAATAATTTGACCAAAGTGTGGTTAGCCTTTATCAAAGAAAATACATTTTTTATCTGAAGAGGTCAAGCATTTTATCTGAATTAGCGGTCGTTACATTATCGTAAAGTGGGTCGTTATATTTATTCAAATAGTGGTCACATCTTTTATCTGAAGCAGGGGTCATATATTTATTCAGCTAGGTGTCGCAGGATATCCGTAAAGAAATATTATTCACTCAAATAGTGCACGCACATTCATTCCGGTGCTAGTGTCGTTATCTTTACTTCAGCAACATTAATATTTTATCCTCATCTCAGCTATTATTTCATTATTTTTATCATTTCCATGTTTCCATTTCAGATGTCGGTAACAATGGAACCAGCGACTTCAGGTGATGTCTGGACACAAGTGGTAGTATCAGCTTGGTGAGTAGTATGTTACAGGTATCATTTGGTATAACACATGTTGAATATCATTTAGTGAGTATAATGCTGCATATCATTTGGTGAGTGATACAACATAAGGTGCTCATTATATGGAAATGCTGGTGAATATTTGGTGAGAGTGGGATCAAACTGAGGCTCAAGCAATACCTTATGCCCTCTCACCATCTGAAAACTAAATATAATATTATATAACATTTAGTACTTTGTATAGCGCCCATGATGGTCTCTCACTCTGGGCTCATTACTCACATACCACTGATCATCTCATTTGTTCCCTATGAGTTCTAATGTGTGGTTGTCACAGTTGCATCACTCATTGTATGTAGAGCCATTTCTTCTCTCTTTCTGTGATAAATAGATTAATAATTTGTTAGATAATTGCTGTGTAATTGTTAGAGATAATGCTAGATAATTTAATAATTTGTTAGATAATTTAATTTATTTGTTTGATTACTACAGATAAATCAATAGTTCAATTAGACAAATCACACAATAATGTTATAATAGATAAGCAATAACTAATAATACAGGATATATATAATGACAATAATTTAGACAGATAAGAAGTTAGATAATCATAAGTAAGTAGATAATTGTCTTTTCTCTTACTCACAGTCCATTTTCAGAGGGCTCTGTTCACTATAATACTCCTTCTCCTATTCTTTCTGATCCATGTATTTTCCACTTTCACTGTTTATTTTCATGTCTTTTCTCTTCCTCCAAACCACCAGCCTCTTGGTCTGCCTTCTTGTACTTCTTTCTGTATTAGTGGAAGTTCATATATTGCTTTTTAACTTCTGTTGTTTTCCAGTTAGATAAATAGATAGAGAGAGTGGCATTATATAGCAGAACACACACTGCCACACACTGTATACACTAATGCCTCAACATACATAATACCACATCACCACACACACCACACACCACACCACACACACCACACATAATACACACACTATACAGATACCACATAATAATATACACACCATTACATCACACATATCACACACACACATACACACACTAGTGTAATTAAACAGTTTCAGAGATCAACTAAGGGATGAATCATTGATATTCAAAGAAATGGTCTGAACAAATATAGAATATAAATATATAAATTGATTATTTTTTAATAATTTCTGAGTTTTTAGAAAAAAAAAAAAAAAAACAAATTTTTCTTAACTGGTTCGCATGAGCCTTCTAAGCTCATGCATATATTTTTGATCATTAGAACTACATCATCATCTATCTGGACCTTAATGCTGCATACACTTAATCAGATGGCCACAAGATTGTGTTGGTAATGGTGACTACAGCTGAAGAAAGAAAACTTCGTCAAACAGTTTACGTCAGTGGAGCGAACCAGAATATAAGGACACCATTATAATGAAACGAACTGAAGGGAGAAAATTGAGCATTGATTTTTGGTCTTTGTCCATAGACAACACAGGGTAGTCGGAATTGGGGACAGGGAATTCAAAGTCATTGGTGACTGTAAGGATGTGTGACTGAATTATCTCTCTTCACTTCTTCTTGTCATGGAGCCTCTACCACTTAATTTGATCTGTTATTGCAGAACAACAATTTCCAAATGTAATTTCCCTGATATTTGTCTTTCTTGTATATAGTTAAATTTTTATCGATTAAACCAGTCTGATCGCCTATAGTTAATGTAATCGACGAACTATTCATCCATCACAGCAACAGAACGATTGAATCCAAGTTTGACCTGTCTGTAGCAATGCTACATTGAACCGTTCGAGAGATTGATAAGAGTAGTCGCAATGACGGAACTCAACGACTCATCTCTCAGTTAAATCGACGATTGAACGTTCAATCACCACAGCAAGTGCAATGATTAATCCAACTGATCTACTCAGAAGAAGTGCATTGATTAACAGTTGATCGTCACAATGCTATTATTGAACCGGCGCCCGATCTGTCTACAGGTACAATGCAAGCATTGTTGAACCAGTTCGATCATTATAGTTAAATATAATGGACAACCAGTCTGATCTGTTCACATAAACATTTTTTTTCTCTGCACCAGCGACGAGTGGGCCCACCATCCGAAGTCTGCACGAAACCAGGGGCATCAGTCAGCATAATGCCGCAGACACCGTGTAGCTCGCGGCCTTCTAAAAATGGCATTAGAGGGTTGTAATGAATTGGGACCGCACCATTTCAGAGAGAAGTTTAGTACGACCACCACCAATCGATAGAAGTTGAACATCAGACCACCGGCCTGGTGAAGTTGAATATCAGACTACCGCCGAGTAGTTGAATGAACAGACCGCCGCTTCAGATAGAAGTTTAGCACGACTAGACTCACTGGGCCTATGTAGAACGTGTCGCTTAGTCGATGTAACTGTAGGCGGCACTTGCAGGAGGCGCCATACATCTCCATACAGGGCCCCTCTCAAATGGTCGGGTGTGATAATAAATCGTCAAATGCCTTTCACACGGTTTTTCATTTACAGTCGTGACGACAGTGCGAGCGGATACGAGGGGCGCTCCCACCAACGGTGGCGTTCAATCCACAACGAATTTGGCTGGCGGGTGCAAAGCAGGTATTAATCTACCAGTTAAGTGAAATGAATTTAGGCACCATCTGTGTAACACCTTCTTGAGGGCCCATAGTCATACTATGATTTTTACATAGTTTGTTTTTTTAATTGTTCTAATGCCATGGCCACATTTCTGCTTCTGCTATTTCTTGCCATTTCTCATGTTTGAATGAAATGCTAATACTTCCACATCTCTGCATTGCTACACCCCATATGAAGTTTCAGATTTACTTTAGCCGCGTCATGACCAGACGCTTACAAACGCAATGGAGTTTTCGAATTTGTTAATTTTTTTTTTAAAACAACACCACAAAAACCATCAAACATTTTCTAGTAAGCATGAATGGTAAGAAGTTAGGTCCTTCCACCACCGTGTGAAGGCAACCATAGGTGTTGGAAGGGGCTCCACCACCACACATCTAATGTTACACGTTTTATTGATATATTTAACTCATCAGAACCTACAATACTTAAAACGTGTTTGACTTCACATCCATCACAACCGATCAACAGAGAAGAGAGCCTCAAAGTGTGGGCTCAACATTTTTAGTGGGTATCATCACGATATTTAACTAAATATTAAGACCAATCTCAGTAATACAACACAAAACTAAATCTGATAAATCAACGATTGAAACATATACTTTCATTCTCTTTATTAACGCGTAGTTCACCTAGTGTACTTAAATAACGATAGGAGACTTAATATTACAAAAACAGCATGTTATTGCATTGCACTTCAAACGTAGCTGTAGCAGTTCATCCAGTCGACCATGTTCAACTAACTGAAGCATATTACATTAATGGACTCACTAGTAATCGCTGGATTTTGAATTTAATCAAACTCAGTTCACATGAAATTCTGTTTACACGCAAAGTTGTTCTATTTAAACATCGCCATTTTAAAAAAGAAGGTTAAACAGGTGCAATGATTTTTCTCACACTCTGTGAACAGAGATAGTTGCATGCACCTGACGTCGAGACAGTTAGGCGAAAAAAGGGCAGAAATGTGTAGGGGCAGAGCTATGCGACAGTTTTGTGTGTGGTACCAAAGGTGGTGCCAAAGAGATGCACAAGCAAGTGCTGCGCAGGGGGCAGTGGTTGCATATATGTATTGATACAATACTCATTGTTAATGTTGAATGGTCTTCTTCAGTCCTTAGATTGTTTTTGTTTTTAGAAATATTTTAATGACGTAAATTAATAATAAGTCCAACATAAATAAAGCTATCAAAAACATTATTTATTAAAAAAACAGGGTTTCAAATCACAAATATATAATTAATACTATTATTAAGAGAATCAACTATTGGTAAATGATAACTTGCTGGAATATGGTCATGTTTGTCACATTGATTCAGGTCACCACCACCGTTAGTTCTGGCTTGTATCACGTCCTTGGAATAGGAATACATTTGTCTAATCACAACAGCTACATCACATAATGACAAATAGATAACACTGGATGAACAATATAAGCATAGTGTAGAATGATAACACATAACATTATATGATATACATATATAATAATATAAATGACACAAGATACACACATATATATGATAATATATATATTACACCACAATACACATGATATGTATGATGACACTCACAACACATATGATACATGATGACACTCACATACGATATACCGTACATGACACTTTCACGAAACACGCACACAATGAATGTGACATGACACAGATAACATGGTTCTTCTGAGGACTGGTAATTCTCCAGTGTTGTCAACAGTGAAACCACCACAACGCATGCTAATTGAACAATGCTGAAACGTCGTGGTAGTTAGTTAGTCAGAGTTGTTATTCTGGTAATCGAAGTAGTCAGTAGCTAGTTAGTCAGTAGCTATTATCAGAAGAAGTATTTAAAGAGAATGAAAGTCATTGAAATCAGTTTGTCTGTCGCAAGCCAGTCATCAAATAATTAGTTTGACTAGTAGTGTGCACAAATACCGAATGCAACTAATAGTGCAGCCAATGCTATATAGCTAATTAGTTATTTGCAGCTAATGCCAGAAGCAGTTAGACTATAGCAAGCTTAGTTACTAAGTCAGTAGAAAACTAGTACTAGTCACAGTAGTCAGCAGGCATTGGTGGTTAGCATTTGATGAAGGCGAGCAACAAGCATAGCAGTCAGTTTGCCATAAAGCAACTTTTAGCCAATGTGGTTATTTCAAAATACTTCTTGTGATTTTGTGTTGATTTTGTGACATTTTATTTGATGAGACTGTAATTAGCCCACACGCACAGAAATGTGCACTTCCATGGCAGGGGGTAGCACTTCCTATAGGCCATCACAAAGGTGGGCTTTTTTTGCAGCATTTGACAGTAGGGCTGTACATTACAGCAGGGCCAGCATTCCCACAGCACGGGGCAAATTCCGCACAGGCCAGAATTCTGCCAGGCCATCTTACATAGGGCCATCTACAGCAGGGCCAAAGATCATGTAGCCAGCAGCTGACAGGCAGGGGCCAGGCCAACAGGGGGAGGGGAAACAAATGCCACGGCAGAGCGCCACAGGGGCTGACAAACGTAGGAGGGGCCAGTCTCCGCACCGCCACGGCCCGAACGGCACTGCACTGTAGCCCACTGGCACCACCACAGTGCACGGCAGAGACCTCTATTGGTTATTCTCACCAGGTTTCAGCGGTCTGCAGAGAAACCATGCAATGTCACAACTGATAGACGGCTGTCACTAGACATCGCCTGCAGCATTCACGGGCCAAAATACTTCACCATCTCCTGCCCACGTCCTGTGTTAGATCTGTCCTCGTGTTGGCAGGCCTGTCCTCCGTGTGGCATTCCGTCTTTGTTGGGATTCCGTCCAGTTACAGTCCGTCCGTGTGACGGCGTCTGCGTTAGATCTTCGCTTCCGGCAGTTAGATCTCTTGTCCTGTGTTAGATTCCGTCCAGGCCAGATTCTGTCTGTGGGTTATAACGGTCCGTGCTGCACAGCCCGGTCTTTTGTTGGATCCTGTCTGTGTTAGATTTTTGTCTCAGCGCTGCTATCTGGTCCAGTTAGATCTTGTCCGTTAGATCTCGTCCCGGCTGGGGCCCCGTCTGTGTTGTGTCCTCCGTGTTGGGATCTTTGTCCAGTTACAGCCCCGGTCTCAGCGCAGAGGTTCCGTCTCTGTCAGATTCCTCTCTGTGGGCGCGTCCATCCGTAAGCCAGCAGTCCGTCAATTGCCCCCATCCGCAATACTAATACACCATGTTTGCTACTGATCTCAACCGATATAAACATCTGGGCGTTAACGTGTTCTTCATTATTTTTTCTTAATAAAACTCTGTAGGAATAATTGTTTGGATTTCCGTTTGCCACTTTGCAGTTCAACTCTGAGTCTACAAAAAGCATTCAATAAAACATGGGAGGTAACCTTGTCAGTTAAGACATCCCAGCGTTCATTGGTGCCAACTGATCTTTAGTTTTTAAACTTGTGAGATTAATATACACTTTCCCCCACTCACAACCGGTGTGGTCCGGTGACGCAATGAATTAATACTTTTTACGACGTTTTCAAATTCTTAATTTCTTAATAAGTTACTTTCAAGTATTTGTATATTAACCTACTGTGACCAGATAAGATCAGTTGTTGATAGATGCTCAGATTAAACAATCTACTGTTATGAGTAAAGCATCCTGAGACAGACCCATGTCAAACCATGAGGTTAGTCGCAACCGCGTTAGAAAAGGGAAGCATCCGAGACGACCCAATGACAAACCAGGAGGTTTTCAGTCGCAATCATGTTAGAGAGTAAGTATCCTTGAGAAGACACATGACGTAAATCCATGAGGTTAGTCGTAACCTGCGTTAGAGATAAAGCATCCGGGATTAATCTAACGTCGCTGAATCTGCCTAGTAAAGCATCCGAGAAGACACAATGCAGTTAGTAGTAGTACACTTTAAATATTTATCGGGGTAGATGAAGTCTAGAATTCATCTTTTCTAGCCACTACCACACAATATTAGGCATACCGCAATCGCTCTGCCAACTTGAATAAAGTCTGTGACCATTGAAGCTTGGTGACTGTAATAATTTTCAAACACAGAAATCTCTAGCCCTTGAGAGTTTTTGAATCAAAGAACTTCAGACTCCACAAATGACTGACCGTCCATATTGAATAAGAATGTCGAAGGTTGCTTCTCGAAGACGTGAACATAATAGAACATAAATAAAACATAAATAGAACAAAAAAGTAATAGTCTAAATTCCTTTTTGGAAAGTTGAATTCTAAGAATGGGCTCATAGATTGCACTGAACTTATAAAATCAATTGGATGATGATGATTGAAATGTATTTACATCGCCTTCTGATACTTACGTTCTGCAGCATTTAAAAAAAATAATGATTCGAATTTTTCCAGATTTTTTGTATTTCTCTTATAGAACAACTACGTTGCAATTTTCATTTTTTGTAATCTAGATTTGGTTTATACTTACAGAGTAGACAAAAATCGTTTTAAATTTTACGCAATATTTAAAACCTTTGCATTAGAGCTATTAATTACATCCACTTAGAACGTGATCAGTAGGCTAAGTTATTTTTGATTTCGGGCAGATCCGATTTTTTCATGATTGTATTTTAAAACTGGAGGCATACTGTTGTATTAATTCTTTACTTTCGATTTAACACAGAACCCAAAAATCGCTTTTATTTTATTAGATGCTTTGGTGATAGTAGATAATACTTTAGATGGTTGAGTCCTTTACTTCAAAAAAATGTGGCCAGGATAGTTCGATACTTCTCACCGCTTTACCCAGATTAAGAGATAACTTCTGTGACTTTGAAAAAAATACTAATACTTAACTAATTTGATGATTCAGGATGATAGAAGACGCACACTAATACAAACAAACAAAAAAAAGAAATTAAAATTATTTATTGAATTAAACATAAAAGAACTTTTTTTCAAATAAAAAAACTGCAACTAATTTTAAAAAAAAAAATGCTTTTTGCCAAAAAGTGATGGGACTCACCACTTGATAAAAGTAATCCTTAAGTCATTTTTAGGAACTTATCGGGGCAGATGGAAGTGCATATTTCATCTGTTTCTATAACCTCGGCAATATAAAGGGATTGTGTGGTTAGCACAACGCCCACCGCCTTTACTTCCCCAACTTAAAAGTCAGGTACCCATTTAAAGCTGGGTGGACATGGGGGGACCTCAAACCAGGACATGAAAAAAATTAATCCAGAGAGTTCGACCTCGGGACCCAGCAGTACCGACAGTACTTAAGCGCTCTAAGAAACACACGACCACCCATCCCTCATATGTTCACCACAATGACCACAGAATAATGTGAGATCCAATGCCCCCTTTACCCCCCCTCCATGGGCGTATTCAGGGGGGGGGCAAATGCCCTACATTTTGAAAAATGTCATATAAGAGGGGGCATTTGCTCCCCCCTACAATTAAAAAAAATGTCATAAAGTTAGTTATTTTCCCTCCCCCCTGGAAAATTTTTGCCTCCTGGAAAAATTCCTAGCGACGCCCATGCCCCTCTCCCCTTTTAGTTAGTTTCTAAGAAAACGTTTCTGCTTTTTTAAAGTCTCTTGCCGTTACTCTAGAAGATGCTTACATAATGAGCTAATTAGCATGATGTACAGGAAGTAAAAAAAAAAACAACCTGTTCCTTTCATGTTTTGTAAATAAGTTTTCTAAGATAATTTTTTTGTTCTAAATTTCTAAACGCTATTTTTGATTGAGTACAAAAACACAATACAAATAAGTAGTTCATTTGTTTACATTTACTTTCGTTATTAAATGTTTTTTTTACTGTTTATTGCTTATAAGTATCAGAAATCACGTTAATAGTTCATATCAAGAAAATTTTATACCGTCAGTAAGAGTACTTTGAAAATACGCTTCATTCTATTTTTAGCCATGACATTTGTGAGAGATATAATTATTTTCGTTAGTTGTAATAAAGAAAGAACGATTATACCCTTTAAACAAATTTTCCAAAGAAAAATTTTATTTTGGGTTTAAAAAAAATAGTTTTAGATATTTTGAATCATCTTTATTCATCTAAAATTTCTTTTGACCATTTTACTTTAGAATTTCGTGTAAACTGCCTTAAAATACACTATATACATTTCTCCTCTGTTTATATTGTTGTAACAAGATCGCATTAAATCAATAATCTAATCGTAAAAGTTGTTGACTAATTCTACCCCGCCTTCTATTTCCAGTGGACATGGTCCAACCTCAGCAGCTTTAAAAACCCCTATTCAGTGGTGGAGGGGGTGTGCAGGTAGTGGAGCCACTTAACACTACCAATCACAAAAGTGTCCCATTATTTTTTCATCGTTGTCATTGTTTCTGTGAAAGCCTGCAGTGACAGTGCAAAGCCTATTTGCTGTTGTCATTGTTTCTGTGAAAGCCTGCAGTGACAGTGAAAGCCTGTTTCTGTTGTCATTGTTTCTGTGAAAGCCTGCAGTGACAGCATGAAAGCCTGTTTCTGTTGTCATTGTTTCTGTGAAAGCCTGCAGTGACAGTGAAGAGTCCTGTTTCTGTTGTGATTGTTTCTGTGAAAGCCTGCAGTGACAGTGAAAGCCTGTTTCTGTTGTCATTGTTTTCGTGAAAGCCTCGCTGAGACAGCGAAAGCCTGATTTTTCGTTTTTAAATTCTGCCTGCCTGTTTAGCTTATGTGTACAATTTGTAACACGCTGGTAGACAGTTAATGCATTCAAGTCGTTTTCATGCCAAACTCACTCATATTGATAAAAAAAAAAATCCGATTTTAAAAAAGTTTGCACTTTGAGCCGTTGTGAAAATGAACACATACAAAACAACAACAACAACAACTCATTAGTGAATTTTATTTTCGTAACAAAAACTAAATGATTCTCCTTAAATATGTTGAAGCAAACTGCCATTTTGATTTTTTGTGTTCTCGCTGAGACATGAGGCTGTTAATTTTTTTTTAAATTTGAATTAGTACTCTCGAAACCAAAGCTCATGTAAGAAAAAAGTTTTCATATGGAGGTGTGTGTGTGTGTGTGTGTGTGTGTGCGCTCGCGGGGAAAGGCAAGTTTAAAAAAAAAATATTTTTAAATATGTGACACAGTACGTTCTTGTATTTACTACATATTTAATTTTTTTAAAAGTGTGAACTACATTTACGCTAATGGTGAAGGGAGCTTTTCTTTATTATATCTATGACTGTATCTTCTCGTATATATATAGCATTATTATAGTATACAACTCATATGCATATCCCATTATTTGTAACATATTCGCAGTATATCTATTGCCAGATAACCAGTGTAACCCATAAAGGGATATTGAAGTTATCTAGTATTTTAGTCTTTCAATTTAATTGTTTCACATGGAATAAACATTCTTAGACTGACAAAGTATTTATTTTTACCTCCAAAGTTACCATAATGTTTTTCTTTTGAAGTTCTAAGTACCATAAAGTTTTTTTTGGTAAATAACTAATTATTTCCATATTAAGTTGTCAAATATTATACAACATATTAATGATGGTATTTAAAACTTAATGTCTCCATTTTTGCGTTTTATTTTAATTACATGCTTCTTAATTTTTATATGTTTTTTTTTTAAAATTTAAATTCATTATCTGACGTCCAACCATTTAAAAAAAAAAAAAAAAACAACATTTCTCCTTTTACTTCATGACTCAGCACTACATTGAATCATAGTATACACGTACATCTTCTCTGAAAACATCTTTTATAGTATCTTATGTTCCGGACATTTTTATTATTTCAACTAGTCAGTCAAAAGTACATACAACATAAACATAGACATAACGCTAGGTTTACTCTTAACCTCCACCCAGACTAAACACTAGTTTAATACATTATTTACTCACCCAGCCCCAACACTAGTCTGTACTTATTGACTCACCCAGGGCCAAACACAATAGTCTCACTAGCTGACTACACAATTCAGACCAAACACTAGGGTCTTTCACTATTGACTCACCCAGACTTCAAACACTAGTCTCACTATTGACCTCACCCAGACCAAACACTAGTCTCACTATTGACTCACCCAGACCAAACACTAGACTACACTATTGACTCACCCAGACCAAAACACTTAGTCTCAGATGTATTGACTCACTTCTCCAGTGTCAGCACATTAACTCAACTCACAATCAACTGGCCGGCACTTAATTAAGGCCAGGCAGGTCCAGGGCCAAAGCGGTCAAGCTCAAACTTCCATCCGGGCCTTCAGTATCTGTTCCTTGCATCCACCACACCATCATCTGGCCCCACCAGACCCCTACAGCCCTTTGTGAGATTTCCACAGGTGCCTGCTGTCAGGGCCCCACAGAATGTGACCCAATTCCAATTCCCGCCTCAGGTCATGGCAGTACTAGGAAGTAAGTTTGTACTAAACATGTATCTGGTTTTGATCAAGTTTTACATTTTATATTCAATAAATATAACAGACCCTCCCTCCCCTTACTAATCATGTATTTCACACGTGCCCCCATTTCTATAACAAGCATGCTATTTGTGAGCAGAGGTGGATTGAATGGAGGGCACTCTGGGGGGGGGGCATGCCTAGAGCCCTGATTTTCAGATGGACCGATAAATACAAGCTTGATACCTCTACAAGTGTATTTTTTACCTCTACAAGTTGATTTATTCTACCTGTCTTCTTTTTTTTAAGAGGCCCCCACAATATTTTATTCTCCGTCCCAGGGCTTCAGGTGACTTAGATCCGCCTCTGTTTGCAAGGCATCTGTCTATTGACCTACCGTTAAATTTTTCGTAGGCCTATGTGAATATTTCAATTATAGCAACTTTCATTAACAGGGAAACAGTAGAAACAAAATTTATCATGACACATATTTATCAGTTTATATTGCAAACACTCACACACACCATTCAACTTGTAATCCACATAATAGATCTGATGCAATGACCCAACCTGTGCACCGTACCTGTAACTTCCTATCTAGATCAGTGCTTCTCAAAGTGGTGGGCCGCGCCCCCTAGGGGGGCGTGGACTGTCCGGAGGGGGGCCGTGGAATTTCGGTAAATGTGACACATAAAATATAATTAACCTAATGTATTGTATGTAATTAGTATTAATATATGTTTAAAATATAATCTAGTTTATTTTATATGTTGCATCCTTTCACTCTTTCATTATTAACATTAGAAAAAGCATGTATTTACTAGTAAAAGTTTGCATATAGAAGTTTAAAATTATAAATTTAAGCAATCTAAACCAAAATAAAACAAATAGGGGGGCCGCGACATATTGATTGGCGTTCTAAGGGGGGGCATGACTTCAAAAAGTTTGAGAAGCACTGATCTAGATAACACGTCACCACATAATAGATCTGATGCAATGACCCAACCCGAGCACTATACCTGTAACTTCCTATCTAGCTAACACGTCACCACATAATAGATCTGATGCAATGACCCAACCTGTGCACCATACCTGTAACTTCCTATCTAGATAACACGTCACCACATAATAGATCTGATGCAATGACCCAACCTGTGCACCATACCTGTAACTTCCTATCTAGATAACACGTCACCACATAATAGATCTGATGCAATGATCCAACCTGTGCACCATACCTGTAACTTCCTATCTAGATAACACGTCACACTCCCGTCAGTGGCGTCACCTGCAGTAGTGGCGCCCGGTGCAGACTTTAAGAATGCGGCCCCTTTCTCGTGCCAAAAAAACAGTACTTAAGTGTTGAAGTGACAGCCCCTCCTTGAGGTGGTAAACTAAGTGCCGCTCGAGCTGACAGCTCCTCACCGCCCCTACCTAGTGACGCCACCGACTTGAGTCACTTTCATTACAGTTTGCTCACCGTACGTTTATTACAATTAGCTTACCTATACTTTTATTACAATTAGCTCATCTGTACTTTTATTACAATTAGCTAACCTATACTTTCATTTTTACAATTAGTTCACTTGCACTTTCATTATACTTAGCTCACCTGTACTTTTATTTCAATTAGTTCACCTGTACTTTTATTATTATAAATAGTTCACATGCACTTTCATTATAATTAGCTCAACTTACTTTCATTTCAATTAGTTCACCTGTACTTTCATTATTAATTAGTTCACTTGCACTTTCATTATAATTAGCTCACCTGTACTTTCATTTCAATGTACTCATTATTAGATATATTATTAATCATACATAACAATTTATATTTAATGTATAACACCTGTAACCTTTATGAATTCGATACAACGGAGAATTATCACAAAATTCTTTCTCTAACGTAAATTATACTAAGATTTAACGTTGCATGTGGTACTAACTATTATAGCTATTATTTATTTATTATGTTTCCAGTTGTTATGGTTTTGAAAGCAAGGCTGTTGGGACAGCTACAGTAAAAAGTTTATTGTTGTCACTGCAATAATACCAGTACAATTATTTTGTTCAGTATGTTATGCAAGAGTGAGGGGAAAAAAAAGATTTGGTTAATAATATGTCAACAAAGAGACATAATCCTTACGTTGTGTATGTTGTTGTCTAATGCCTAGTCATGTCCCTTGTATAGATGCCGTGCGATGTACTGGTATGGCCGTTTACCAAAGGTTGAGGTGAGAAGGACTGATGATTCAGAAAGTAGAAAAAAATACATTTTCAGGTTTCCTAAATCCCGGTATCACTGAGTGACCGAAAACTACAAAAAAAAAAACAAGCAATTAAGCCTGTTTCATTCTGGACACAGGACGTGTTAGCGCATTTTCATGTTATGTATCAGTACGTTTGTTAGCTTTCAGTAAATATTTGTAAATTTTTGAAATGTTTATAAATTCAATTGTGTAATGCATATATCTGTTAAAAAAATATTATAAAGACGTTTCTTTATATTTGAAAAAAAAATTATTTGCTCTTAAATCTAACTACAAGTGGTTTGTGGTTACTGAAATAGGACTCATAATTGAAAACATTCGAAATTGTAGTCATTTAATAGTCCGAAAACTCCGTCAATTGTTGCATAGCTCTGATACTTTCAATTAAACTCAGAACACAAGCTTACTATTTCATTTGATGAGCTTCTTAATAAATCTTGGTGAAACTACGTGCTGCAGTATTTCGCACCAAATGAATGGGTTATTGAACGTACAAGTTGTATATATAATATATAAGCCCCTTAGGAGCCCTGAAGCCCGGCCCTCAGAGGTCCTATCGCGAAATGGACTTTTGATGTACACTTGGCAGGCCAAGACCTACACAATGATATATACATCATGGGTCTAGGACTTATGGTTGCTGAGATATAGGGCGGTCCATTATTAATATAGCTTATATAGTAAAAAACGGTACTTTATAAGGCCCCTTTTACGGCCCTGAGAGGTCAGATCGCAAAATGGAAAAAAGTCATTTCTTGGCAGGCCAAGACCTACAAAATGATATATACATCATGGGTCTAGGACTTATGGTTGTTGAGATCTAGGGTGATGACGGACGGACAGACAGACAAACAGACAGACAGACAGACAGACAAAACGGGGACAATAGAGCATTTTTTTTCGAAAATGCTCTAAAAAATGAGTACAGATAAAATTTATGGCACAAATATTCTAATGAACACCAAGTGAAAACCAATTTTTAAATAATAAATAACCGAAAATGTTTTTTTTAAATATAAAATCAGAACCGCTCTTAGGCATAGGTGAACTAGGTCACATTTCTGATCCCCATCTGGGGGGGGGGCGTGGCTAAACTTTGAATATTTAGGGACCCTAAGCAAAAACAATATTAAGGCCGCTTTTTTAAAAAAAAAATCAGGGGGCTGATAATTTAAAAGTAGTTTCCCCAGGGCCGGGTTTAGAATTGTTAAAGGCCCTTAGCTAATTGAGATATGAGGCCCTTTTTAAGTCCAGCTATTATGTCAGTGTCAAATACCTAGGTATATATGACAATTGCTCACTCTGACAACTGTTTGGGGGCCCCGAAGAAAGTGTGTGCGGGGGGTATAGCTTGTACGTAAATCCTGCATTGAGCCCCCCCCCCCCGGAAATCCCTACTATTATATTGTTTAGCTCCCCTCCCTCCTCCCAACCAAGTCCCCTGTTGGCTATTTCTTGCAACTGACCAAATACAAATCCCGACTGGGGTGGGATGGGTCTTCCTAAGCCATTCCGTCTACAGGCACCCACCTAGGCGACCCACTCACAAGAACGGCTCCGGTACACTTATGTACACACGCCACGGAACACAACGCCACGCTGTGTGTATGGTGAAAGTCTGACAATCAATTACATGTATTTCTTTCTGGTCTTTGTTAAAGAAAAGCCTATTGTATGACCTTTGAACCCCTTGGATTCAAAATAAATGTTAAACACTCCCCCCCCCCCTCCATTTTATATCCTCATAAATCGATTAATAATTTTTTTTCATATTTTTTACTCTTTCACAGACCAGCTAATGGCGGCTCTATTAAAAAGTAAGATTCTGTTTTCTAGTTCATTTGTATTGCAGATACATTGTTTAATGAATTTAAATTTATAGTTCAGGGGTCGGCAACCTACGACTCGCGAGCGACATGTGGCTCTTTCGATGTCAAGTTGCGGTTCTTTCGATGTCGAATTGCGGCCTTCTAGTTCCATGCGCGAATAATAATAGTTATATTATTTTATATACCTAATCATATTCAAATGCCATAATATTGAAACAATAATTTTAGTGGCTCTTTAAAAAAAAACTGAGAAAACTGTAAATCATAACTTTGGGCTCTTCCGTCTCAAAAAGTTGCCGACCCCTGTTATAGTTAGAACAATTTTTATTGTATATGACTATATGTACTTGACAGACAACATTCAATCTGTGTGTTTTTTTTTTTGTTTGACCCAGATATGCAGGGACTGCCAGGTTTTCCAGGCATGACTCAAGGTAAATGAACTCTTGAACCGGATGTAATTAGATGTTTATTTTTGAATGTCCCAGAAAGGATGAAATGTTTATCCATTAGATTCAACAAACCACTTATGGGACTGTCTTCGCAGAGCCCTTTTTTCATATTATCCCCACTAATTTGCCGATAGTGCAATGACCATGGAGGCACCACGGGAGACAGATGTTGGTTACTGGGATTCGCAGGGAGTCGAACCCGTGACCCACAGGTCGTGCTATAGCATAAAGATCCGGCTTGCTATCGAAGCGATGTAAAAGATTCAGTTCTTACCATTTTTTAATCAGGATTAACTAAACAGTTCCGCCAAAAAGAAATGGTTGTGTGTGTGTATGTGTAGTACCCCCTCCCCTAGCAACCCCCAGAACCCCAAGATTAGTCGGCATTAATCCTCAGCAGACCAAAAAAAAATCCATCACATTTTGCGAAACACTTGTTTTGAACACAAGTTTTATTTAAGTTTTAAAATCAACAAAAACTCGTTGGAATTATCTGTGGCCTATATGCAGCAGTAGTTAATAAATAAATCTATCCAATCAAAGATGATAAACATTGATACACGTAAACATTTGTTTATTGTTGGTTTCAAATTAATGTATGTTCTAAGTCATTTTCTCAACTATGATTCCGTTTAGGAATGTCTACATAATGATAATGATAACTCTTATCCTACACGTATTATCTTTAATTACATTGTCTTCATCTTTTTCTCCGTGTTGTTTCCATACAGCTCCACCAACTCCGACTCCAACCACAACACCTAAACCATCACCAACAAGTCATCTACCGATGGGTTTCCGTAAGTCTATACTCAAGATAGTATCATTCATATCCAACATATTAGTACTAGACAGATATACGTGTACAGTAGGGTGGCTCACTTTATAATGGAAAAAAATAAAGTTGATTTTTTTATCATGAGCATTTTAGTTTTCTGGTTCACTGTGATTTAAAACGTGTATATACCAAATTTCACACCATTTGGGCTTCTATAAATACTGCCTCAGTGCACTTGTTATCTCGTGTTTTATGTTATTCGGCAGATGCATTAAATGAAAATTTTGCAAGGTTTAAAATGTTGTTTTTTTTAGATACAAAGAACAATTATTATTGCAGAGTAGTTCTAAGTACGCCATTCAAAAATACACTTTAAAAGTTTTTTAGTCTGTGCTTTCTGAGTCCTGAAGGTCTTCAAGTTGCGATCTTTTCAGCACAGTTGACTTTTTTGTTGCATCTTGAAACTCTTTGCGATGCTGTTTAACAATTTGGAGCAAGTACTGCTTTTCGTCCTATTATTTGGTGAGAGATGAGTTGAATGATGACACCAGTGCAATTCCTCGCTCTGCGCAGTCAGTGACAACTTTCAAGGAAGAGACCACTGCTGTTGCCTTCTAAAAGGATGGAGTTTGTTGCCAGGTGGAAGCATCAGTCATGAGAAAATTTGTGGGAAGCAGAATGACGAGGTCACAAAATCCTTTAATGTCACATTACGAAGTGCTGAAGGATCATTTGTGCTGCGGATGCACCTTTCTTCTTTCTGATCATCAGAAGATTTCTCCATGAATTGCCACAAGCAAGCAGCAAGGCTGTTTTTCTCATCCAGTGAGACACATTGAGAAAAGAGAACCAGAGGAATGAGTTCTCTGCTAAGGTACCAGAGATGTCGGCCAATCGTTTTCAATGCAGTCTGAGAAATGAAGGGAAAAACAATCTTACAATCAATAAGAAGCTGGTGAAATCCAGATCATTCAGAGGTTTGTCTGCTAGAATGGGACACTGAATCCAAGCTTTAATGTAAACCAAGGATGCAAAGATACCAAATTATGCAATTGATCGGTCTTCATGCTTAGTCAGCTTGAATTGGTGACGGAAGAGAAATATCTTCATGATGTAGACTATTTTAGACATCCACCTTGCATGGTGATAAGCTCATGGAACACGAAAACGCACCCCAAGGGGGGGGGGGAATTCATCCCAGGAAGATAAGATTCAGGGTCAGAAGTTCTTTGTAATCTTCACGTGGCAAATATCTTGAGTTGTCTTTCATTTGGAGGATATTTGAACAAAATGTGATGACTTCTTCTTTTAATGGCTTGAGATTTTGCTCCAGTCGAACATCGTGACATATACTAAAATTCTGCCTGTCTTATTTTTGGCCAAAACGTCTTAAAGCGCTTGTATAGCAGCACATCCGGTACAGTTGTACTACCCCCAAATGTCTTCTTGAAGACGGCTGTGTTTGTAAACATCCCATTGGTCAGTAGGTTCAATAAGGGGAAGTAACTAGCTCAATAAGCATTGGCATGTCCACTTGACAGTATACAAGCAAAGAAATAGGTCATGAAAAATTGTAACAACTAACTGTCAGACGGCTGTGTTTGTAAACATACCATTGTCCAGTAGGCTCAAATAGGGGAAATAACTAGCTCAATAAACAAGAGTTGTGTCAACTTCTATGCCAGTTAATGAACAACACTTTTCGACCTAGTAGTCATCACTAAATGAATGATACATGTATTTATATAGCCGCAACATTTGATCTTATAACACTTGATTTTTATAACTAAATTGAAATGCACTCTTGAAGCTGGCTATTTATATGAAAATCTAAACTTCTAGAGTTTTCTAGAATTTCCTGGAACCTTCTCAAAGTTTCCCACGTTTTTCTAGAAGCTTCTAGAACCTTCTAGAGATTTCAAAGAACCTTTCTAGTACCTTCTAGCATTTTCTGTGTGCGTTATATATACATACTCACATTCAAAATTCATTCAAAATGATTTAAAATTTCAGTGTCGATGAGGCAGTACTAAATAAAGTCATATATTCATGAAATTTTTTCTGTGCTGTTTTGAAGTCAAAGGAAACAAAAAAAAAACATGCTACAAAAAAATTGACAAAAAGTTATTTTGGGCCACCCTAATGTACAGTGTGTATGTTAGCACTAGACAGACATACGTGTACAGTGTATGTATTAGCAGAGCCGCCGAGGGGTGGGCGGGGGGCAAATGACCTGGGGCCCGGCGAGTTTTAGGGTCCCGGACTGAGCTGGCCAATCAACTTTTGAAAATATTATTATCAGCACTGGGGGCCCGAAATTTCTGTCGGTAAGCCTTTGTATTAGCACTGGACAGATATACAAGTACAGTGTGTATGTTAGCACTAGACAGATACACATGTACAGTGTGTATGTTAGCACTAGACATATACACAAGTACAGTGTGTATGTTAGCACTAGACAGATACACAAGTACAGTGTGTATGTTAGCACTAGACAGATACACATGTACAGTGTGTATGTTAGCACTAGACAGATACACAGGTACAGTGTGTATGTTAGCACTAGACAGATACACAGGTACAGTGTGTATGTTAGCACTAGACAGATACACAGGTACAGTGTGTATGTTAGCACTAGACAGATACACAAGTACAGTGTGTATGTTAGCACTAGACAGATACACAAGTACAGTGTGTATGTTAGCACTAGACAGATACACAAGTACAGTGTGTATGTTAGCACTAGACAGATATACAAGTACAGTGTGTATGTTAGCACTAGACAGATATACAAGTACAGTGTGTATATTAGCACTAGGCAGATATACAAGTACAGTGTGTATGTTAGCACTAGACAGATATACAAGTACAGTGTGCATACTTCATATTCAATTTGAACAATTCTTATAGCTTTCGTTTTAAAATGTTTACATTATTAAGTTGAGTTTTATTATTTTCTGTTCATAATTTCAGAATTACCAAGCCACTTGCAAAGTTTACTCCCAAGTGAGTTACAAAGATACAAAATCTGTTTTACTAAATTAAAGTTAGGCTATTAGTACTGTAAAGTAGTAATTAAAAGTCAAATAGTCTGCTTAAAATGACTTGCTAATTGCCTCATTATCTGTTTTCTATTTCTACAGATGGATTATCAAATGCCCAAGGCTTTAGTGAGTTATCAATTAAAAAAAATATCCCACCTAAAATCAATGTTTGAATAACACTAGTATTGATTGGTGTTGTGTGCGAGTATTGACATGATTGTAGGAGATGTAGGTTTTGAGTTTGATAATCGAAACTCAACTGTCATTAAGAAAAAGACAATCACCATTCGGAGTGCACAAACCTCTATTACGTCATTACATCTTTACACACAAAACTATCTACAAAAAAAAAAAAACGTTTGGCTTTGAGATAAACATTTTCAACTCATTTATATGCATAAGACAGATTGAAATGTCCAATATTTGTTTGAAAATTTTTTGTGTGTGATTGCAAACGTGTTTTGAATATTTAATAAGTGACCTAGTTTAATTTTCTTTTCGTGACGGCGCTGAAATAATTTTTTTATTTCAGAGTCAAATGACCTCATGACCTTGGCCTCACTCGGTCTAGGCTCGGGCACGCCTGCTGCTGCACCAAGGGACATAAGTAAGTCAACTTAAAGGATAACTCAGGAGAAGCTGGTTCTTATTTTATTAAATTTTTTTTTGTCAGGAACATTTTTGTTTTTTTTTAGGGGATTTTGTACAGTAAAATATTTGATAACACGGGGAGATATTTTTTTTTTGATGTTCATTGATACACATTTTCTTTCACTCAGGTCAGCTAATAGGGTCCATGAACCCCATGTCCATACTAGGACCGGCCATGGGTTTACCCATGCCCGGCACCGGTGCTGCCAGCGCTGGAGGTCCAGCAGCCGCTCCAATTGAGCCTGAAAAGATGGTGGAGCAGAGAGAAGAAAGTAAGTTCATTTTTTAGACTGCCAGTAAAAATGTCAACAGTTTAAAAAAAAGTCAACGGTGTAAATATACTAAACAGAAAAAAATATGTAGAAAATTTGGGTGGAAAAAAATCGCCAAAAAAATTCAGCAGTCAAAAAGTCAAAACCAAGCCAAAAAGTAATCAGGAATAATGTTATCTGTAGATGAAGAAAATGAATAAAAATATGACAGTCAACCTGATGCAGAAATGATAGAGATGTTGGTAATCTGTAAACATCTATACAATGCTATACACTGATATATACTTCTGTCCACTGATATTACCTTCTCTAAACTGCTCTAAACTGCTATACACTGCTCTAAACTTCTATACACTGCTCTAAACTGCTATACACTGCTCTAAACTGCAATACACTGCTCTAAACTGTTATCTTCTGCTCTTAACTGCTATACACTGTTCTAAACTGCAATACACTGCTCTAAACTGTTATCTTCTGCTCTTAACTGTTATACACTGCTCTAAACTGCTATACACTGCTCTAAACTGCTATACAATGCTCTTAACTGCTATACACTGCTCTAAACTGCTCTAAACTGCTCTTAACTGCTATACACTGCTCTTAACTGCTATAAACTGCTCTAAACTGCTCTAAACTGCTATACACTGCTCTAAACTGCTATAGACTGCTCTTAACTGCTATACACTGCTCTAAACTGCTATAAACTGCTCTTAACTGCTATACACTGCTCTAAACTGCTATACACTGCTCTTAACTGCTATAAACTGCTTTAAACTGCTATACACTGCTCTAAACTGCTATAGACTGCTCTTAACTGCTATACACTGCTCTAAACTGCTATACACTGCTCTAAACTGCTATACACTGCTCTTAACTGCTATACACTGCTCTAAACTGCTATAAACTGCTCTTAACTGCTATACACTGCTCTAAACTGCTATACACTGCTCTTAACTGCTATAAACTGCTATAAACTGCTCTAAACTGCTATACACTGCTCTAAACTGCTATAGACTGCTATACACTGCTATAGACTGCTATAAACTGCTTTAAACTGCTCTAAACTGCTATACACTGCTCTTAACTGCTATAGACTGCTATACACTGCTCTTAACTGCTTTAAACTGCTCTAAACTGCTATACACTGCTCTAAACTGCTATAGACTGCTCTTAACTGCTATACACTGCTCTAAGCTGCTATACACTGCTCTAAACTGCTATACACTGCTCTTAACTGTTATCTTCTGCTCTTAACTGCTTTACTTTTGTTGTTGTTTTTCAGTGATGATGAGAGCCATGATGGCTAACGCCATGAAATGTAAGAAATAAATAAAATAAAATAAATAAATAAATAAAATAAATAATTACGAATCGATTGAATCAACGCCAGATAGATTTATTTATTGTTTTAAATAAATATCAACTGTTCTTAGCTTAACAGTACAAATACTAACCCCCCCCCCCCCCCACACACACACAGACCTTTCCCATTTGATATTGTGTTAATTAGCTTTTCTTCAATGTTTTACAAGTAACTTTAGTCTTTCTAGCTCAGCGTTTCCCAAAGTTTGGGTTGGGACCCACCAGTAGTTTATCGACAATACACCGGTATACAATTAATTGAACTTTTCTTTGTCTGCTATCCATTTTTTTTTCTTTCTTTACGGTGAGTCGAGAAGACAGAGCAGGTTATCTTAGTGGGTCAATCATAGCAACTGTTTGAGAAACACTGTTCTGATTTAATAGATCTGCCATGCTGTAATTCTGCAATTTCATCTTTACAATGTATTCAACAGCGATGATGCAACCTCGCACCCCCACAAATGGGAATGGAACAGCCCAAGCTCGTCCAAATAATAATAATGGTAGGTTGTTTTTTTTAAAGTTAACTTTGAGTTTTTTTCAAAGTTAACTTTGAGTTTTTTTTAAAGTTAACTTTGAGTTTTTTAAAGTTAACTTTGAGTTTTTTTAAAGTTAACTTTGAGTTTTTTTTTAAAGTTAACTTTGAGTTTTTTTTAAAGTTAACTTTGAGTTTTTTTAAAGTTAACTTTGAGTTTTTTTAAGTTAACTTTGAGTTTTTTTAAGTTAACTTTGAGTTTTTTTAAAAGTTAACTTTGAGTTTTTTAAAGTTAACTTTGAGTCTTTTTTAAAGCTAACTTTGAGTTTTTTAAAGTTAGCTTTGAGTTTTTTAAAGTTAACTTTGAGTGTTTTTAAAGTGAACTTTGAGTTTTTTTAAAGTTAACTTTGAGTTTTTTTAAAGTTAACTTTGAGTTTTTTTTACTTTATTTTTCATTGAATTACGTTACAACTTTGAGACACATCAATAAGTACAATCATGTTTTGTTATATATTCACAGCTGCCATGGAAATGATGAGTAAGTTATATTTATAGTAACATCGCATTACGGTAGAACAGGTACATTTTCACTGAGCCTTTGTTATGGATAGGCGGACGAGCCCGCCCCCCCTCCGAGGGTCCTTACTGCCTAATGAGCCCCTTCCAAATATGATGCTACTGGTGGCCGAACATATTAGGGCCTAAAATATCTCCATGTATTGGCTTAGGCCTTCCAAAAATCATAGAAGGCTCTGGATATCTATCTATCTATCTATCTATCTATCTATCTATCTATCTATCTATCTATCTATCTATCTATCTATCTATCTATCTATCTATCTATCTATCTATCTATCTATCTATCTATCTATCTATCTATCTGTCTGTCTGTCTGTCTGTCTGTCTCTCCCCCTCCCCCCTCTCTCTCTCTATAATAGGCTGTAGATAATGTTCAGATAGTTTCGAACAGAGTAGATTAGATTAACTTTGATTTTGTACTTAGGGTACTTTGGTTAGGGTACTTTGGTTAGGGTACTTATGTTAGAGACTTTGGTTAGAGTACTTTGGTTAGGGTACTTTGGTTAGGGTACTTATGTTAGAGACTTTGGTTAGAGTACTTTGGTTAGGGTACTTATGTTAGAGACTTTGGTTAGAGTACTTGGGTTAGGGTACTTTGGTTAGGGTACTTTGGTTAGAGTACTTGGGTTAGGGTACTTTGGTTAGGGTACTTTGGTTAGGGTACTTTGGTTAGAGTACTTTGGTTAGGGTACTTTGGTTAGGGTACTTTGGTTAGGGTACTTTGGTTAGAGTACTTAGATACATTTTGTAAGATTATGTTAATGGGATATTGGAATGATTTTGTTTGTTATTCTCCATTAACTTACAGCACTAATGGCATTACAAAGTGGATTAGGTGGAGTGGGTGCCACATCCGGTGGATCTGGTAAGTACTGATCATGAATAATCGCATGTTCAAAGTGTATAATCGTATCATTGTTCTTAGAACAAATACACAGACTGGCTTCAATGTAATAATTTTTTGTTCTTTAGTTCAAAATGTTTGTTGCTCCATAAGACGCAAAGCTTCATTTATTCCATATTTTTATTGCAATTCTAAACTTTTAAATATTTTTTTTTTATTTTCAGGTGGCAGTGGTTTTGATCCAATGGGTATGTGATCATAGTATTTATATGTATATATTTATATTCAACAATTCATGAATCCATTTAAATGTGTAGGCTATATGTCTTAGATATAAACAATTGGTTTCTATAACATCTCAACAATTTATCTCCACAGCCATGATGCTTGGAGGCATGAGTGAGTAGACCTACATTTCCTATCAGTCTTTATTCCGTCACTCAGTGATGGTCAAGTTAGGTTAAAGATCGATATACAGAAATAATTAAAAAAAAAAAAAAAACTACTGACATCTACAGACGTGAGTCACGGCTCGTGCGATGTAGTTCGCGCCGGCAGGCAACGTGGAAGTCACGAGTTCGATCCCCGATGGAAGACACATGATTTTATTTCATGTCCTGGTGAAAGTTCCTCAGCCCAACAGCTTAAAATGAGTACCTGAAACTAATGGGAGAAACATGTGCATTGAGACACGCCCTCGACATATATTCCCCGTGGTGCTTCCATCTCCATTGCACTCTCGTCTACGTCTGATTAGCTGATCTGTACATCTTAGAGATAGACATGTCTGTTATGTACATCCTAGAGATAGACGTCTGATGGGTACATCTTAGAGATAGACGTCCCACGTGTACATCTTAGAGATAGACGTGTCTGTTATGTACATCCTAGAGATAGACGTCTGATGGGTACATCTTAGAGATAGACGTCCCATGTGTACATCTTAGAGATAGACGTCTGATGGGTACATCTTAGAGATAGACGTTTGATGTTTACATCTTAGAGATTGACGTCTGATGTGTACATCTTAGAGATAGACGTCTGATGTGTACATCTTAGAGATAGACGTCTGATGTGTACATCTTAGAGATAGACGTCTGATGTGTACATCTTAGAGATAGACGTCTGATGTGTACATCTTAGAGATAGACGTCTGATGTGTACATCTTAGAGATAGACGTCTGATGTGTACATCTTAGAGATAGACGTCTGATGTGTACATCTTAGAGATAGACGTTTGATGTGTACATCTTAGAGATAGACGTCTGATGTGTACATCTTAGAGATAGACGTCTGATGTGTACATCTTAGAGATAGACGTCTGATGTGTACATCTTAGAGATAGACGTTTGATGTGTACATCTTAGAGATAGACGTCTGATGTGTACATCTTAGAGATAGACGTCTGATGTGTACATCTTAGAGATAGACGTCTGATGTGTACATCTTAGAGATAGACGTCTGATGTGTACATCTTAGAGATAGACGTCTGATGGGTACATCTTAGAGATAGACGTTTGATGTGTACATCTTAGAGATAGACGTCTGATCTAGACTACAGTAGAATAGCAGTCTCTTTCAAGACGTGCAATGTGCCCTCCCCCCCCCCCCCCGGTTCATTCTACTACCGTTAAACTATACACTGTCCTTTGCTGGGCTTATTAGCGATACCGAAGTATAGCTGCATTGTGTATAATTGTATATCAAATACAAACAGCATATAGCTGTAGTTGTAGTAGCAGCTAAACGCTCAGTTGTAGTTTCGCCTTACTGCTATGCCACAATCAGCTGTGTACCACAGCCAAACAATACTCAGCTATACTTCACAGCTACATAGCGCCAAGCTGTCACAGCTTTAATCCCCATTTCCGGATCAATTGTCAACGCTTTGACTTCGGATCAACTTTCTGAACGTTGACATCACTGACCCGTGAATTCTCCATAAATACGTGGACAGTTCCCTTAACTCTTTATACAACTAGAGTTATGCCCCTGTCATGAACTCTCTCTATATACAACTGGAGTTATGCCACTGTCATGAACTCTCTCTCTCTCTCTCTGTCTATATATATATATATACATATATATATATATATATATATATGTATATACAACTGGAGTTAAGCCCCCAGAGGCGCAACTAGACCAAACTTTCAGGGGGGGGGCAAAAAAAATCACTTGTATTAAAAAATCACATTATTTATATATTTGTATTTTATTTTAAACAAATTTTGGTCTAATGTTTTAATTTTTTTTTATTTCGGAGGGGGCAAATGGCTCCAATGCCCCCCCCCCTCAGTTGCACCACTGTATGCCCCTGTCATGAACTCTCTCTATATACAACTGGAGTTAAGCCTAATGCCCCTGTCATGAACTCTCTCTATATATACAACTGGAGTTATGCCCCTGTCTTAGTTCATGAAAGAATACAAATGTATTCTTAGGCATCGTATTGGGGACAGTGTATAAAATTAAAAATTATTTAACTGGCATATTGATACACAAAAGGCCGTTCTCATAAATAGGGCAGACTAGGCAACCGTCTTGGGCCCCTCACCCCACTACCCAAAGGGCCCACTTTCCGGTTTTCTATTTAACTAGGTGCTAAAATGGCCTTGACAGTTACTTTAGCCGATGGCCCCTGTATATCTCTAGATGGTTTTGTTAAAAGGCCCAAACTATCTCTGTCATGAGGCCCCTAAAGACCTAAGAACGGTTCTGGTTACAATATTAGCTTGTGTCAAATGGTAGTTTGAAATTACTATGTCCCATATGATCAGTGGCGTAACCAGGGCTAGCGCAGACTCTAAAAACGACACCCTCATCTCCGCGCTGAAAGACTACTAAAGTGGTTTTTAAAAAATGCCGCCCACTGCTTGCATCAAAAAAAGTGCCACCCAGAGCTAATCGTCTTCTCCTGCCCCCCTTGAGTTACGCCACTGTATAGAATGTACACGTATTGTATTAAAAAAAACAACTTAATAATATTACCTAAAAATAACTTCATAATAATTCGTTTGTGATTTTTATTTTTATTTTAGATCCTGCCATGTTAGGTCTAGGTACGTACTGAATTGTGTAACTTTCAATTGACTGTTTGCTTGAATGTATGTATTGTTACAATTGTTAACATTGTTACAATGCAATGCACTTTGTAGAGAGAGAAGTATTTGCTGTATTTTTCACTGTAGTATTCTGTTTTGTGATGCACTGCTTTATTTAGTGTCATTTCATCCACTAGCTTACTTTGTAATGTAATGTATTTATTGTTACTTTATTATTATTTAAGTATTCTGTTTTGTGAAGCACTGCTTTATATATTGCTTACTTTGTAATGTACTGTATTGTGTGCTCCTAATGTACTGTGTTGTGTGCTCCCAATATACTGTATTGTGTGCTCCCAATGTACTGTATTGTGTGCTCTGAACATAATCTATAGATGTTGTTCACGTGACGAAATGACTCAGCAACAGTTTTGTTTCTATATTTCAGGAGGCGGTGGAGGTGGTGCTGGTGGACTATTTGGTGGTTTATTTGGAAGTGCGTAAAGCCACTAGACAGCGTGAGTTGAATTCCCATTGGATCATTATATAGCATAAGGACTAAGCCTTTCTGTCTCTAACAGACAAACTAGGCGACCATCTAGAGTAGGTCCACTACCAACTGCCCCCACACCCCCACCATCGCACATTCCAATCAAATTTGATGTTACTCGGGCCCCGTCTGACACTTTTACAGATGGGGCCCCAAAATATCACAGAAAGTCTTTGAGTAGAGTAAAATATATATTGATTTGACTTAACGTATGTGTGTGTGCTGTGTTCACACGCTTGGTGAGTTGCGTTGGTGCGTAGTACAGTTTAGAGCAGCGGTGGGCAAACATTTGGAGTCGCGGGCCACATCGGGTTCGTAAATTTGACAGGCGGGCCGGGAAAAAGAGAAGATAGATGCGATGTTGACATGGACTAACATAAAATTTAATGTACTCGTCATTACATATGAGGTTAGGGCTCTGTGACCCTGTGAAACAAGTACAGGACCGGATGTAACAGTCTGGAGGACCGGATTTAACAGTCTGGAGGACCGGATTTAACAGTCTGGAGGACCGGATTGGGCCCGCGTGTCCTAGTTTGCCCATGGCTGGTCTAGATGGAGCCCCGTTCCTCCAGTAATCGAGGCGACGTGGACCCCTCTGTCTGGTTGTTCACAACCATTCATCCACCCTCTGGTCACACTCAACTGACCCACTTAACTGACCCACTTAAAACCCTTTTGTTTATCATCATGTCCGTGCTAGCAAGTATTTTTTGGTCCATTGGTCGACACAGCCGCCGGATCCATTCCATGGACCTATGACGTTCATTACAATCTGACCTTACGTAGAAAAGCCCTCCTCTATATGTGAGCAGGGCCGGATTTACAATTTTAGGGGCCCCGGGCCAAAGCAATTTTCAGGCCCCGTTTTGAAAACTAAAAAACCTTGTTTTTTTTTTAATACTCAACATTTTTGAGGCCCCTTTATATCGTGGGGGTCCCTAGGCCACGACCTAGTCGGCCTATCTGTAAATCCGGCCCTGTATGTGGGCTGTCCCTGGCAACGGAACCTGGTATTCTATCAATGATGTTGTCTAGATCTTAGTTTATAACCCCCCCTTAGCGCCCCCCACACACACACAACAACGGGTACGGTGGTGGCTATCATTCGCCACACTTCCTCCATACCTGTCCCCAGGTCTGTTTATTTAGACAGCCCTTCCACAGCTGTTTGGTGGACGTCCGAACGAAACAGCCATAATAATTATATTAGCTGTCAGGTCGTTTATCTATTTTTAGGTTTTTTTGATGACGTCATCTGGCCATTTCACGTCATAATTTTTATTCTGTGAACACTTTTTTTGTTTTTCCACAGGTAGTAAATTCAGGTAAAAGTCCATTCTGCAAGTCTTTTGTCAGATGTATACATTGACCAAACTACAATTGGAGTGAAACTATTAACCCTTCCCCCCTCCCCCACCACCTAATCACCTCCCAATGAATTGTACGGTCTGCCAGGCGCACATTGCCAGTAACATTGATACATTAAATATTACAGTTAATACCAGCTCCATATCACCTCGGGAAGGCAGTCAGTGTACTACGTCATACAGGCAGTGTACTACGTCATACTAATGTATTTACCATGGTTGTTTTTTTTAAATTTTATTTCACATTATGCAGTTATTATTATGTAAGTAGGTCACAGTATAAAATTTGTAGATTAAACACATTGTGTTTGTTTGTAGACCTACATCTTTTATTTTTGTAAGTCTGGATTTTTTTGTAAGTCTGTGTTTGTAAGTCTGTTTTTTTGTAAATCTGTTTTTGTAAGTCTGTTTTTGTAAGTAAGGGTTTTTTTGTAAATCTGTTTTTTTTTCTAAATCTGTTTTTTTTTTTGTAAATCTGTGTTTGTAAGTCTGTTTTTTTATAAATCTGTTTTTGTAAGTCAGTTTTTTTATGTTTAATTTTTGTGTGTGTATGAAATGAGCGGCATGCCGATCAAAATAGAATGACAAGGCTAGACAGAGTTATTCTCAAAGATAGACAAAATAGGCAGCTGCCTAAAGCCCTTCTCCTGTTTAGAATTTATGTGACTAAATAATGTTATAGGATGTTGTCAAAGATTATCAACGGAGCCTAAGAATTGCAGGCGGAAACGTAAATGACATTATTTCTTAGAGCCCAAAATATACCTTTGCCTAGAGCTCCAAAATGCACATTTGCCTAGAGATTCCAAATGTACCTATGTGGGGTGCACTTTTATAAAAGCAAATACATGTAATTCGATAACTTGGAGTTTAAGATAGAAATATTCGTATTTTCTAAAACATCACACGTAGTCTAGCATATTGCCAAACAAAAACAAATTCAATTCATTTCAAGGCCGTACCCGGAAGGGGGGGGATGCATCCCCCCCCAAATTAATTCTAAAAATCAAATTGTATTATAAAATATACTTCTTTATCATTGTGTTCCAATTTTTTCTTATATAAAACTCTCCACACAGCATCCCCCCAAAGCCGCAACCCCCCCCCCCCCCAAAACAAAATCCTGGGTACGGCCTTGATTCATTTCAATATATATGAACTCCATCAATTAACTATTTGTAATATAAAAGTAAATTGAGAATTCGTTTCTATACCATACAATCAATCAACTTTTCTATACAATACTTTCTACTATTTTATAAAAAGATTGTTTATATTAGTATCATTAAATGTTTATTGAATTTAAAAAAATCAAAACCTTTATTTAATAAAAAACAAAAAAAAAAACAACAACACGCAGATGGCATACACATACACACACACACACACACATAAACACACACATATATATATACTCATACACAGACATACATTTAGTCCACTCAAACACACATACAGCCATTACAAAATTAAAAAAAGATGGTTGACAAGATCCAACGTAAAACCGGAAATAAAGTAGCTAGCCCGCAGTAAATCCCTAGCAGATGTTTAAATTTTCAACCACAACAAAAAAGAATAATCCCCTAATGAAATATAGTGGTAGGGGATGGGGGGCTTTACCTAGTTAGGTCGACATTGGAAAAGTAAAACAGTTGAATGTAAGGCGAATTCACTGTCAGCGAATTATGGAAGAAGTGCATTTTGATGTTTTCTTAATTCAAACTTTTTTTTTTGAAAAAACATCTATCTATCTATCTATCTATCTATCTATCTATCTATCTATCTATCTATCTATCTATCTATCTATCTATCTATCTATCTATCTATCTATCTATCTATCTATCTATCTATCTATCTATCTATCTATCTATCTATCTATCTATCTGTCTGTCTGTCTGTCTGTCTGTCTGTCTGTCTGTCTATCTATCTATCTATATATATATATCTTTCTATCTATCTATCTTTCTATCTATCTATCTGTCTATCTATCTATCTATCTATCTAATCTATCTATCTATCTATCTATCTGTCTGTCTGTCTTTCTGCCTGTCTCTCTATATGTCCATCTGTCGATCTATCTACCTATATATATATATATATATATATATATATATATATATATATATATATATCTGTATGTTTGACAATCTGTCTGTCTGTATAGCTATCTATATCTAATTACCTACTTAACTATTTACCTACCAACCTGTCTGTCTATGTATCTATGTATCATCTATCTATGTATCTATCTATCTGTCTGTCTTTTTTATATCTATATCTAACTACCTACTTACCTACCAACCTGTCTGTCTATCTGTGTTTCGGTCTATTCATCAGCATCTCTACAAAATGTTTGTATGTTAAAGGATCAATTGAAATGATTGAACTTCCTCTGTTTCTTGTATTTACTTTGTAAACAAACCAGACAATTGTTGCCCGTGGAGGGAATCGAACGATTTCTCGGGATAATCTCTGGTCTTACTTCCCTGTTAGCGTTTTGTTTAGAGATTATTTTCTTATTGTGTGCCCTCCAATGTAAGACTCTTGCCTATTATGTGGTTTGGTGACTGTACAATTTTGTTCCTACATCTAGGCTGTCTCGTGGCTAGTTATGTGCAATGGTAATGGCATTGGGCTATTGGGACATTTTATCACAAATTCACCCCTTAATCGAAGTATAGAACCCATACTGGTGTTTGGTGACATTTTGAATACCATATGTGTTATCAAATGTCAAGTTATCTCTGAGTAATTCTGACCAACATTATAACAAAAAATATTTGTATGAAACTATAAGAAAGGTGACGTAATGTTCTGACGTATTTCCTCGTTCAATTTAATCTGCTCAACGGTGGAGTTTTGTTTTACAGAAAAAGTTTATCTCCCTTTCAATTCAAATAGTGCCCGCTCTGTACAAGTAGAAGATAACAACAAAGTTTACCAGAATAAATTGCGGGAAACAACTCGTAGTTATGTAGAAGAGAATAAGGACATAGGCTTGACACTAGATATAGACGTGGCTGAAGATATAGACGTGACTAAAGATATAAACGTCACGTGACACTAGATATAGACGTGACACTGGATATAGACGTGACACTAGATATAGACGTGACGTGTCAATAGATATAGACGTGACACTAGATATAGACGTGACTGAAGATTTAGACGTGAGTAAAGATATAGACGTCACGTGACACTAGATATAGACGTGACACTAGATATAGACGTGACTGAAGATATAGACGTGACTGGAGTTATAGACATGACGTGACACTAGATATAGACGTGACGTGACACTAGATATAGACGTGACACTAGATATAGACGTGACACTAGATATAGACGTGACACTAGATATAGACGTGACTGAAGATATAGACGTGACTGAACATATAGATGTGACTGCTAATATAGACGTGACGTGACACTAGATATAGACGTCACGTGACACTAGATATAGACGTGACACTAGATATAGACGTGACTGAAGATACAGACGTGACTGAAGTTATGGACGTGACGTGACACTAGATATAGACGTGACTGAAGATATAGACGTGACTGAACATATAGATGTGACTGCTAATATAGACGTGACGTGACACTAGATATAGACGTCACGTGACACTAGATATAGACGTGACACTAGATATAGACGTGACTGAAGATACAGACGTGACTGAAGTTATGGACGTGACGTGACACTAGATATAGACGTAACACCAGATATAGACGTGACTGAACATATAGATGTGACTGCTAATATAGACGTGACGTGACACTAGATATAGACGTGACACCAGATATAGAAGTGAATATAGATATAGACATGACGTGACACTAGATATATGTAGATATTTTCTTCCAATCGGTAAAAAGAATCGTTTCTAAATAGGAAGTTTAGAGAAATATCTGGAAATGTTAAAGGAATCGTAAACGATATCAGCCAATCACTGACGTTTTCTTTCAAGAGCTTTAATTAAAAAAAAATCACAATAGTTATCTTCATGCTTGTTAATTAATCAGACACTTTGCAGCCATTCAGAAAACAAGTTACAAGTTTCTAACCCATGTAAAGTGGTCTTGATGAACGGTTCTTTATATCATATCGGATGTTTATATTCAAAGACAGGAGCAGACGATAGCCAGAACGAGGCTGGCTTCATCATGCATCAATGAAGTTATATGACGTAATTGACTTGACCACAACATTGGAAACAAAACAATAGTTTAAACCTCCCGGGAGAAGAAATAAAAGGGGTGGGGGGGAAAGGTTACGCTATTGAAAACTGCGCATGCGCCAAGGGCAAGGTCAGTTAGATGACGTCTGATGTAACGGTGGGAATGTGTAAGGGAGGGAGAGAGGGGTTAGGGTGGAGAGAGTGGGGGTCTAGGGCACTGCAACAATCGTATCCAAACAATGGGAGGACATTACAGCGTCATCTATTTCGACATGTCCGAGATGTTGAAGAGGCAGACGTTCAGCAAGTGAAGAGTTTTTCTTTAAGCTGGGATCAACTGGCTGCAACACGTTCCAAACATGTCTAAATCTCCTGAACATTAACAGCGACGGACACAATGAATTTTTTTAAAAAAAAAAGAAAGGAATGTAAATTAAAACAATGAACCACCCTACCCACCAGCACGTAAGCCTTGCACGCACCACCACCCCTCCCCTAGTTACGCCACAGTGCTTCAAAAATGTTTGGATAGTCTAAGATTTGTCTTCTTACAGTTTTCTTTACCATTGGTTTAATGTCTTGTGTTTATCGTATTTCTAATAAAAAGCGACCATCAACTTGGAAAAACAATAATTTCATACCTTATTAAATAATGTTTATCTTCCTATCAGCTAGACATAACTTGATGTGATATCTTCAGATCAGCTAGACACAACTTGATGTGATGTCTTCATACCAGATAGAAATAACTTGATGTGATATCTTCTTATCAGCCCGATATAACTTGATGTGATATCCTCATGTCAGCCAGACATAACTTGATGTGATATCTTCATATCAGCTAGACATAACTTGATGTGATATCTTCAGATCAGCTCGACATAACTTGATGTGATATCTTCAGATCAGCTAGACACAACTTGGTGTGATATCTTCATATCAGCTAGATATAACTTGATGTGATATCTTCATACCAGATAGACATAACTTGATGTGATATCTTCATATCAGCCCGATATAGCTTGATGTGATATCTTCATGTCAGCCAGACATAACTTGATGTGATATCTTCATATTATCTAGACATAACTTGATGTGATATCTTCATATCAGCGAGACATAACTTGATGTGATATCTTCATATCAGCGAGACATAACTTGAGGTGATAATTTTGTCAGTCTCAAAATCGAATGTTGAAATAAATTGTTAATAGGTTGAAAATACAAAACAAAAAAATATTGAAAACTTCAAGTTTTAACGATCTTCAACTTAAACAGAATTAATGTTCCTTGCCTGTGGGGGGAAATACAACCGCAGGCACTACGGGGTTCATAATCTGCTCATTAAAGTACTAGTCAACATCCTGTGAATGGATGCCTCAACTCACCACTTGCTTCGGCTTACACACAAACACACACACACACATACAAACACACACACACACAAACACAAATAAACACTCACAAATAAACACAAACACACACACAAACACAAATAAACACTCACAAATAAACACAAACACGTACACACACAGACACACACACAAATAAACACTCACAAATAAACACACAAATAAACACACAAAAACACCCAGACACAAACAAACCTACAAACATACGCAAACAAACGCAAACAAATATACACATAAACACTTACACACACAAACACATACACACAAACACACACACAAATAAAAACTACACTAAGCGACAAGCCCACACACACACATTCAAACACACACAAACAAACATGCACTACACCAAGAAACAAGCACCACACACACAGACTCACACAAATAAACACATACAAGCAAACACTCACAAGCAAACACACACACAAACTCACACAAATAAACACTACACTAAGAAACACACACACACACACGCACACACACAAACTCACACAAATAAACACTACACTAAGAAACACGCACAAACACAAACACACACATACAAACACACACACACACAAACAAACACACAGACACACACAAGCAAACCAACAAAAACACACAAACGCTGTAACTGTGAAACTCACAGCTCAGTACACAGATTTAACACACAAACAAATCTTGTTAATAAACTGAAGGAAAGCGTCTCATGTTAAGCTTTAGGATTCTGTATTGTATTTGTGTAAAGAAAGAATCGAAACAAAGCAGTCATTATATTGAATCATATTGATAACATCAAGTGCTGGGAGGGTGCTGCAGTTCTACAGTGCCTGTACACAATACAACAAATTAACCACCAAAACAAAGACATTGCCATAGCAATCGTACCAAAGGGGAATCACTTCAAGTTACGTGAATTATGTCCCCTGTAACTACCCATGCAATGGAATGACGGGTGGGTGTTTGGTGTGAGCCGGCCATGTTTGTTCATCGTTTGCGTCCGTAGCAACGGTTATCAGCTCAAATATTTCTTTGCGGTGGTCAGTGAATTTGTTTCCATGTCCCAATTACATTCAATGATAAAGATAATTGAACAGAATTAATACACACAAATGTCATGTGACGATTTCCTTTACTGGACTATTTTATTATTTCTGGTTTTTATAGTTCTGTAATACATGCTGCCACTTGAATATAATACAATCTCTGATAAAACAACTTTTTTTTTCAATACAACACACCAGCTTTGACATTCTTTCTGGTCTACTAAAAGACCTGTCTAATTTATTGGATGAAACCATGACCCCAAACATAACAATCAACGAATCTCCCACATATCAGACCCCAGAAATAACAATCAACAAATCCCACAAACAAGGATCAGATCCAAGATCAACAATTGATCAAAAATCAATAATCAGCCATCCATAATCAACAATTAACAATCAATAATCAACAATTAAAAATCAATAATCAACAATTAACAATCAATGATCAGCAACCAATAATCAATAATCAACAATTAACAACCAATAATCAACAATTAACAATCAATAATCAACAATCAATAATCAATAATAAAAAATCAATAGTCAACAATTAATAATCAATAATCAACAATCAATAATCAACAATTAACAATCAATAATCAAACATAAACAATTAACAATCAATAATCAGCAATCAATAGTCAACAATAAATAATCAATAATCAACAATTAACAATCAATAATCAACAATTAACAATCAACATGTCGGACACAATGTTGTTTTATTATTGACTTGATTCTTTCTTCTCGTATAAAATCATTCCAGTCTGTTGTAATTTTCATAAAAAAACAGACTCGAAATAAAAAGGAAGACATCATCCAGCTAGTTCTGCTCACAGTAAGAAATGGATTCGGCACGTGACAGTCCACAGCAGACGACATATTAGCCCCGCCATCTTTGAAATGTGACCGGGAAATTCTCCAACTGGATTAGAGAGAATGGAACGAGGAGGGGGAGGGTGGTGGTGGTTCGGGTTTAGAAGAGGAGGGGGGGTTAGTTGAAAATCAATCGTTTGATCGTTGAATTTAAATGACACGATTGGTTCGATCTTTCCTTTAATATGAGTAACTAAACTTTTTGTGTGGATTATGTTTGTTGTAGAAGATGTAGTCGTCTCTACTCTCTCACACTGAAATACAAGACACACACAGACAGACACACAAACACAGACAGACACAGAGACACAAACAGACACACACAGATACAGACAGACACACACACACAGATACAGACAGAGACACACACAGATACAGACAGAGACACACACTGAAACATATAGACAAACACACACACACACACACACACACACATATATATATATATATATATATATATATATATATATATACAGACAGACACACACACAGGCAGAATGATGCAGACATACACACACAGACACACACATATACAGACAGACACAAACACACTTATGCAGACAGACAAACACTTACACAGACAGACACAAATACACACTTACACAGACTCACACAAGACAGATACAGACACAGACATACACTTATACAGACAGACACAGATACACTAATAGACACACACAGACACCTTCGACACCACAGAAGATAGACCTACTGTACATCAGTCAATGGCTGATCGTTCTAACACTTAAAGTGTTACGTTTAGCAGAAATCATTTTTTTTCGTTGTCGGCTCTACATCTTCCGGAGCCTTAGGAGTTCCTATCTTCGATTCCGTTTTAAAATGAATTCTTTCGTGTATACAAATTTTCAGAAAAGAAAAGAAAAAAAAAACAGATGGTTAATACAGAGAGCTCCCCAGGCTGCCCCGTAACTTGAGCCGGGCCTGAATGTGTTCACACAAGCTTTAACCCATTTTTCAAAGAATAAATGTATAAATAAAACCTGCATCTCTTCGTTTAAGCCAATAAAAAAAAATCGTGAAAACTTAAGCCAGACGTCTGCTGGAAATTTGTCCAATTTTCTTTAAGAAGTGAAATATATATATATATATTTTTTTACCAATTCTCTCTACCCCTCCCCCCTTTAAAACAAAAGATAATAATACAAAATAAAGGTTCTTAAACAATCGAAGAATGGAAGCCGGTTAAACATTCGACACGCGAGCCACGTTTGGAACACTCTGTGGTCACATCACTCTGCCCGACCCCTCTAGGGACCCCGGAGTCCATAAAGAAATTAGCTTTCCTTCGGAGATTCCCATTTACCTCAATTTCTATGCTGTAAATCTGCATAAGGCCAAAGTATGAGTCGAGACACGGCCACTAGAGGACGCTGCTGGAGGGAGAGAAAGTGAGAAATTGTGAGTATGGTCGCATAAAGAGTCCAAACGGTAGAGAGTGATTGGAATGAAGCGCTGGACAAAGGTATTTGTGAATGCTTTGAAAATGATTGAGACTGAAAAAATTATAATAATTTAAAATATATAAAAAAAAAAATTCTTGTTGTTTAAGGTGTGAACGAACATGAATTATTATTTTTTTCATACATAAAATAGAAAAGGGCATTTTCAATCGGTCAGTTTATTGTTGGACTCGGTGTAGCTGTTATTATATTTATTTTTTGTAATTTTCCTTAATCGGTGTGGCCATTGGGGGGACGAATGGACACACCAACAGATGGACACACCAACAGATGGACAAATCAACAGATGGAAACACCAACAGATGGACACATTGACAAATGGACACATCAACAGATGGACACATCAACAGATGGACACATTAACAGATGGACACACCAACAGATGGACACACCAACAGATGGACACACCAACAGATGGACACATTAACAGATGGACACATTAACAGATGGACACAACAACAGATGGACACATCAACAGATGGACACACCAACAGATGGACACATCAACAGATGGACACAACAACAGATGGACACACCAACAGATGGACACACCAACAGATGGACACATCAACAAATGTACTTTCAAACGTCCTTTCTGTGGACCTTATGGCACCCATCTCCTCTCCAATTCAGTGGCGTAGTTTTGGCTTTACCTAGAATTGAACCCTGTACCCTTTGCATGTGAGTCGAGTTCACTATCTAGCCGCCTATCCAGCAGCAAATTTAGTCGTTTTAGAGGGCGCAAAAACCCATTGACATGAGGGGCTCCAGACGGAAGGGAGTTTTTGTCTTAAGATTTTACCCCTGGAACATTTTTTACTGGACGGATCCCAAGCTGTTAGTCAAGGTACAGATTTATGGTAATATGTAGGAGCTTATGGGAATATGTAGGAGCTTATGGGAATATGTAGGAGCTTATGGGAATATGTAGGAGCTTATGGCGATATGTAGGAGCTTATGGGAATATGTAGGAGCTTATAAGAATATGTAGGAGCTTATGGGAATATGTAGGAGCTTATGGGAATATGTAGGAGCTTATGGGAATATGTAGGAGCTTATGGGAATATGTAGGAGCTTATGGGAATATGTAGGAGCTTATGGGAATATGTAGGATCTTATGGGAATAAGTAGGAGCTTATGGGAATATGTAGGAGCTTATGGGAATATTTAGGAGCTTATGGGAATAAGTAGGAGCTTATGGGAATATGTGGGAGCTTATGGGAATATTAGGAGCTTATAACTGGGTTTTCTTAATATAATAAATACATTCAGTAACATAGCGCCAAACGTAAAAAATCTATTAGCATTTGGTGAGGAGATTATTGTGTCCCATTTGTCACAACCACTCTGTGACATTGATACATTTCATGAGTCTACTGTGTCCCATTTGTCACAACCACTCTGTGACATTCACACATTTCATGAGTCTACTGTGTCCCATTTGTCACAACCACTCTGTGATATTGATACATTTCATGAGTCTACTGTGTCCCATTTGTCACAACCACTCTGTGACATTCACACATTTCATGAGTCTACTGTGTCCCATTTGTCACAACCACTCTGTGACATTCACACATTTCATGAGTCTACTGTGTCCCATTTGTCACAACCACTCTGTGACATTCACACATTTCAAGAGTCTACTGTGTCCCATTTGTCACAACCACTCTGTGATATTGACACATCGCATTACTTTGAAGAAAAATAAATTTTAGTTACAGAATTGATTGAGTAGAACTTGTTGATAGTGAATAATAAAACATGCAGAAAATGTCAGTTCTCTTATCTACAAACAACAACTTATGGTAATGAGTGAAAGTGGACGATTGACCAGTGGCCTCAATTTTGAACTTGGATGACTGGACATTACGACGTCATGCGTGACCACCCCTGCTCTATACCAAACATAACACAATACAACAGAGCGTGACTCCAGTTTTTGCCATGAGTTACATGGATTGACCACTGTAAACCTGCTGATCAAGTATAGGGGCAGTTAAAGAGATGACTTCATTCATGAAGTGCTGTGACCCTTGTATAAAAAAAGGCGGGGTCGGGGATGGGTTTAGAGGCTTAGGGAAATATTGTACAGGGAGGGTGAGGTTTAGACAGACAGGGAGAGCTCCGCCAATCGGAAAGTAAGATAACAGTGGACATGTATGTGTGTGAATCAGTCAACCATGGACTACGATTTGAGCTAGGTAGCTGGACAATGGACGTCGGCGTGTTTGATCATGTCCAGTGAGACACTTGTAGACTCAACGCTGACCCAAGTGAGCTCCATGTAGGACAGTCCTTGGCACCTGCGGAGGATTCAATGACGTCAATGTTTACCCTCTTCAGTTTTACCGGCAAGTAGCTCAACAGCACTGTAAATGATTTACTATCTCTTTGTGCAGCAGGACACGACTGTGTAGGCCAGGGCTTCTTAAACTTTTGTAAATCACGACCCCCTTTATGATTGCGAGTTTCTTGACGACCCCATACAAATATAAAAGAAAAATAAATTAATATTTTACAAGTTAAAAAACATTTTCTGTTAAATGGTATTTTTATCTCTCGCGACCCCAGAATTTTGCTACGCGACCCCAAATGGGGTCGCAACCCATAGTTTAAGAAGCCCTGGTGTAGGCCGAGTGTTTTATACGAAGATAATTTAAATGACTAGCTTAGTGTGCCAGTAACCAATCAGATTTGATTTCATTAACGCAGTCCGAACTCCAAACTCCCAATGAAGAAATATCTTTAAAAAAAACTTTTTGTGATAAACGTAAAATTTCGATTAACTGACCAAACCATACATTACAAACAACCGTAGTATTTTACTATGACCTACTTGTGACTACTAATAAAAAACAAAAACCATGTCGTGATTAGTTATGGGAGACAAAAATCTTCTGTCGAACACATAAATAAATTTACGAATGTTAACTGTAGTTGGGAATCACAAGTCAGGAACTGAATTTATGATTATTAATGGGCGGCATAAATCCCCACGTGACATAAAACAACAACATACGATTAACTATTTAGTAACTAATGCGACTGTCTGTACAGATGACCTATGGAGGAGGGGGGGGGGGGAGGAATCCGCAGAGTAAAAGCTTTGAGTGGAAATGGGGTGTATTTTCAAGGTCCACTCCGCTAACGGTAATGCTCCAAAGTATGAACGGACAAACACACCAAGCTAGACATCAGTGGCGTAACTAGGGGAAGGGGGGGGGTTCAAATTTGAAAGTCCCCCCGAGCCCCAGCTTGAGGGGGGGGGCTCAAAGGAGTGTCCGAAATTTTTTTTTTACATTAAATATTAAGTACGTTATTTCATGTGATGACGTCGAATGTCAACATGCAGGGGCCCCCAAAGACGCCGAGCCTTCCGCGCCCACAAATCCCTAGGTACGCCACTGCTAGACATAACATAAAGGGAGACAATTGTGATGAGGAGAGCAGTATGGGGAGAGCAGTATGAGGAGAGCAGTATGAGGAGAGCAACATGTGGAGAATTATGAGGAGAGCAGTATGAGGAGAGCAGTATGAGGAGAGCAGTATGGGGAGAGCAGTATGAGGAGAGCAGTATGAGGAGAGCAGTATGAGGAGAACAGTATGAGGAGAGCAACATGAGGAGAGCAGTATGAGGAGAGCAACATGAGGAGAGCAGTATGAAGAGAGCAGTATGGGGAGCGCAGTATGAGGAGAGCAGTATGAGGAGAGCAGTATGAAGAGAGCAGTATGATGAGAGCAGTATGAAGAGAGCAGTATGAGGAGAGCAGTATGAGGAGAACAGTATGAGGAGAGCAACATGAGGAGAGCAGTATGAGGAGAGCAACATGAGGAGAGCAGTATGAAGAGAGCAGTATGAAGAGAGCAGTATGGGGAGAGCAGTATGAGGAGAGCAGTATGATGAGAGCAACATGAAGAGAGCAGTATGAGGAGAGCAGTATGAGGAGAGCAGTATGATGAGAGCAACATGAGGAGAGCAACATGAGGAGAGCAGTATGAGGAGAGCAGTATGAGGAGAGCAGTATGAGGAGAGCAGTATGAGGCTTATAAAAAACTTGTGCTGGGAAATATAAACAAACAAACAATGTTTGAATAAAATTATAGGTAAATACAAAATAACCAAAGACTGAAGCTCCAGGATATTGATACGAAGATAAGCAATAAACAAAACTATTTGGGGCCGCAGAGTGGATGCTAGTACTTCAGTTTCATGTTGGATACGACTACAAGGATATGTAATGAACAATGAGAATAAATCGTCCTGAATGGGGAACAGTGGGAGCGGTCAGCCCTGGGGGGGGGGGGGCAGGGGGAGTGGGGTCACTTTTCTGGGGATGTGAATTTTGACCGAAAATTGTACAAATTTAAACCTCCAGGCGCTCAGAACTTTCTAGAAACGTTCCTTATGGGAGTGACCCTCAGGTGTGTGACGCCCCTGCATGGATGAGATGAAGTCTCTAAGATCCTGCGAGCCATTAATGGGACGTTTTTTTTTTTGCATTGCCCTTCTTTCATCCCCCCCCCCACCATACCCGATAGTGCAATGGCCATGGAGGCACCACGGGAGATATAGAGGAGACTTTAACCATGACCTGAAATATTTATTAGTCCTCGCTAGAGATCGAACCAGGGCCCCTCAGGTCGACAGTCGAGTGCTTTACCCCACTACCACCACCCCTGCCACCAAAGGTAACGCTCCTGAATCCGATTAAAAAATAAGACACACGCACAAATGAAAAAACATTTTAGTAAACTTGAAACAATAGCTTAACCCAAAAATCCAATGACTGTATTCATAACTGTAAGTGACATAAAATTCTAAACACCAGACATCAACAATGGTTATGTGTAGAGTCAAAGAAAAGCCAGTACTTCATTGATTCAAAGTTTTCACCTGCATCCAACTCCACATCAAAAGAAATATCATACACTTCTGGATTAATCTCTGCTACCTGTTTGAACGTAATGTTAGCGGTATTTGTTTTGAAATGTAATGTTTCAGATCAGAGGTACTCAAACTTTTGAAATGTAATGTTTCAGATCAGTGGTACTCAAACTTTTGAAATGTAATGTTTCAGATCAGTGGTACTCAAACTTTTGAAATGTAATGTTTCAGATCAGTGGTACTCAAACTTTTGAAATGTAATGTTTCAGATCAGTGGTACTCAAACTTTTGAAATGTAATGTTTCAGATCAGTGGTACTCAAACTTTTGAAATGTAACGTTTCAGATCAGTGGTACTCAAACTTTTGAAATGTAACGTTTCAGATCAGAGGTACTCAAACTTTTGAAATGTAACGTTTCAGATCAGAGGTACTCAAACTTTTGAAATGTAATGTTTCAGATCAGTGGTACTCAAACTTTTGAAATGTAACGTTTCAGATCAGTGGTACTCAAACTTTTGAAATGTAACGTTTCAGATCAGAGGTACTCAAACTTTTGAAATGTAACGTTTCAGATCAGAGGTACTCAAACTTTTGAAATTCATGACCCACTAAGAAACATGTTCGGTTTTAGCATCCCCCCCCTCTCCATCCAAACCTGTGAGGAAAGAAAGAAAGACAGGAAAAAAGAAAGACAGGAAAAAAGAAAGACAGGAAAAAAGAAAGAAAGACAGGAAAAAAGAAAGACAGGAAAAAAGAAAGAGAGGAGAAAAGAAAGACAGGAAAAAAGAAAGACAGGAAAAAAGAAAGACAGGAAAAAAGAAAGAAAGGCAGGAAAAAAGAAAGGCAGGAAAAAAGAAAGACAGGAAAAAAGAAAGACAGGAAAAAAGAAAGAAAGACAGGAAAAAAGAAAGACAGGAAAAAAGAAAGAAAGACAGGAAAAAAGAAAGACAGGAAAAAAGAAAGAAAGACAGGAAAAAAGAAAGACAGGAAAAAAGAAAGACAGGAAAAAAGAAAGACAGGAACAAAGAAAGACAGGAAAAAAGAAAGACAGGAAAAAAGAAAGAAAGACAGGAAAAAAGAAAGACAGGAAAAAAGAAAGACAGGAAAAAAGAAAGACAGGAAAAAAGAAAGACAGGAACAAAGAAAGACAGGAAAAAAGAAAGACAGGAAAAAAGAAAGACAGGAACAAAGAAAGAAAGACAGGAACAAAGAAAAAAGACAGGAAGAAAGAAAGAAAGACAGGAAGAAAGAAGACAGGAAAAAAGAAAGAAAGACAGGAAGAAAGAAAGACGGAAAGACAGGAAAAAAGAAAAAAGACAGGAAGAAAGAAAGAAAGACAGGAAAAAAGAAAGAAAGACAGGAAGAAAGAAAGACAGGAAGAAAGAAAGACAGGAAGAAAGAAAGACAGGAAGAAAGAAAGAAAGACAGGAAGAAAGAAAGACAGGAAGAAAGAAAGACAGGAAGAAAGAAAGAAAGAAAGACAGGAAGAAAGAAAGAAAGACAGGAAGAAAGAAAGACAGGAAGGAAGAAAGACAGGAAGAAAGAAAGACAGAAAGAAAGAAAGACAGGAGAAAAGAAAAAAGACAGGAAGAAAGAAAGAAAGACAGGAAGAAAGAAAGAAAGACAGGAAGAAAGAAAGAAAGACAGGAAGAAAGAAAGACAGGAAGAAAGAAAGACAGGAAGAAAGAAAGAAAGACAGAAAGAAAGAAAGACAGGAAGAAAGAAAGACAGGAAAAAAGAAAGACAGGAAAAAAGAAAGACAGGAAAAAAGAAAGACAGGAAAAAAGAAAGACAGGAAAAAAGAAAGACAGGAAAAAAGAAAGACAGGAAAAAAGAAAGAAAGACAGGAAAAAAGAAAGACAGGAAAAAAGAAAGACAGGAAAAAAGAAAGAAAGACAGGAAAAAAGAAAGACAGGAAAAAAGAAAGAAAGGCAGGAAAAAAGAAAGACAGGAAAAAAGAAAGACAGGAAAAAAGAAAGACAGGAAAAAAGAAAGAAAGACAGGAAAAAAGAAAGACAGGAAAAAAGAAAGAAAGACAGGAAGAAAGAAAGACAGGATGAAAGAAAGACAGGAAGAAAGAAAGAAAGACAGGAAGAAAGAAAGACAGGAAGAAAGAAAGACAGGAAGAAAGAAAGACAGAAAGAAAGAAAGACAGGAAAAAAGAAAAAAGACAGGAAGAAAGAAAGAAAGACAGGAAAAAAGAAAGAAAGACAGGAAGAAAGAAAGAAATACAGGAAGAAAGAAAGACAGGAAGAAAGAAAGACAGGAAGAAAGAAAGAAAGACAGAAAGAAAGAAAGACAGGAAGAAAGAAAGACAGGAAAAAAGAAAGACAGGAAAAAAGAAAGAAAGACAGGAAAAAAGAAAGACAGGAAAAAAGAAAGACAGGAAAAAAGAAAGACAGGAAAAAAGAAAGACAGGAAAAAAGAAAGAAAGACAGGAAAAAAGAAAGACAGGAAAAAAGAAAGACAGGAAAAAAGAAAGAAAGACAGGAAAAAAGAAAGACAGGAAAAAAGAAAGAAAGGCAGGAAAAAAGAAAGACAGGAAAAAAGAAAGACAGGAAAAAAGAAAGACAGGAAAAAAGAAAGAAAGACAGGAAAAAAGAAAGACAGGAAAAAAGAAAGAAAGACAGGAAGAAAGAAAGACAGGATGAAAGAAAGACAGGAAGAAAGAAAGAAAGAAAGACAGGGAGAAAGAAAGACAGGAAAAAAGAAAGACAGGAAAAAAGAAAGACAGGAAGAAAGAAAAAAAGACAGGAAGAAAGAAAGAAAGACAGAAAGAAAGAAAGACAGGAAGAAAGAAAGACAGGAAGAAAGAAAGAAAGACAGGAAGAAAGAAAGACAGGAAGAACGAAAAAAAGACAGGAAGAATAAAAGAAAGGATAAAAGGAAGAAGTTCTAATATTTTTTCTCGAAAATGATTTTATGAAACTTTTATAGCGATCCATCCCATAACGGCTAGCGACCCACCCCACAACGGCTAGCAACCCACCCCACAACGGCTAGCCACCCACCCCACAACTGCTAGCCACCCACCCCACAACGGCTAGAGACCCACTTCTTTGAGAGCCACTGTTCTGGATATTAAATTTAGGAAGTTAAAAAGAAAAGAGTAAACTGGTATGACGTGGATAACTTTTGGGTACAATCAGATCAGGTCTGTAATTGTACCATGGCCTACTTTGACTTTCTGGAAAGTCAGTACTAGTGTTGTAATGTTTGTTTTGTGCCTCTTAATGGACAGAAGTTGTGTGAGTTCAATACAGTACAACAGTACAGTAGCCCTACAATACAGTACAATAGTACAGTAGCCCTACAATACAGTACAATAGTACAGTAGCCGTGCAATACAGTACGGTAGGCATACATTGATTTATCTATCTACCTATCTATCTATCTATCTATCTATCTATCTATCTATCTATCTATCTATTTATCTAACTGTCTGTCTATTTATCTTTCTATCTGTTGTCGTCTGCTGTTTTATGTTAATACATTGTCGTCTGCTGCATTATATAAATGAATTAAAACTTTTAAAGTGATACTAGTTAAAAAGAAAACATTCACAATACTTCGTTCATCTAATAAAACAACTTTAACCACATATACCACACGATACACTGACTACACTATACATCAACCAAACGATAATCAACCACACGATAGATCAACCACACTATAATCAACCACACGATACTCCAGCCACACGATTCATCAGCCACGCGATGCTTCAAACACACGATACACCAACCACTCGTGACTTCAGCAACATATTATATCATTCTCACAATAGATCAGTCACGTGATACATCAATCACACGATACATCAACCACACGATACATCAACCACACGATACATCAACCACTTGTTATTCAATATTTATTTCACGCTGGCGAAAAAAAAAGTTATATTAAAAAAACCAATCAAGAAAAATTAAGAACTCTCTAATGTGTGAGATCAAGATTTATTTGTTTACAAAAATGAGGCGACGGAGATAGCTACCCACTTCTGCTGCTACTACCGTCTGCTAAGTGAAAAGCACAATCGAAAATTCGGCGCCAGTAGCAGCAGAAGTTAGCGTGGACGCCGGGAGAACGCTAGGACGCTACTGCAGTACAAGGGCTGCTACTCTCGTCTTCCATTTACGGTGTAAGTAGAAACATGTTACATTTTATTTCTTCTTTTCTGTGTGGATACGAACTTTTGTTGTTCCAATTTCATCGTACAAAAAAGATTTCTCTAAAATTGTAATTATTTTTTTAAAAAATAGAGGTAAAGTGGTAAAGGAAAAACTGTGAATAGATTTGTGTAGATAAAGTGTAAACATTTTACTTTCAAATAGCGAGACATTATTAATTGACACATCTCTGGTTTTATAGTGAACATATCATCATTGGTTCGTTGTTCAATAGATAGAATATATATATATAGTACATTGATTAAACGGTTATCAGATAGGTTGATATACTGTTTGAAAGATGCAACGTTTATATGTATATATATATAAATAAATACTGATAACATATTGATTGACAAACGAATAGATTGATTGATAGATCTATTTATTAACAGATGGACTGATTGAGTAGTAATTTTATATTTCAATAAATAGTTTGATAAACATATAGATCTATCATTCGATTAATTGATACATATATAGATAGACTGACAGCTGTACAGATAGATTAACAGCTGTATAGATAGATTGACAAGATAAATTAAATACGTATATATATATATATACATATATATATATATATATACATATATATATATATATATATATACATAGATGTATATACATTTAGACAAACTTGCTATGTATAGATATATTTTCAGATATATAGATACATTTAAAGATATATAGACAGATATACAGATATATTCACAGAGATACATATAGTTTTAGAATTATAAAGATAGATTTACAGATATACAGATAGATTTACAGATATACAGAAAGATTTACAGATATACAGATATATTAACAGATGTAGAGAGTTGATTGACAGATCTTTCGATGGGTAGAAAGAATGTTTGTAAGTAGGTAGCAAGGGTGATAATTAGGTAGAAAGTCGATCCAATGTAAATGAGCTCCGGCATTTATTTGTGTATTATTAGTTTAAAAAAAAAAAACCCGCGATGACGCTCCTAAACACAGCGCACCAGGGGCCACTGCGTGAATAGATAATTACATTTATACGTTTTATTCAAGTAGAGTTACATTTATACGTTTTATTCCAGTAGAGTTACATTTATACGTTTTATTCCAGTAGAGTTACATTTATACGTTTTATTCCAGTAGTTACATTTATACGTTTTATTCAAGCAGAGCTACATTTATACGTTTTATTCAAGTAGAGTTACATTTATACGTTTTATTCCAGTAGAGTTACATTTATACGTTTTATTCAAGCTGAGCTACATTTATACGTTTTATTCAAGTAGAGTTACATTTATACGTTTTATTCCAGTAGAATTACATTTAAACGTTTTATTCAAGTAGAGTTACATTTATACGTTTTATTCAAGTAGAATTACATTTATACGTTTTATTCAAGTAGACTTACATTTATACTTTTAATTAACGCAGATCACTAAGATTATACACACAAAAATTCATCAGTTAGGACTTATCTCCCCTGGTGATGCTCTCGATTGTTTACAAATGGTTTCTCTCCGTTGCTATAGCAGTTGTCCCTGTTTAATGTGGACCACTACACTATAAAGTTGTTCTTAAGTAATGTGGACCACTACACTGTGTAACAGACGTTCTTCAAAACGTGGACCACTACATTAAAACACAAGTTCATAAATAATGTGTACCACTACATTATAGCACTAGTTCCCAAATGATGTGGACCGCTGCATTATAACACTAGTTCCCAAATGATGTGGACCGCTACATTATAACACTAGTTCCCAAAGGATGTGGACCGCTACATTATAACACTAGTTCCCAAATGATGTGGACCGCTACATTATAACACTAGTTCCCAAATGATGTGGACCGCTACATTATAACACTAGTTCCCAAATGATGTGGACCGCTACATTATAACACTAGTTCCCAAATGATGTGGACCGCTACATTATAACACTAGTTCCCAAATGATGTGGACCGCTACATTATAACACTAGTTCCCAAATGATGTGGACCGCTACATTATAACACTAGTTCCCAAATGATGTGGACCGCTACATTATAACACTAGTTCCCAAATGATGTGGACCGCTACATTATAACACTAGTTCCCAAATGATGTAGACCGCTACATTATAACACTAGTTCCCAAATGATGTGGCCCGCTACATTATAAAATAAGTTCCCAAATGATCTGGACCACTACATTATATTACAGGTTCACAATTAATGTGGACCAGTACATTATTACGCTAGTTCCCAAATGATGTAGACCGCTACATTATAACACTAGTTCCCAAATGATGTGGACCGCTACATTATAACACTAGTTCCCAAATGATGTAGACCGCTACATTATAACACTAGTTCCCGAATGATGTGGACCGCTACATTATAAAATAAGTTCCCAAATGATCTGGACCACTCCATTATAAAACAAGTTCACAATTAATATGGACCACTTCATTATAAAACAAGTTCACAATTAATCTGGACCACTCCATTATAAAACAAGTTCACAATTAATGTGGACCACTCCATTATAAAACAAGTTCGCAATTAATATGGACCACTACATTATAAAACAAGTTCACAATTAGTATGGACCACTACATTATAAAACAAGTTCACAATTAATGTGGACCACTACATTATAAAACAAGTTCACAATTAATGTGGACCACTACAGATACAAATTGAAGACAGAAGATCATATAAGATTCACGGAAACTTTTAAAATTTTGGATTTTCATTTTTTTTTTTTTTTTAAAGTTCATCCTTAAGACTTTGAACATTAAGCCAAAGTGTAATGTTAGCGGATAGAACATTTTGTGCGTGTGTAATGTTAGCGGATTGAACATTTGGTGTGTTTGTGTGTGTGGGGGGGGGGAGGGGGTGTTGAAGGAAGACAGAAATAGGGAGAACCAGCTTAAACTTCGAAAGCTTAAAAGATTTCAACCGATTTAAATGTGAGCAGAAAACAATTAATAGACGCAAAGGTATTACAAGTCCGTTGGTATTCCACTCTTTGTTCGACTTGTATCTTGGTACTGCACAATCAATCTATATATCTGTCTTTCTGTCGGTCTGTATGTCTGTCTTTCTGTCGGTCTGTATGTCTGTATTTCTGTCGGTCTGTCTGTCTGTCTCACTGTATGTCTTTCTATTGGTCGGCATATCTGCTTATCTCACCGCCTGTATTCCTATCAGTCTGTCTCTTTATCTATCTATTCATCCGTCCGTCTGTCTATCTGCCTGTATGTTTGTGTGTGTCTGTCTGTCTGAATGTCTGTCTATCAAATCTATCAAATCTGTCAAATCTATCAAATCTATCAAATCTGTCTAATCTAATCTATCAAATCTAACTAATCAATAAATTTAGCAACAACTATGATGTGCAAGAGCATTAGTACAAAAATAAAGAAAGATGTAGAAGAGAAAAAAAATGGGGATTACAAGAATATAAAACTGTTGAATTAAAAAAAAATGTCCAATAATCAAACGCGTAAATCAATAAGCAAAGCTATCCTTACTTTTTTTTTTTTTAAGATTTATATTACATTATGGAGTCTTTATATGTTCCTAGTACATACAACTGTAGTATATTTGACGTCAACATAACAATAGGCTACATCGATACATGCCAGCAGACGATACATGACACGTGACATTCATGGTGGGGACACGCCCACTTGTCCCCTGATTCCCGCCGAGAAGTAACAAAGCCCCCCCCCCCCCCACCGTTAAAGTCAAGTTTAAATCCACTGAACCATCTTGAACATTTTTATTTGTATCGAATTCTCCTCAATAGTGTAATGCAAAGAAAGCCACATTATATTCTGTCCAATACACTACCGTACTTAACAACATAATTCGACATTCAATAAAAATACAAGTCATGTTTTTAATAAAAAAAAAAATGATTATATTGATAAAAGTTTCTTATTATATGATAATAATAGAATGTATCTAATTATACTTTGGTTACATTTACTTGAACTAATCAAGAAAAAATAATCCATAGTTCATTATTATCGAAACCATTTTAATTTCACTTCATTTACAGATGAACTCTTAGATCGACATTTATTGCATAGATACGGTAACAGTCGGAAACCGTAAAATGGGGAATTATTTTTGTATTAAGTTGAACTAGGAGACTTCTTGTTAATGTAAGATACGAATGAATGAAATCTTTTGACGCAACAAATTGAAAAAGATCTGAAATGAATGTCTAACGGTTGAAGACATGGTTTCTACATTTAAAAAAAAAATGTTCTTAAACTCATAGCTTAAAAAAATGTATTTAAATTATACCTGTAAAAATAAAATTGGGTTGAGTCAAATTATTACCTCCCCCTTCTCTGTCAGACATTGTAGCTTTGTATTGACTTGCACCTTCCTCCTCCCCTCCCACCCAACGTTAGTTTTGTCTGTCATTCTCTGCAGTCACAGCAGACCAAAACATCCCACAGTGGCGTAACCATCCAATGACGCCCCGGGGGTGGTGGGAAGGGGGGGGGGTGGGCGAACTCCAAAACAAAAAAAAAATGCCGCCCTATTCCAATGACAAAAATTTTTACTAAAAACGGTGAAAATGTCGCCCATGGATATTTACATCACCACCCCCCGGGCACTCCGCCCCTGATTTTACACCAAACATAAAACAAGTGTAAATGTCTGTTGTAGTTCTATCTCTGTGTAGTGTTACACCACTGGTTCTCACAGAGTGTGGGTTGAGACCCAACAACAGCTGCTAAACCAACATTATTTACAACCAACATTATTTACAACCAACATTATTTACAACCAACATTATTTACAACCAACATTATTTACAACCAACATTATTTACAACCAACATTATTTACAATTAATTTCAGTTCTATTTTAATTATATATTTAAACATTGGTCGCCAAAACCCAACAGGTTTTTTAAGAGAGCGTCAAATTGCAACTTCATGAGAACCACTGGAAACTCTACTGTCTCAGTTTCTGTGTGTAACAGCATGAGGACCACTGGTCTACACTCTACAGTGGTAAGTTTCTGTGTCTGATGTTTAAACTACTTCATTATAATGTCTGAAATGCTTCAATTTAATGTCCAAACTGCTTCATCCCAATGATTCAAACTACTTCATCCAAATGTTTCAAACTACTTCATCCCAATGTTTCAAACTACTTCATCCCAATGTTTCAAACTACTTCATCCCAATGTTTCAAACTACTTCATCCCAATGTTTCAAACTACTTCATCCCAATGTTTCAAACTACTTCATTATATTTCAGATCACCAAATTCCCGGTGATGCATTAACTCGTTACAAGAAAGACATACTGCACCGACGCGTCACAAGAAAGACATACTGCAGTGACTCCGTAATGGATAAAGAGACATTCCCGGACGTAACTTTGGCCAACGCCGCTGTGATGGAGCAAAGGGTGGCCCTAAATCCGCCGTCCAGGGCCGAAGGAGACCTCGGCAAGGACACCTTCGTTGTGCTGAAGCCGAAGCGCAAAGGCTACCGGGTCTCGAGAAGGCAGGCGACGGCCCTGTCCGTTGTCGCGCTGCTCGTCCTCGTCGTCATCATAATCGTCACCACGCTGGTCAACAGAAAACTCTGCGAGCACCACAACGGGTGCCAGGGGGAGCCGGGCGCCGCGCCCGACTCCTCCCCCAACGCCACGCCGTCCGGCGCCCATCTCCAGTCTACCCTGGACATTCTCAACCCCGGCGAGCACGAGCCGTGGTCCAGCATACGCCTGCCCAGGACGGTCCTGCCCACCGACTACGACATCCACGTCCGAGTGGACCTGAAGGAGTTCACCTACCACGGTGCGGTCAACATCACGGTCAGGGTGAACACGGAGACCAAGTTCGTCGTCTTCCACCGCAGCCACATCGAGATAGACAACTCCAGCATCCTCATCACCTCGGCCTACTTCCCTCCCAGGACCGTCGTCCGCCAGTCCCACGTGCCCGGTAAGAACTTCCACATCCTGGAAGTCAACAAGGAGATGACCGCCGGAAGCGTCTACACGCTGACCATCGGTCACTATTATGGCCACCTGGAGAAAAACCTGAGAGGTTTATACCTGAGTTCCTACGAGAAACAAGACGGAAACACTAGGTGAGAATTTCTTTACTCACAATTCTCTTTATGTAATGCAACGGTGGTTCTCATACTATTACAATTCAAGACCCTGAATGAAAAAAAATTATGACACATTTTTTTTTCGCGTACCACCTGTAAAGAAAATTTATAAACAAAGAAAATAAAGCGTTGTTAGTTGTATATTCGGATTCCTCCGTTTACTTTGCAAGTTAACACATTTATAAATAGATTTATCTAGTTAACACATTTATAAATAGATTTATCTGGTTAACACATTTATAAATAGATTTATCTAGTTAACACATTTATAAATAGATGTATCTGGTTAACACATTTATAAATAGATTTATCTGGTTAACATATTTATGGTTTTGTAATATGGAAATACTTAGATTGATTATAATTCTGGGTGCGTAGATTCTTGATCAATTCATTTTGAAATGGTGATTTATTTATCACATTTCAGCGCGACCAGTGATAAGCACGCCAGCACTGGACTAAATATAGTTAGTTATACACAACTTTAGCCCAATTGTGATCACGTGCGTTAAAAGTGGGTCAAAAGGGAACGTAACTTCAAGAGTTACCTTACGTCATTCTACTGTTATAAATCTGAAGTATAAACTTAACAAAGAAATTTAAAAATCATTTCAATGTTAAGGATAAAACATCTAAAGCTCTGGATCTAAAAACATGAAAGTAAAAATAGATAAATAAATAAATACTGCGTCTTATATTGTATTTTTATTTTCAAGAGTATTTGAAACCCAGACTGAGAAAAGGGGAGAAGAAAAAACACAGATAAAACTCAGGTATTTTCCTCTGTGTCATTGATACAAAAAAAAATGATAGAAGGGGAAAATTGTGACACCAGAAACGATGGGAAATTTTTTTATAAAAACATTCTTTGACATAACTGAAGTGGGTTTTTTTGTGGCAAGGAAAACGTTTTGTCTAACAGGTTGGACTGCTTCAGTGTGAGGGTAGGTATGTGTGGGATATATGTGTGTGTGTGTGTGTTAGTGTATATCGATGTGTGTGTGTGTGTGAGAGAGAGAGTATGTATGTGAATGTGTGTTTATTGTTTGAATGTATGTGTGAAAATTTGTGTTTGTAATAATGCATTGTAGGCTTCATGCATGTATGTTTATATTAGTGTGCGTGTGTGTGTGTGTGTTTATGTGTGTATGTAACGTTTGTGTTTGTATGGTTATCTATATCTATCTATCTATCTATCTATCTATCTATCTATCTATCTATCTATATCTATGTTATTTCTGCTGAAGCTAGTTGTTTTTATTGGTTTTTTTTAACATAAGAAGATGGATAAGAATTCAAATCAGGTATCAGTATAGTGGCCCCAGTGGTCTAATTGGTACTTACAGCTTACATTCCGAGATCAAATGTGAAACCGATAAGGAACCCAACAAGATACTCTTGCCAACACCCACTCCCCCCAAAATATCTCTTAATGACTCTGCCTAGCGCCCCTCCTCTCCCAGTGCCCTCCCTACCACGATAAGAACGGCCATGTAAATTGCGTGTATATTTAAGTGTTTATGTCTACGTGTTTTAACGTGTGTTTAAATGACGCAAATGTGTGTTTATAATTATACCAGCGGGTCTGTGTTTGTGTGTAGCAAGTTTGGTTGCGTATGTACTGTGGTTTATATGAAGTATGGGCGTTATTTCAGACACTTTTGAACCAAACACTATGTTTAAACACAACATGTTTCACCACCGCTCACATTACACTCCGGTACAGTAAACAGCGAAGTGTGTAGCTCGTGTGTGTAACTCGTGTGTGTAGCCCGTGTGTGTAGCTCGTGTGTGTAGCCCGTGTATTTTACTGCCCAGCACAACACATCTCAACAGCACACTGACGCTTTAAATTAAATCGTTTGTAGGTCACTTGCTTTAACTGTTTTACTTCAACAAAAGACAAAAAAAAAATGGGGGTGGGGGGTGCGAGTATCATTCTTGACCAGTGAAGCCCATTCAGGGCTCAGATATTAGCTCCAGGGTCGTCTTAGGCACTGCCCCGCTGGGTCCAGCTCCGGGGCTTGTAGAGTTTTAGGACCCAATACAAATTGACCAACCCAATACAAATTGACCAACCCAATACAACTTGACCAACCCAATACAAGTTGACCAACCCAATACAAGTTAACCAACCCAATACAAGTTAACCAACCCAATACAAGTTGACCAACCCAATACAAGTTGACCAACCCAATACAAGTTGACCAACCCAATACAAGTTGACCAACCCAATACAAGTTGACCAACCCAATACAAGTTGACCAACCCAATACAAGTTGACCAACCCAATACAAGTTGACCAACCCAATACAAGTTGACCAACCCAATACAAGTTGACCAACCCAATAAAAGTTGACAAACCCAATATAACTTATCTTTGCACTATACTTCATTTTCTTTGTACAACATAACCTTAATCAGCCAAAAATATTATTCTAATATTGCGACATTTATATACACTGAATACATCTACTGCTATTTTTTACTTCCTTTTCGGTCATATTATTGACTACTTTATTCACTTTAACTGTCAATTGAATAACATATGTCTGAATCTGCGATTCTATCATAAGTGTAATGCAAATTCTCGTTATTGTGTAAATATGTTATTTGGGTAAACCTGTTTATTGTGCAAATCTGTTTATTGTATAAAATATCTGACAGTTGAGTAGACTGCCGATTTTCCCCCTCACGTCTGTAGCTGAATAAATAAATACATTTATTATTGAACAAAAAACGTGTTAACGTTAAAACTTGGGTAAAGCGTCACAGTAAATTACATTTGAATATTGTGGATGGTCATTGTTCGTAGAATATGAGAACAGGGTGAGAAAGGTCAGCTTGACCATTATTCAAGTCCAACCCTGGTCTAAATCCGGGGTCCGCTCACCGTCTGCACGCTTGGTGGATGTAAAATACAGTGCAGCATTTCTAAGTGGGGGAGGGGGAAGTGAAAGATTGAAGGAGAGAGAGAGAGAGAGAGAGAGAGAGAGAGAGAGAGAGAGAGAGAGAGAGAGAGAGAGAGAGAGAGAGAAGGAAAGTTAAGAAATATGAAACGAAGAAAGAGAGAGAGAGAGGATTAATGTGCAACATGAAGTGTATTATGTACACAATATATAGATTATGACAGATTCCCATAGTTGAACCCCCGTGAACTTGCGGGTCGAAGCTCGCGCGAGCCGCGAGCATGACCGGAATGCTAAACCGATGCTAGGATCACGTGACCAATAATACCCAATCGCGTCTCACCATAAACGTCATTTCTCGGTGTGGTTTTTAAATTTATTCACAATGAAGAGGGCTGACTCCCATCCTATCACCCAACTCCAGCGGCGGTGTCATGGTTACACACAACTCTGTAGAGTTTTATAGGTAAGTGACCCTACCAGAAGTCACATTTTAATCAATGTTACACTTTTAATCTTATTCTTGACTGCCAGAGACTGCCTCAGAAGTAGGCGGGTGAAGGTCATGTGTCATTTCATTGGCAGAGATGGAACAGTTAGTTTTGTTACAGTTAGATATATAACTTCAACGAAACTGGAACCTTTTTCTTTTGGGTGGCGTGGCAGATAGAGGATGGCCCAGCTACCAGAGTTTGGCTTTGGCCCTAGATGTAATGGCTGCTGTTCTGCACATAGTATATCTTGATTACTTACACACCCCACGTCTATAGATGACTTGCAGGAAGGCGTCACTAAAGCTTTCAACACGGTCAGGTTGGATATGCTTAAGAGAGTCTGGTCCCAGTAATCCCAGTGGTCCCAGTGAACCAGTGTCACAGTGATTCCAGTGAACACAGTGATCCCAGTGGTCCGCGTGGTCCCAGTGATCAAAGTAATCCTAGTGGTCCGCGTGGTCCCAGTGATCCCAGTGGACACAGTGATCCCAGTGGTCCGCGTGGTCCCAGTGATCCCAGGGGTCACAGTGATCCCAGTGGACACAGTGATCCTAGTGGTCCGCGTGGTCCCAGTGATCCCAGTGGACACAGTGATCCTAGTGGTCCGCGTGGTCCCAGTGATCGCGGTGATCCTAGTGGTCCGCGTGGTCCCAGTGATCCCAGTGGTCCGCGTGGTCCCAGTGATCCCAGGGGTCACAGTGATCCCAGTGGTCCCAGGGATCCCAGTGATTCGAAATGGTCCCAGTGATCCCAGTGATTACAATGGTCCCAGTGATTCCAGTGGTCACAGCGATCCCAGTAGTCAAAGGATCCCAGTGATTCTAACCTGTCTAGAGCCTAACACATGACTTCTGACCTGTCTAGGGTCTAACATCGTTAGAGGACCACTCGCTTTGTATGTTTGCATGTATGCATCGATCTCTGCTCAAATATGATTCATTTGTTTATAATGCCATTCTTTTTATTGTTCATTCATTCATTCATTCATTCATTCATTCATTCTCTCTACATAAATGCCGGTTTCATTTTCCTCCTCCACGGGCCAAACTCTCTCAAATAATAAACAATATGCAATAAACAATAGCACGACATTTACTCCGTTTGTGTTCTGTCTGTTTAAAAAAAAATGTTTCTTTGTTTATCTAAAACTATTATTTTGGCTGACGTCTAATTCTTTTTGTTTTGGTTTCAAACACTTGACAGCTATCTGGCCACATCTCAGCTTCAGCCCACAGATGCCAGGAGGGCGTTCCCCTGTTTCGACGAACCGGATCTGAAAGCGACGTTCAATATATCCATCACATATCAAAGAGGTGAACCTTGTTTGTTTTTCTCTGTTGATGTCTTCAAAACTAGGGGTGAGGTGGTGGGGGGCTCATTGCAAAATGGGCTCCCTTACAAAAAAAAAACAAACTTATTCCAATTATATCTGATGTTTAGAGGGCCCCCAACATTCACCTTTCCCTAGGATCTTTTTACCAGCCTAGGTCCTCCCATCTCTGTCTCTCCGTATGCACCCCATCCCCGTCTCTGCCTAGGCCCCCAATCACACTCTGTCTAAGGCCCCCCATTGAAGTATCTGTCTAGGGCCACAATCTCAGTCTCTGCCTAAGGCCCCCCATTGAAGTATCTGTCTAGGGCCCCCCATTTAAGTATCTTTCTAGGGCCCCCATTGAAGTATCTGTCTAGGGCCCCCTAATGAAGTATCTGCCTAGGACCCTCATTGAAGTATCTTTCTAGGCACCCCCAATGAAGTATCTGCTTTGGGCCCCCATCCCAGTCTCTGTCTAGGGCCCCCGCTCCAATCTCTGCCTAACGCCATAAAAAAATAGAAGGACTGCACTGATTGTATCAAACGAGACGCCTGTATCGATGAATTTAGTACTGTGGTTTTATTGTTCAAAAAAAAAAAAAAACGAATGCCATTGGGTCCGAACTGGAATCAATCACAAACCGTTAGTCACAGATGGTAAGTTACAAACAGATACACACACGAAAACATACTGACATGAACGCAAACACACACACACAGACACACACACACACACACACACATTCTTTATTATGTTTATCTTTTTTTTTTTAAACTGCTCGGCTGTTGTCTTGTCAAGTGACATGGAACGCTGTTGCTGTCACCGTGACTGTAAAACTAGGGCCGTTTTCTGAAAGGGAGGAGGGGGTGTGGCTTTAGGAATGTTATTATGTGTTTATTTTGCTGCAAAATGGGGGGGGGAGGGGAGGGGGGAATGGTCATAGCCTCCCCTCCACCCTTGTCATAGTTTATCAGGGGCCCCAGGAATCATGGCTGCTTCCCCTGATCCGTGAGTCTAACATCTTCGACTCACAAGTCTACTATATGTAGACACCTGCTGTGTTGCGTGTTGCTTCGTGCCAAGGGAAGTAATGTCTAAAGCAGCACATCATGCAAGTGGTTATTTATCTCTAGACAAGGGAGGTAACAGCAGGGAGTAGTTGTTGTTATCGTATTTAATGAAACTCTACAAGGAGTTCACTACCTTGGAGAAAAATGATGTTTTTGTCGTCATTGTTTGAAGTTATCTTATTTATAAAATTCTCTTAGATTTCTGTAGTCTATTGAGATTATTATTAGGTGGAAAGCTGAAAATATTTTTTTACCGCATTTATTTTGTCTATGACCGTTGTTTCCCCGTAGGCTCGTTGTGTAGATTTAGACATACATTAGGACGGACAATAGACAGAGAAACAAAGACACAGACACGAACACATATGCAGATAAATAAATAAAAAAATGTTTTCTTAACCAATATTTTTTGTGTGCTTATTGTAGGATACACAGCTCTGTCCAACATGCCCGCTAAATCAACAAAAGTAATCGACTCCCAGTGGCAGGTGACCCAGTTCGATACCACCCCGATCATGTCCACGTATCTAGTGGCAATCGTCGTCTCCGATCTGAAATCGAGGAACTTCACCTTCGATACCGACTACAAGAAATACGAGGTGAGGAGAGAAAACAAGGAACCCTAACTCTGCGCGATCAATTATATTTTCTTCTTCTGACTTGATCGCTAAGATCAGTAAACTTTGCTTGTCTCCCCTTGGACAACTTCGCGTGTCTCGCAAATGGACCTGCCCACTACGATTAGGGAGAATGTCACACGGTGTTGGTTATATTATTGTCTCCCGGTTTATTTTGTCCCTACTTTCACAATACGCCCAAGTATATATATATATATATATATATATATATATATATATATATATATATATATATATCGAGCAGCTTATAAGCTGTCGCTTTGTATTTGCATACTAGACGGTGTTTTGTGTATTTTTCTTTCCATTTTTCTGTGGTTAGATTTTGTTTGACAAAGTTGTAGGCCTTTTCAGAGAGGCTGATCGAGAGTCGCTTGAGGCCTTGAGCAGGGCCGTCAACTCGAACATATTTCTGGGAACCCGTCGAGCTCAGATAGAAGCTTTACAACGAATTAGCAATATATGGGTACTAGCTGTACCCCGCAAATCATTTGCAGGAAGATAGACCTGTAAAGCCATTGCCGAACCAAGGATTTGGGGGCCCTGCATTTTGACATTCGATACCATGACATGAGATTATGTACTTAATATTTAATGTAAAAAATAATTTTGATTGCTCCCCTAAAGCAGGAGCCCGGTGGGACTTTCGATTTTGGACCCCCCCCCACCCTAGTTACGCCTCTGTGTTAATTTTTTTTTTAAGTTATACAATAATTAAAAATCTAATTAGTTGTTGTTTCTTTTTCTTACAACATCCTAAAAGATAAATTATTTAAATTAAAAAAAAAATTCAAAGAGATCTAATTATTTACTTTTCATTAAAACAACTAAAAGGATACATTCTGAAAAAAAAACAATAAAAATAAATGTCACTGGGCGAAATCGAACCCGGAGAGTCTGCATAAAAGTGAACATTGTCCAAGCTGCATAACCATCCTGCCACCGCGCCAACCAATTTAGATGAAATTTTAATGTACTATAAGAAAAATATTCCTCGGTTATGTTTTCATTGCCTTTTGACCTAGTTTTTTAGGCCTATATTGTTATTTTGTAATTAAGAAATAATTCAAAGCCGTATTTATTTTAAAAAATAAATAGTATAAAAGCTGAGAACTTAATTAGTATGGAAATTTGCAGAATTTCTTTTTTAAAATATTATATTGACTTTATTTATGAAATTAGATACGAAATTGCGGTCAATAGTCTTATCGTCGCCGACGTCGGAGATTTTCGATTATTACTATTGTTTACGTCTGACGATGTTAAAATGCTCTGTTATAATAAAAACTACAATGATTTGAATGATATTATATGCTAATTATTAATATTTGATATTGGGGACTTTTATATTTCATAATTAAAAGCACAGAAACTATTGAAAACTGTAGATAATATCAAAAAGAAAAATTGAATCGAGACTCAGGGGATGACGCCACTTTGAATTCTTGTTTTCCGCTTTCGATTTAACGCACACTGGAAATGAATAATATTATATATGATTCGTAGGCCCACCGACAGAAATTTCGGGCCCCTGGGCAGGGCTGTCACGAGGCCCCCGTTCTGATAATAATATTTTCAAAAGTTGATTGCCCCCTGCCCCCCCTCTCGGTGGCACAGGGTATTCGAGATATGAGTGGCCCAAGATGGAGGGATGGGCGAGAGGTGTAGACCTGAGAGTCCCGGGTTCGATCCTCGATGAGAACCAAGGGAGAAAAGGAGCAAATGCTATTTTTATTTGTGTCATTAGAAATAAAAAAAGAGTGTAAATTTGAGTTTGTTGTCGGGGGGGGGGGCACAATCGCGCTCGTCTGAGTTGCCCACCTTCAAATCCGCCTCTGACTATTTATGGTACAGTTGTTAGTGCAACACGTTGTGACATTTCTGTATGTGTTAAATTTTTACTCATAGAATTACATTGTGTCAAAACTTACTTATTATGTTTCTACACATGTTAGTTCGACATTTCTGCAGACTTTATCTGCAGACTTTATCTGCTGACATTATCTGCTGACATTATCTGCTAGCATTATCTGCTGACATTATCTGCAGACTTTATCTGATGGCATTATCTGCAGACATTATCTGTTGACTTTATCTGCTGAAATCATCTGAATTATACAACAAAGAACGACTGGGTTAATAAACAGTTTATTAACAACCATAAAAAAATATTCTGTGGAAATAATCATTTAATATATTAAATAATCTACACAAATAACAGTTCGTTGTAAATCGTCAATCAATGTTGTACTCTACACATATAACAGTTCGTTGTAAATTGTCAATCAATGTTGTATTTGTATACTATTAAATTTAAAAATATAAATATATAAATATAAATCGTGGTTTAAAGAATCAATTTAGTTGGTAAAATACTACTACACATTTTCTGTACTTAGTTTCATTTAAATTTTAATTGTCCTTTCAATCAAGTCAGGGGAGTGATTGAATTAAGTCGAGGTCTATAATCAATCACTCTTGCCATGTTCAATGTGTGCAGGTCTCGGGGATGTCCTTGTAACACAAGTGCATAAAGTTTAAATTTTAGCAGACGCATCACATTTCTCCAGTCAATATCTGGGTGGTCTAAAAAAATTTGCTGTAGACATTCTGAAAGTGAACCTTGGTCTACGACAATTTCAACAACCGTTTCTGTTTATTACACTTCAAGTGAGATTAATGTTGGCTCGACTCTTAAAAGTCTGTTACACCGTTAGCCAGGTGGAGGCTGCATTCCCCATAATTTTACAATTTAGTCAGACCTGCCAATTTGCGTCGCTGTTTTTATGTTTATTACAGTGAGATTTAAAAGTCTGATAAGCCAGATAAATGGCGACACTGCAGTCCGAGTTTATTATTTAATTCCCCTTTTATTTTATTTAAAGACATTAATGTCATAGAAAAAAATGCCAGGCTGGCCGTTGTTCTTTGATTAATTCTAGACAATCAAATTTGTGATGGAAAACTCTTACAGTCTTGGCCTACTTAGATTACTAAATCTTGAGGAAATTTGTTTTTTTTTATAGGTAAATTATTAACATGTGTGTGTATGATATAAATATTGTGTTAACTCAGTGAACTATTTCGGATAAGCTGGGTTTTTTTTACGCAATCTTTAGATATTAAAAAAACATAGGCAAATAAAACGTAAGACATTCGAAATAACGAAACAAATATTGCTGGGTTTAAATGTAACAAGTTCTGTGTTGTATAAAACATTCAAAAAATAGTGAAACAAACATTGCTAGGTTTAAAAGTAACAAGTTCTGTGTTGTAATGAAACAAATATTGCTGGGTTTAAATGTAACAAGTTCTGTGTTGTATAAAACATTCAAAAAATAGTGAAACAAACATTGCTAGGTTTAAAAGTAACAAGTTCTGTGTTGTAATGAAACAAATATTGCTGGATTTAAATGTAACAAGTTCTGTGTTGTATAAAACATTCAAAAAATAGTGAAGCAAACATTGCTAGGTTTAAAAGTAACAAGTTCTGTGTTGTAATGAAACAAACATTGCTGGGTTTAAAAGTAACAAGTTCTGTGTTGTATAAGACATTCAAAATAATGAAACAAACATTGCTGGGTTTAAAAGTAACAAGTTCTGTGTTATAATGAAACAAACATTGCTGGGTTTAAAAGTAACAAGTTCTGTGTTGTAATGAAACAAACATTGCTGGGTTTAAAAGTAACAAGTTCTGTTGTATAAGACATTCAAAAAATACTGAAACAAACATTGCTGGGTTTAAAAGTAATAAGTTCTGTGTTGTAATGAAACAAATATAGCTGGGTTTAAAAATAACAAGTTCTGTGTTGTAATGTTTTGAAGCTGAGAATGTGGGCGAGAGAGGACGCCTACAGACAGACGGAACACGCCATGGAGTTCGCCATCGTGACTTACAAGTTTTTTACAGAATACTTCGCTACGCCAGACGTGGTGCCTAAAGCAGGTAACGAAACGAAATACTGCACCAAGTTTGTGTTTTTTGTTGACATATGTCTTATCAGTCCGTTTATGTTTTTAGTAATGATAGCTTATTAAGATGTGTGTATGTTAAATAGAATTTTTTTTTTTTTTACTTTTAAGTCCTGGGTTCGATCATCGGTGAGAACCACGATAATGTGTCCAGGTTCTGATGGGTTATAAGTCCTACAAATCCACATAGCTTTAAACGGGTACCTGACCTAAGTTGGGGAAATAAAGGCGGCTTGGGTTTGTGCTATCCACACAACCCCATTATATGCCGTGGTTACAGAAACAGATGAATTCCACACTTCACCTGCCCCTCATGGCCCCCATACGGATAAGGGAACTTTAATTATTTTTTTCGTAATCCTTTTTTTATCCTTAGCTTTCTACTTCTGCTCTCTTTGGTGGGTTGTCCCGTATAAACCAGGGCTATTAAAAAAAGCAATAGCAACATACATATCTTTTTACACTTAAATTATATATATATATCATATATAATAATAGCGATTTGGGCGCTGCGTTAAATCGAAAGTAAGAATTAATACAACAGTATTCCAGTTTAAAATACAATCATGAAAAAAAAATCGGATCTACCCGAAACCAAAAAATAACCTCGCCTGCCGTTCAAGCCTAAGGGGAAAAACTCTATGCAAATGTTTTGCAGGGTAAAGCTAGTATATATATATATATATATATATATATATATATATATATATATATATATATATATATATATATATATGTCTAGCTATTCTTAGTTGTGTTTAATTTAGGGCTGCTGATTAAACTGCGTTAATTTGCGATTAACGCGTCAAAAAAAAATTGCGATTAAAATTTTTAACGCAACACTTAAATGCGTTAATTTGACCAAATGCGGAAAGTTCACCAAATCGATAAATAACAGAATTTCAATCAACCATTTGAAGTTTAAGGTCCGTTCACTTATTGAGTAGATCTACCACCCCCACCCTGTCGCAATTCGCACACACCCTCACCCCCAGGTATGTCGACTGAAGCCCCACTTGTAATATATAATGAAGATGTTTTGGTTATTTAGCCCTTCGACAAGTAAACCTCCTGTTCCCTTCCCGGTCAGTGTAAAAATAGAAAACTTTCATTCACTAGTTAACATTATATACTGTAGTGTATTGGTGGAGGTACTATAGTGTATTTTTGAAGGTATATTGAACCCGTTTATGATTAGATCAAAATAACGAGAATCTAGAAATTGTGTATAATTTTTTTGCGCATAATTTTGTATCGTATTTTGATAGTATATTATCTTGCTCGTCTGCAACAGCTGAACTAATAATACATCAGTGCCCGAGACAGTGGTTGTATTTTTCATAATTATTGTGATACTGAGTTAAATTTTATATATGGCTGTTGATTTACTGCAATTAAAGCGTAATTAATGCGTTAAAAATGCGATTACATTTTTTAACACAAACACCTAAATGCGTTAAATTTTACCCAAAAGCTGTTTATTTCAGAGTTGCAGAAAAAAATTAAAATATCAGTAAATAACACAATTCTATACCAGATCAGACGAGATTTAAAAAAAAAAACAAGAAAAAAAAGACCCCGTTTGTCACGTTTGCATAAAATCATAGCAGCGATATGACCTTGAAACAATAGGATTGCTATTTCTTATTTCAAACTTATGACTCTGAATGATACAATTAGTGAACATCTGCACTTGTTATAGTTTGATTGACAAGTGTCATGGCTTTGAAACAATGTAAGTGACGTCATCTTTCTGCAGCTGTCTAAAATGAAACTGGGATGGGCAAGGTTATAAAAAAAAACCCGCGTTAACAATAAGGGAGCAAATACTTTCTTGCTATATTATTATTTAATGAAGGAAAGGCACATACATATGGGATGCATTCGATGGGAAGTGGAGGGGGATATGTACGACTAGTTTGACTACAAACAAATGTATTATATTGTGTCGATTAAAATGTGCGTTAATTTGCGATAAAAATTTTAATCATGCGTTAATTGCGATCAATTTTTTTAATCGAACAGCAGCTCTAGTTTAATTGTGTGTAGTAGAGTGTGAATATATTAACTGGGGTTTTATTTTTGTCCAATTATTTCGCAACTCTTTGTCTCAATGCTTGTACATTCTCCGTAACAATATCTACATTAGTACCATTTGTAACACTTGTAGCATTTGTACCATTTTTACCATTTGTAACATTTTTACCATTTTTACCATTTGCACCATTTGTAACATCTGTAACTTTTGTTTTTTTCCGCTTTCAGATCACGTAGCTGTGCCGGACTTTCTGGCAGGGGCGATGGAGAACTGGGGTCTGGTCATCTACCGGGAGACGTCCCTGTTGTATGACAAGCAGGTGTCATCGAGTCATGACAAGTTCACGGTTACTCTCATTGTGGCCCACGAGATAGCTCACACGGTAACCTCTCGATCTTGTGTTTACTGGGGGGCACACAATGGGGGGGTACACAGTAGAGCCACATAGTAGGGGCACAAGTAGAGGCACACAGTAGGGGCACACAGTAGGGCACTAGGGGCACACAGTAGGGGCACACAGTAGGGGCACACCACTGGGAGATCTGGCAAAGAAAGACAATTTTAGTATCATGCGTTGATACCTAGATGTGTTGATAACTAGATGTGTTGATACCTTGATGTGTTGATACCTAGATGTGTTGATACCTAGATGTGTTGATACCTAGATGTGTTGATACCTAGATGTGTTGATACCTAGATGTGTTGATACCTAGATGTGTTGATACCTTGATTTGTTGAGTGTTGATACCTAGATGTGTTGATACCTTGATTTGTTGAGTGTTGATACCTAGATGTGTTGATACCTAGATGTGTTGATACCTAGATGTGTTGATACCTAGATGTGTTGATACCTTGATTTGTTGAGTGTTGATACCTAGATGTGTTGATACCTAGATGTGTTGATACCTAGATGTGTTGATACCTAGATGTGTTGATACCTTGATTTGTTGAGTGTTGATACCTAGATGTGTTGATACCTTGATGTGTTGATACCTTGATTTGTTGAGTGTTGATACCTAGATGTGTTGATACCTTGATTTGTTGAGTGTTGATACCTAGATGTGTTGATACCTTGATTTGTTGAGTGTTGATACGTAGATGTGTTGATAACTAGATGTGTTGATACCTAGATGTGTTGATACCTAGATGTGTTGATACCTAGATGTGTTGATACCTAGATGTGTTGATACCTTGATTTGTTGAGTATTGATACCTAGATGTGTTGATACCTTGATGTGTTGAGTGTTGATACCTAGATGTGTTGATACCTTGATTTGTTGAGTGTTGATACCTAGAGGTGTTGATACCTTGGTGTGTTGATACCTTGATTTGTTGAGTGTTGATACCTAGAGGTGTTGAAACATAGATATATTGAAATCTAAATGTATTAATTCGAACAAACGTTGATTATTTAATTTAACATTAAAAAAATGAAACTCCATGCTAAATGTCTTAACAACAATCTTAGCTGCCCGCTCCCCATGGGGGGGGGGCGGGGAGAGGGTATGAAGTGCTACTGTAATATTTCATTGTTACATTAACTGTGTAAGCTATTGTTAACTTTCTTCTGTTAACTTCAGTCCAATAGTTTATGTACTGTTATTGTTTGTTTGTTTGTATCAATGAAGTTACACAAATGTCCAGGACCGTCTTTACAGCACCCCTCGCCCCATTGTCCGCCCCAGACAAACCATAATGATCGGCCCCCGTGTGTCAGCCACGAAAAAGAATTAAATATATTTGATCGATTAGGATGGGGCCCCCACTCTACCCTGGGGCCCTGGGAAAGTGTCTGGGCCAGCGTAGAGACGGCCCTGCTAGTGTTGGATATATAAGTATTGTGTTCATCATGGGCGTGTCCATTTCATCCTCAAACAGTGGTTCGGGAACATGGTCACCATGACCTGGTGGGACGACCTGTGGCTGAACGAGGGGTTCGCCAGTCTGCTGATGTACCTGGCCATGGACCACGCCTACCCCCACTGGAACGTGGTAAGTGAGCCACCTCTACCTCAAGTTTTGATGCAGTGGCAATGAATTATTTCTGTCTCAAGTCTATCATGCGCTGATCGGTCTAAAGTGTGAATGTTTCTAAACGAAAACAAAAAACAAACTGTCACAATTCTGTTCTTTCAGTTCGCACTGCAAGTTGTTGACCTGCTGACCACGATGGTCAAGGACGCGCTGACCACCTCCCACCCCGTGTCGTCACACATCATTGACCCCGATGAAATCCCGCAGCACTTTGACTCCATCTCTTACAGCAAGGTATGTCACGTGACCAACCCCCTCCCCCCAAGGCCTTGATATCGCATTGATCATCATAATTATTGCAGCACTCGTCAAAATGATTTAATTGTTTTTAATAGCAATATTTGAATGAAATAAATAGAAATGTAAACTTTTCCTTAAGAATTACCTCGACCCAAATTTACCGAGTGCTTAACCCATCAAAGGGACTTCATCTGGCACCTCTAAATACATGCAATGCAGGCCAAGATTCTGTCTTTACATTCACAAGATGATTTACCAAGAGTTTGGACATTCCATTCTGTAAATGAGTTTAAATAGTTGTGTGTGTTTGTCTCCTAATTGCCCAGGGTATGGCCATATTACGGATGATCACGGGATTTGCCGGAGCGGACAACTTCCGTGACGGAGTTCGCCGATATGTGGAGAGGTATAAGTTCAAGAATGCCCGGATGTCGCAGCTGTGGGACACTTTAACTGAAGTAAGTTTTTTTAAAAATAAAAACAACAACTGGGTAGCAGATTAACGAAACGAAAGATTAATTCGCAGTTTAAACTAGTAATTAAATTTCCCTTAGCTCATCATGAATCAGGGCGGACGATGTGCAAAATTCATTTTTGTAGCTTCGACATACTGAGGCCGCCTTTACCTCCCGTCTGATGTCAGCTGCCCATTTCAAGATGGATGGTCTTGATGGACATTACATCAACTTTCCTCGGGCCCTCACCGAGGATCGAACATGGGACGTGATTTGATTGACTGCCACGCTAATCGAACATTTCAATTGTTTTGAATGACAGGCCGTTATTATGGATAGACAAACTATAAAATCACCTGGGGTCCCCTATTGTCTAAAGGGCACCTTCCAGATTGGATTTCTTTAAAGTTCTCGTGCAAAGAACATTCAATAACCTTGGGGGCTTTACTGTTGTTAAGCAGCCCTGTATTTAAAGACCCAATATTTGTGTTTACTGCAATAGTCTGCACATCATTAAGTTTACTTTTATGTATAACTCTATGTGAACCAGTGGCGTCACTAGGGTTGGGGTCACCCGGTGCGGTAACTTGCCGGTAACTCATGGTGTCACCCCTCTCATGACACCCCATAGACATACAGCATTCTTAGCAAAATTTATAAATAAATTTACGACAATAGAAGAATAAATAATTGATATCTATAGGTCAGTGCAAGTATACCAATAATTTCATTAAAATAATTAATAATAAAAAGTACGCAGTGTCTGTTAATAACACTGGTAAACAGTGAATTCATTGCCAGTGATATTTGAATCATTTTATACAAAGTCAACTATGCTGATTTAGAATATGTAAGTGCTTTTGCTAGATTGGCTCTATTTTTCGAGATAATTAAAATTAATGAAATAATGTATGCACCGTGTTTGAAAATTGTCAAGAAATGCATGAAGTAAAATAGTATACTAACAAATAGTAGTGAAATTGTTAATGGTCATGCAGAAATTTGTTCAAAAATATGTGTAATAGTGTTATAGAGGAAAACATTTTCATTTGAAAAACTAATTATGTCTAATTAATTTATTCATTCATATATTTATTGTCTATGGTAATGCATTAGCAAATCGCTGTTTGCTCGACTTCCTTTTGTGTGTGTCGTTGGGTCAGTTGCGCTGGAAGCTCCAACAGTTGTCAGCCATCATATGTATGTCCCATCTTCCTTGATATCTCACCTCCATCACCCTCATATCCTGATGAAACCTCTCACATTGTTCCTCACTGAAGTCCCCAAGGTTACCTGGAAATTTGTCTAAATGACAGTGCAGGTAATGTACCTTGATGTTCATATTTGTTCCACTGTTTCTGAAGTTAGCGAGCATATCTTGCACCAGTTCTTCGTAATTCTCTGATCTGTTATTACCTAAAAAGTTCCTGACAACTGAAACAAAACTGTTCCATGAAGAAGCTTCTAGGTGATCCATGAAATTAGTAAAATGTCGATCGTTGATGAGTTTCCGAATCTGAGGACCGTAAAAAATCCCAGCTTTCAGCTTTTCCAGGCTCAATCCGGGAAATGATCTGCACATATACTTGAACCAATTGCCATATTTGTCCAAAGCCTTAACAGATTGTTTCATTAAACATAATTTGATATGAAGCGGTCCGAGAATTATCTTATTTTTGTCAACCAGTGCCTTGTTGATGATATTTTCTTTACCTACAGTCATGGTTTCCCTTGCAGACCATATCACTCTTGTCCAATGATCTTGCCTTGCCCTGCTATCCCAAAGGCACATGCAGCATGGGTATTTAGTGTATCCTGACTGCTGCCCAAGCAAGAAGTTTACCACACACAACACAAATTGACCACTGATGCTCATAATAACGGACTTTCTGCTATAGTATTTTGATATTCTCATACTCTTCTTTAAGTTTTGTTGAGTGGGCAATGGGAAGAGATGCATAACGGTTATCATTGTGTAACAGAACACATTTCAAGCTTGTAGTCCCATTTGGAGCAGAAGTCCAGGGATGTCATTACAGTAAACAAGATCTTCCTCTTGGCTGAATTATGGTAGAAAAACTCTTCTCTTTTCCGATAAAATGTTATTTTAACTTCTGGTTTGAGAAAATTTCTTTCATTGAGCCTGAACGCTTTAAAGCTCAGATGCCTGCTTGGACAGATTTCGGTCTCGTATTAGGTCATTGAGTTCTTCTTGGCTGAATGGTTGAGGTGTTGAAGAACTTCCTTCATAATCGCTTCCATTGTTTTCACCTGCCAAAAACTCCAGATCTTGCCCTCCGTTGGAGTCTGATGGTGAAAACTCTAATAATCCAGTAAACACTGGTATAGGAACTTCACTGCTATGTGGAATTGGTCTCCTTGCAGATTCAAGATCAGGATAATCCCACTTAGATTTCTTGTGGCGATTGAAGCCTTTAACATTCACAATACAAAAATAACAATCACCAAAATGGTCTTTCGGCTCTCGCCATACCATTGGTACACCGAAACTTAGACTTTTCTTCTCACCATTTGTCCACTGCCGTAGGATCTCCACACAGTTTTTGCAGACCTTATGGGGAGCCCAAGACTTGTCTTGGTCTCCCAGCTTCACACCGAAATAAGCCAAATATGCCTGCTGCACAAAGTCGGTTATATTTCTTCTTTGCTTTTCAATCATGTATTCTCTACAGATGTAACAGAATACATTCGGATTATTTTTGCAGCATCTTCGTGATGAACTCATGATGTCTTTAGAAAGCAGCATAAAAGAGAAAAAAATAAACCAAGTTATAACTTGGTATAGTTAAATTGAACAAAAGACACCAAACTTATTGCATTTGTTTTACACAAAGGGTATAATCATATTTTGAAGGATGTCCAATATCTCAGAAACTAGAGCCAATTTAGCAAAAGCAGTGGCAGTTTTGAAATCAGTACCCATGAATTGTTATAAATTCATTCAAACATTCTTGGCAATTCGCAAAAAAAATTTTTTTGTTGAGCTGTGTAATCGGAGATATTTTTATATTTGGCATTAATTTTTTTTCAAAGCCTTATAAAGTCATTTGCTGTTAATAATCGGAGATATTTTTATTTATTTTTAAAAATTAAATACGGCTTTGAATTATTTTAAATTACAAAATAAGAATATAGGCCTAAAACTAGATATTTTGCATTTTGGTGTCACCCCTTGTGAGGGTGTCACCCGGTGCGGTCCGCACCCCCTAGTGACGCCACTGATGTGAACTAAGTCATAACTCTGTGTGAACTAAGTCATAACTCTATGTGAACTAAGTCATAACTCTGTGTGAACTAAGTCATAACTCCTCTGTGTGAACTAAGTCATAAATCTATGTGAACTAAGTCATAACTCTATGTGAACCAAGTCATAACTCTATGTCACCAAAGTCTGTCTGTTTATTCTATTCCCCCGTTTCTCTGTTCAAGTCTTTCAACAACAGTTTTGACGTGGGCCACATTATGGAGTCGTGGACGTGCCAGATGGGGTACCCTGTGGTCACTATAGTGGAAGGTGAAGGTCACTACACGCTGCACCAGGCCCGGTTCCTGCTGGACGAGGACGTCAAGAAGGAACACGAGACCAACGCCTCTGCAGGGTAAACAAAATTGTTTGGTTTGATGACTGTGAGGGGCGTACAGGGCGGGATGTGTGGTGTTAGTGGCAGTGGCGCCCCTATGGCAGAGGCGGCACGCTGTGTACTCGTGTGGCCCTGTGCGAATGCGGAGCCTAAAGCCGTAGGGTAGGCTTTGTACGCAGAATATTGCTTCTAGCCCGACCCCCTCTAATGGTGGTCCAGTCAGTCGCGATCCTTCCAGGTGCCTTTTACCCCGGGGGGGGGGCACTGTATGTAAGATTGTTGTGCCCGCACGGCTGCATAATAGTAAGAATAGTCAGGGGAGAGAATCAGTGGTTGACGGTTGAGAGAATGAGAGATCAAGGAACACGTGCCTGGGTGCGTGTGTAGTGGACGAATGTACATGTGCACTAGTCGTAGATGACCAGCTAATGTTGAGACAGTGGTGGTCACTCGTAGGGAGAGGTGAATTGGTGCTATAGGAGACATCTGTGGTTGTAATATTTTATTCAAGTTTTTGATCAAAGACTTATTGTATAATATATCGAGTTGAAGTTATTGTTGATTGTCACGTACTGAGTTTCTGTGTTATTTCTAAAATCTCTAGACAAGCGTGCACGTGGAAGTTGGTTAATGACGTATGTGGTTTGGTAACTTAAACAGCCTTACTTTCAGTGTTCTTTTGATAAACTAGTGTGCGTCACAGATAGGATGAAATCAGCGCCCTCTGTAAACTAGTTCAGGGCGAAACATCAACTATTAAAACGGAACCAAGCAACGAAGATCATAAGTGATCATTCCCCAAGGGACATAATCCCTGACGGAGAGTTGTCCTTGTATCTGCCCCTGTCCATGTGTGTACTATGAATGGACGGGTCATTTGAGGTCAGACAGTTGGCGGGTAATGGTACTAAAAATGTGATCGGCATTCTGACTGCATGAACTTTGACATCTGCTCGGCAGTCTGACTGCATGAACTTTGACATCTGCTCGGCAGTATAACTGCAAGAATTCGGACATCTTTAAAGTAAAGAAGCAGAATGACTTTAACGACTTGGCCGTTGGGGAAGAGTTAATCCCCGGTGATCCAATGGTCAGACATTATCAAGTGGTCAAGATTTGCTAGCGTCGGACCTTATTATATCAGGCACACCAGTCTACACTAGCTTTAAGTAAAAGACATTGATGTCATACACACCAACAATATTAACGTGTTGGGGTGCTTCATGTTCACTGGCCAACTCATCCCACACAACAACACTGACCAGTACAGTAAACAATGTTGCTTCGGTCACAACATTGCCCTGTACAGTAAACAATGTTGCTTCGGTCAGTTTTCGTATAACTGTGATAATACACCTTGCTTCTAGGTTCAAAATAAAACTGATTTTAATAACAACTTTCTAAATGTGATTCAAAATTGTCTTGCTAATAATATTTTGCTCATTTCCCATCAGTTACAAATGGAATATTCCATTCACTTACGTCACACAGAAACAACCAAATTTGAAAAAGACGGTTTGGCTCAATTTCACTTCTGGTAAGCAGACGTATATTTCAATGTTTATATTTGATAAGTTAGTTTCAAAAAATTAAACATTGAAAACAAAATATCCAACCAAGATATAAAAGAAAAACAACTAATAGTCTGTTTAGATAAAAATCTATGGGTACAGAATAACGCATTGGTCTACATGTTATTTGTTGCAACGAATGTATTTATTTATGTAATTCTTGTTGTATAACCAGCCACCGTACATGAACACAATGATGGCTGGATGCTCGGAAACTACGAGTTCATGGGATATTACCGGGTGATGTACACCAGTAAAATGTGGAGGCTATTGGCACACCAACTGGTGCAGGATCACACTGTAAGTAGTTTAACCACTACACATAGTGTTGTAATGTGGAGACAGTTTGTCTCTCAACTGATGCAGGATCACACTGTAAATAGTTTAACCACTACACATAGTGTTGTAATGTAGAGGCAGTTTGTCCCTCAACTGGTGCAGGATCACACTGTAAGTAGTTTAACCACTACACATAGTGTTGTAATGTAGAGGCAGTTTGTCCCTCAACTGGTGCAGGATCACACTGTAAGTAGTTTAACCACTACACATAGTGTTGTAATGTAGAGATAGTTTAACCCTCAACTGATGCAAGTTCAAGTAGTTTAAAACTTACACAGAACAAGTGGCGTAGCGTGGGCTTTCGTCGCCTGGGGCCGACCGGAAATTTGCCGCCCCTCTATTTAGTTATTCTTCACTAAATTTAACTATTCTTAACTATTTGCCGCCTCTTTGGATACGCCGCCCGGGGCCATGGCCCCCCTCGGCACCCCTCTCGCTACGCCACTGCACAGAACGTTGTCTGCCAACCAGACGGTCCCCAGTTCTAATCCTGGTGAGTGCCTAAACAATTTTAGTGCCCGATCGATGTCCACTGGTGAACTCTCGCTTTATCAGAACCCCGTTGGTTTGTATGGCGGGAGTTTTAAGGTCAGCTTTAATTATAACATGATCACACAGTGTCCTAGGTTTCGATGTTTTACCGCCTTATCACACAGTAGGCAGTGCCGAACCTAGGGATTTGGGGACCCGGGGGGCTTGGCCTCTTTGGGGGTCCCTGCATTTTGACATTCGACATCATGCGATTAGATAATGAACTTAATATTTAATGTAAAAAAACGTTTGGGGACCCCCCCTCATGCTGGGGCCCGGGGGGGACTTCCAAATTAAGACCCCCCTTCCCCCACCCTATGTACGCCTCTGGCAGTAGGTAAGCTTCCCGCATGGATGGCCTGATACGAAAAACAAAGTAAACAAAAAAATACAAAATATTGTTTGTAGAACTTGATTTTTTGTATTCTATCGATTAGGCTGGCACAGTTCTCGGGTAAATAAAATCATTTCGAGGATCCATTACGGAGTCACGCACACACTTTGAGGGAACATTATATTACATTGATGATAATAGCACGGCCAGTCCTGTCCACTACATATATAATCATACAGAACGCTCATTGTCAATTCCAAATGGATTTTTTTCAAAAGCCTTGGGATGCCAGAAAATATCACTATCTCGCTAAACATAAGATGCAGGCACGATCAAAAAAATTCATTCCTATTCTTTTAGAATTTCGGGACTTTGGCAAAATCTTATTTATACCTATTTGCCATCCCTATTATCAGAAGAAAAGAAAATTTTAAATTTGAACAAGATTACTATTTTATATTATACTTTTGCTGACTTTAAGCCTGAAATATTAAACTTTTAGTTCTATCAGGACAAAGATTTTGACAAAGTATAATTCCAATGGGATCTTTTAAAAAAAAATAGCTTGCTATAGATAAAAATAAATACATACAATAAATACTCCCCATTTCCCACAAACTATTTCTACGTAACCGGCACCATAGATATATAAGACTAGATCGCTTATGCTTATTTAATAGAGACCGAAAAAGTGTTGTATTCGAGACCCCTACTTTAAAAAGAGAAGAGTACAATTCTTTACAGTTCTTTATTTTTAACCGAAAAAGATTTCCTTCCTTTTAATTAAAAAAAAAATCCCCATTCATGCTAGAGTTTGGCGCTTTAAAATATATATATATATATATATATATATATATATATATATATATATATATATATATTTGACGGTTAGTAATAATATAATCAAACAGCCGGGTACACAACACGAAGGCATTTTATTCAAAGTTCATTGAAAAAAAAAGTTTTTGAAAATTTGTCAAGGAAAACAATGCAAAATGTCTTCTGCTATTTATTTTGGTTACTTAAGGTTTCTATGCGTACTACGTCATCAGGTTATACAGAATTGTACTCTTCTCTTTTTAAAGTTATGGTCCGCACAATATATGTCTATGCATAGCCCATAAGCGATCTAGTCTTATATATCTATGACCGGCACTATTTTGTTGTCTTCTTATAAAGATGCAAGAGTTATCTCCCCTGTAATTCTGTGCTGTTTATTTTGTACTGTGTTAAAATGTCTGTAATCTACAGGTAACTTTGACTAACTTAATAAAATATTTGAGAATGAATTAATGTAGTTTAATTATAATCATTAGCTTAGAATTATTTGCGAGCAATTTTACTATATATTTCATTTGATACATATTAAGACATTTGCATATCAAGATATTAACAAACAATTTATCTCGTGGGTGGACTGTCGTGAACAATGAATTACCTTGGCTTAATTTCTATTGCTAAGATCCGCTAAGATTGCAAATATCAGATTCATTACCGATTCACCATGTGACATGTACATGTCCAAAACGATGTTTTAAAGTTGTTGTTTTTTTTTGTTTAAAGTCATATTTACATTGTAACAAATACAACTTTTCACTGTTATCGTTCAAGTAATAAATAGCCCCCAAACAAAGCTTTCATTTTGTAAGTTAGCAGTTTTTTAAAAATGTTTCTATGTCTGATCTCCAGGTTTTCCCAGAGTCTAACAGAGCTGTCATAATTGGAGATGCCTTTGCTTTTTCTAGGTAAGAACAATTTATGAAGTTAGGAGTAAAAAAAATGTTTCAAAAACAAGAGCAGATTTCTTTCAGGGCCTCAGCTGAATACTTATTAGCTAAATGGTTAATCATGTTCTGTAAATGGTGCACATTTATCCTCTGGTTAATCATGTTCTGTAAATGGTGCACATTTATCCTCTGGTTAATCATGTTCTGTAAATGGTGCACATATATCCGCTGAGCTATAAAAAAAATCATGAAATACAATTTCTTATTAATTATTGTTATTTTTCCCATTTAGAGCCAATATGCTGGATTATGACGTGGCGCTGAATCTGACAAGATACTTGAGCAAAGAACAGAGCTCTATTCCATGGGAAGCTTTCCTGCACTCCATTGAGTTTTTAAAAGGAATGATTGCAAACAGTGAAGCTTTCACGCCTCTGCAGGTAAATACTCAGATATTTGCAAACAGTGAAACTTTTTCGCCTCTGCAGGTAAATACTCAGATATTTGCAAACAGTGAAGCTTTCACGCCTCTGCAGGTAAATACTCAGATATTTGCAAGCAGTGAAGCTTTCACGCCTCTGCAGGTAAATACTCAGATATTTGCAAGGAGATAATGTCACTTTTTATGAGTAACCAGGAAAAATTTAATTTATATTAGTTTAGCTGAAGTATATGAACAATGGATAAGGAATTATACATCTTGACAATTATTGATATTGACAATTATACATATTGACAATTATACATATTGACAATTATACATATTGACAATTATTGATATTGACAATTATACATGTTGACAATTATTGATATTGACAATTATACATATTGACAATTATACATATTGACAATTATACATATTGACAATTATTGATTTTGTTTTTTTAATAAAAATCCTACTTTTCACAGCTACAATTTTTATACTTTAAATTTGTTATGAAGAAAAAAAAATTAGTTAGTTTAAATTCATGCTCATGTTAAAAATTAAATTCTTGCTTTTTTTCTACAATAAAGTAATTTGTAATTTTTCTCAAAGAAAAACAAAAACAACTGAGATAACTATTTGAGAAACATGTGATTCCTCTCTCCTCCTAGCAATACCTGAAGACGTTGGTTGCACCTGTGTTTGAGCTGGTGGGGGCCTCTGATAAAGGAGAGCTCCCAGAAAAGTAAGATCTTGCATTATAATTAATAATTTATTATATAAGATGGTTCCGCCTTTGCATTTTATTAATGAAATATAATTCCGCCTATTGCTGTCATTACGTCAGATATTTACGACGTGTCATTCTGTCGCTGGCCTGTGATGTGGGAGTAGAAAAGGCAGTAGAGTACGCCAAGTCTATGTTTGCAAACTGGATGAAACATGACACGAGGTAAACTAATGAAATTCCTGTTAAAATCAAATAGATTTTTTCTATGTGGAATGCTATGTACAGAATACTCTTGTAGTATAGAAATATAGGGAACTTCACTAATTATATTTGACTTCATTAGAAGCTAAAGCTAATTTTAAAACAAATAAAGATGACAGTAAAGATATTTTGGCCTACTTAGAATAAAAATCGAAATTTGTATGGATATGCAATGTTTCAAACCAAATTATAAATGGCTCTGTAGGTTCTCTTAAAATGATAAATAACAGGATGGATGGTTATGACGTCATTCGATCGATAGTGAGAACCAAGGAAAATTTTCTGGTCATAGTGAAGTTTCCCTTTTTGTCTTCCCTGGTGCCTCCATCGCCATTACACTCTCAGCTGTGTTGGGAATGAAAGAAGGGGGACAACTAATATTTAAAAAATTTAACAAGTTATTGTTCTACCTGCACTATTCTCTACAATAGCCATGGCTGCTTGAATAATGTCCTATCAGCTTCATATGTCTGAATGGCCTACAGGTCTCTTGGTATAGTTCACTATGCTAGATCAAGCATATTCTAAACACAATTTAAAATTTATTAGTAAAACTTTTTCATTTTAAATTTTTGAAGACTTCCCCCAGACCTGTCCATGGTGATATACTCTGTGGGCATCCGAGAAGGAGACTCAACTGAGTGGGACTATGTGTGGAGTAAGAAATCAGGGACCATGGTGGCTAGTGAGGAGAACATCATGATGGAGAGTCTAGTGTACACGCAGAAACCATGGCTGCTCTGGAGGTGAGCTCACATCTTACTCTATTAAGTGACTTTATGTTCATCTGGGGACGAGTGGTCGTTCGGTGCAGAGCGCTTGACTGTCAACCGGAAAGGTCCTGGGTTTGAATCTCAGTGAGAACCTTGGGATTTTTACAGGTCCTGGTGAAGTCCCCATAAGTCCACCCAGCTTTAAATGGGTCAACCTGACCTTAAGTTGGGGAAGTAAAGGCGGCTGGGCGTTTTGCTAACCACACAGTCCCTTTCATATGCTGAGGTTAGAGAAACAGATGAATTCTAGACTTCATCTGCCCCGATGGCCCTAACCTTCATCTGCATAATTTCCTGGTGGTTGCGTATTTTTTTATGGAGATGATTTTTTAACATCCATAGAGTGCTGGGTACGGTTTTATCACATTCATAACAGTTTCACAATATGATGTAGTATGTGAACTTACGGGAGGCTGAGCAGTGTTGGGCACTTGACTGTCATCCTGAGAGTCCCAGGTTAGAACCAAGGTCCTTGTAAAAGTGGAAGAAAGTCCACCCAGCTTGAAATGGGTCACTGACTTAAGTTTGGTAAGTAAAGGTGGCTGGTGATTGTGCAAGCCACACAATCCCATTATATGCAGTGGGAACAGAAACAGTTGAATTTTACACTTAATCAGGGAATTTTACCTATCAGTATAATAACATCCATAATTTGTTGATAACATCCATAATTTGTTGATAACATCCATAATTTGTTGATAACATCCATAATTTGTTGATTACAGTCTCTTAAAATTCATAACTTATGTTTTTTTTTTGTTGGTCTGGTGGATTACAATTATTTGTTTTATTTCCTGGCCACTTGCTTGCGGACTCCAAGATAAACAACTACATGTATTTACTTTTTATTTTTGTAAATGGATGTTGATGGTGCCTCGGCAACTCTGGTTTGACCGTGGGCCCTTAAAGCTTTATTGCTCATTGGGTCAGTACAAGTAATGCCATTATCCAATCAAATTATAAGAAAAACTTTTCATTATAATGAATACTAATTTACTACGTCAGGTACATCCAGTGGCTGCTGGACCCATCAAAAATCAAGTCCCAGGATGTTCGTGTTGTGATTGGCTACTTCTCTAAAACACCGTTATCTCGAATGGTGGCTATACAGTTTGTCATGAGCCACTGGAATGAACTGGTTTCAAAGTAAGTTCATGATTTTATATAGTTTATTACTATATTTTAGATGGCAAGCTATGACCAAATCCAGCCCACCAGTCTGTTCACTCTGGATTCAGACTGGAGCACAACATTAGCCAATCAGGCTATGACATTTACCTTTGATTAATATTTGTTCATGTCAACACTCCATCTATCTGCACTTGTCTGTCCTGCTTGTCTGTCAAGTTTACTAGCCCGATGTAACTGTTCACTTTTTTATGTCCAAATGCTGGTAATTTTAATTCAATTAAATATTTTCAAAAAGGAAAAGAACCAATGAATTCTGGGTAAATTTGCATTTGCTATCTATGAATGTTTTATAATCTTGACATGTATTTTAAAGTTGACTTGCATGGAAATTTTTTAAAATTTGGAATAACTGCTCTATAAAATATACCGTCATAAATTAATTTTGTTTTCTTTTTACATATAGCTAATTTAACCCCTATAACCCTTGGAGAAATATATTCTATTCAGCTTTTTAGCCACATTATATTTGCAGACATACTTTGCATGTTGTTAATATTTTTTATGTTTTTTATTTCAGATTTAGCACAGATCAGTTCATATTGAGAGACATTATCCAGGAAGTGACATCATTTGTAAATACTGAGTTTCAATTAAAACAGGTAAATCACATGCAAGAAATTAAATTACATTTTCAGTAACAGAAAACTCTCTAACCATTTTAAAATTAAATATTTTTTTAGAAACTAATAGAGTTAAAATAGCGATAATATTTTAAACTGTCATTTTAACTGGAAGTTTAAAAGAATGGGTCAAGAAATGAAATGTTTCTTCGAGTCACACTGGACCCCTTCACAGTTGATCAGTGAAAAATCCTGGCATTCACTGCGGGGCTTACTGGTTGGCAGATGTGAACCCTAAGACACAGTTATCTCTTACATTAAACATCAGTGCTAAATGTCTATGTGCTATAAGTCTGTGGTTTATCTGAATGGTCTAAATCTCAATGTTTTTCAATCAGCATGTTGCCGGTATACATGTAAATATATTTTCAAAATGATAATGTATTTTGCATTTTATTACCTTGTAATTATGATGTAGATTGATGTATATTTTAAGAAAAGCTTTTCTCCCCATATAAAATTAATGTACTTGTGTATATGCATGTTTATGTTAGGTAATAAAATATTAATAACGTTTGGTTACTGTAGCCTAAAATATTTTGTCTTCTGTCTCTCAGTTTGAAACAATATTTCAAGAAAATACTCCAAAAGTGGCCAGCAAGTCAGTGGAAAATGCCCTAGCACTTATCAAGTAAGCTAACAGAGCACGCTGGTTTGATTTTAAAAAAAAAATAATGTTGACTATTTGGGTTTAATTATTTTGGGGGGGGGGGGGGGGGGGGGGAAAAAAAAAGGGGGGGGGGGGGGGGGGGAAAAAAAAAAAAAAAAAAAAAAAAAAAAAAAAAAAAAAATTTAAGAAAAGAAATAATCTTCACTATATTATTATTAAATTATTTTGTTTTCCCAAAATGCATCAATGAAATCATTTTAAATATATTCACAATCAGGGCCAACATTGGGTGGATGAAAACAAATTATAACAAAATCACTAACTGGCTGGACCAGCAAAAACACTGAAGGTTAAACAGATGATAAAAGAATGGAAGTGTTGAAAGAAAACTTGTGAAAATCATCGCCGTTGAATTTAAAGAGGACACGAGTGTTTTGGTCAGTTACTGAAAAAATAATTTATGCTAGGATTCATTTGGAACGATGCTGCTAGCTGATGAAGTAACTGATGTGGATGGTTTTGTTAAATCCTACATCCATCTCCTACATGGGATCATTATAGACTGAAGAAACAATTGGAGTGAAAAGCTCCTGGAGGAAGAGATGGTGGCATTGGGAGTGTGTCAAAGACAAACCAAAATAGATTATATTTGGCTTATGGTTTGACAAATAGAAAGAAATGGTGTGGGAATGATTATGTTAATTTATTCTAACTTCGGCCATGGATGGAAACTTTGAGGATGAACTATTTAGGTGTTTTTTTTTAAATTGTATTTTCATTACATTTCTATTTTTATAATATTTACATAAATCTGTGAATGACAGTATGGTTTTCTGGTTTTCTCAGTTGTGAATGTGATAAATAAATATGTAAAAAAAAAATATTGATGATGTAAATAATTTCTACAGTTGAATGTTCATGTCATATTTTGCCAATTTTTTTTTGGCAATAGCTGTTGTAGACATTGTTTTTGCTGCCATAAATCAAAAGTTTTTTTGTGATTAATTTGGTCCATTGTTTTATTGTAACTTGATATCATTAGTTGTGTGAGTTTTAATTTTCAGCCTGACATATATAATAAATCAGCCTGACATATATAATAAATCAGCCTGACATATATGATAAATCAGCCTGACATATATAATAAATCAGCCTGATGTACATTTGAAAAACAATAACAACAACAAAAGGCGTGGTGGTAAAACTGAAACTCGTGTTAGATTGGATAATTCTGTTTTGGACTTTGCTGTTTATTATTTTCATAGTAACTATCCTCGTTTATCCTCTTAATGACCACACCCTCTCACAGACATTTTTTTATACATTCCCCTGTGACAGAATTTTTTTAATCTACTTTTCTATTTCAAATATTTTTTTTTGTAATTTCACCAATTTTATACATCTTAAATTGTTACAGGAGGCCCTATGCTCCCACGCGGAGTCAGAGGATTAAGTCAAGTAAGTTAAGCCAAGTAAATTGTTACAGAGTCTGTACAGCACATTCAATTTTTTTCTTTCTTCCCTTCAGAATTTAATTTAATTTTTTTTTTTAAATCATTGTTTCTTCGGAGACTAAAGTTTGAACAGTTTGTGACATGTTGAGGCATTTCCAGCTACAAGTTATTTCAGCATTATCATTATTCAACATACTTCTTTGCTGATAACAGCATTGTTCACTTTTATGCAGCCATCAGCATTTCGGGTTAAAAGTTGAAATGACATTCTTAAATCTTGACATTCTTAAATCTTGACATTCTTAAATCTTGTCATTCTTAAATCTTGACATTCTTAAATCTAACAATCTACTTTTTACTTACTTGATCAGGCATTACATTTGAAGCTTACAAATCTGTAATTATAATCATTACAAATCTGTAATTATAATCATTATAAATCTGTATGACATATAAGACTCAACACAGCTACCTCAAAGTTTGAGACAAACCAAAAGTAGGAATTGGAAAAATAAGGCAATTAAAAAAATGCTAAAAATCAGTTTTTTGAAATGAAACAATATATCATGAAGTCAACCCAATTATTTCCATTTAGCAAATTGTGCACAACATGTGTGCCTTCTTCATTATTTACTTAATTGTAGTCCAAATATTTTTTAAAATTATTATTTAGTTATTCTATGATTTTTACTCTAGCTTTTCTCAGTTGCCAGTCATTATTGAAATGTCTTCCTGTACAACTTTTTGAATCATTCTTTTCATTTCATATATTTGTACTCAAACAAGCTTGACTTAACATTCTAATAGGCATAATAAAAACCAACTTGTATAATTCGCAAAAGAGTTCACTTTAATTATAAAATTTCAGTTGAGCATTAGCGATGTGAGTCTCTAGTTGTGGTACATCAATCGGTTTTAAAATATCAAACTAAATAGTGGGCCCCTGATGCATGCTGGGAACCAATTCTTTCAGACCCAGTTCGCCTCTGTGTATACAGTAGACTTAACATACACGAGTCAAAGGAATTTCTTGAATTCTATACACGAGTCAACGGAAGTTCTTGAAGTCTTTATACTAGTCAATCATTTCTCTTATCATCTGAACCCAGTCTAAACTGTTACAGGTCCATGATATCTATTGACAAAAAGAGATGTTATGAATTGAGAAATTTTTACAAAACTTCATTTTGCGTTTTAACAAAAGCCTCTTTTTACCAGTTGTGAATGGAATGGTACTGTGGGCTATGGTACTGCTGCACTGTGGGCTGTGGTACTTCAGTACTGCGGGCTGTGATGTTGCGGTACTGTGGGCTGTGATACTGCAGTACTGCGGGCTCAGATGCTGTGGTACTGCGGTACTGTGGGCTGTGGTACTGCAGTACTGCGGGCTGTGATACTGTGGGCTATGGTACTGCTGTACTGTGGGCTGTGGTACTGTAGTACTGCGGGCTGTGATGTTGCGGTACTGTGGGCTGTGGTACTGCAGTACTGCGGGCTGTGATACTGTGGGCTGTGGTACTGCTGTACTGTGGGCTGTGGTACTGTAGTACTGTGGGCTGTGGTACTGCAGTACTGCGGGCTCAGATGCTGTGGTACTGCGGTACTGTGGGCTATGGTACTGCTGTACTGTGGGCTGTGGTACTGTAGTACTGCGGGCTGTGATGTTGCGGTACTGTGGGCTGTGGTACTGCAGTACTGCGGGCTGTGATACTGTGGGCTGTGGTACTGCTGTACTGTGGGCTGTGGTACTGTAGTACTGTGGGCTGTGGTACTGCAGTACTGCGGGCTCAGATGCTGTGGTACTGTGGGCTGTGGTACTGCAGTACTGCGGGCTGTGATACTGTGGGCTATGGTACTGCTGTACTGTGGGCTGTGGTACTGTATTACTGCGGGCTGTGATGTTGCGGTACTGTGGGCTGTGGTACTGCAGTACTGCGAGCTGTGGTACTGCAGTTCTGCGGGCTGTGATACTGCGGGTTGTGTGGCCACACAGGGAGCCAAACTAGGGAGGGGCACAGAGTGATTTTAAATGATTTTGTAATTTACCAAAAGCAGTGTTATCACTTTAAAAAATGACAAACTCAAGTTGGTTTAGTAAAAAAACCCAAGGTCAGTTTTCTGGCCTTTTGAATAAAAAATAGAAAATAAAACAAAAGTAGTTCACATATAACTTCATTGGTGGCTGTAAGTTCATCTGAATAATTAGTTGGTGGTTGTAAGTTCATCTGAATAATTAGTTGGTGGCTGTAAGTTCATCTGAATAATTTCTTGGTGGTTGTATAGTTAGCATGGATATTTTTTTAGGGAGATAATCAGCTGGCGGTGGTGACGGATGTGGTCGGCACACAACACCCTTCCACTCTGTCCCACTCAAGCACACCTTCTCAGGGTTGGGGGTTCAGGCACCCTGCTGGTCTGGGCAGGTCTAAAAACCCTTTTTTTGCCATCCCTGCAGACGTTAGTGGGTACACTCACCCCGCCGCTCGGTAGGCATGGCTGACGTGCATCAGCGCCACCAACGGTGCTGGTGTGGTAGGCACACTAACCCTATCATGCTGGCAATGGCGGGATTAAAAAAAAATACATCAATTCTAGAGAGGAAGCTCTTAGTTTGCGATTTTGAAAATATAAAATTGGTAATCTGCAAAAATTATTTTGGACAAGTAGTCATTAAAATATTTGGCTACCTGTACAATTAGTTATTAAAATATTTGGCTACCAGTACAATTAGTTATTAAAATATTTGGCTACCTGTACAAGTAGTTATTAAAATTTTTGGCTACCTGTACAATTAGTTATTAAAATATTTGGCTACCTGTACAAGTAGTTATTAAAATTTTTGGCTAACTGTACAAGTAGTCATTAAAATATTTGGCTACCTGTACAAGTAGTTATTAAAATATTTGACTACCTGTACAAGTAGTTATTAAAATATTTGGCATCCTGTACAAGTAGTTATTAAAATATTTGGCTACCTGTATCAAATCAACTGGCGACGATCATTGTGAGTACCACTAAAACAGTAAAAGGAAATGAATGCGTTGAATAATTTAGAGATAAAATGTTTTATTCAAAAATTAAGGACCACATTGTTATTTCACTTGGTCATTTTATATCCGATCATATTAACGATTCGACATGGGGCACGTTGTACCACAGGCCAAACACACAATCAGTGAATAAAACGTATTCAACAAAGGAAGGTTCAATTGTAATGGGAAATATATGGTGATATCAGGGCAGGCTTTACGAATTGCGGGGCCCCTCCTAATTTTTTTTTACAATAGTGATATGTTAAATGTAAATTGCGGGGACCCTGGCAGCCGAGGGGCCCCTGCCAGGCGCGGGGCCTACCTTGGAGCAACGGGCCTAGGGCCGGCCCTGGGTGGCATGGACAGCAATAATAAATATTTGAACTTGATCTATACAAGGAAACATTCATCTAGGATGTGTTGGATCACATTGAAACAGACACTCACACTGTACTGGAGGAGATTTTGGTTAGTTTCGGGTTGGCGGAGCTTTCCCACCCCTCATCCCATCATGAACAAAATCCAGACAGGGGTAAACTTCAGTGAAAGAACAGAATGGTATTCAATTTTTTGCATACATTCTTTATATGTCAATGAATATCTCCGCACCCTTCGTTCTTTGACATTTAGAGGTAACTGACAGTGACATTTAGAGGTAACCGAAGTGACATCTAGAGGTAACTGACAGTGACATTTAGAGGTAACTGACTGACATTTAGAGGTAACTGACAGTGACATCTAGAGGTAACTGACAGTGACATCTAGAGGTAACTGACAGTGACATTTAGAGGCAACTGACAGTGACATTTATTTCTGAGGCCATTCAAACTAGTTGACGGTTTGGTTTATCTGGTCATTGAGCTCTACTGCTTTCCATTCATCCATAGAATTATTTTACTTTGAACCACAATATTAGGCGCTCATTCATCCAATCATCACTCAATAATTTACCAGACGTATATTAAGCTTCAGTGTAATAACATTGTGGGGTTCAATTGAAGCATAATGTGATTATAAACATATGTTGTGACATATTCTTCTGACTGTCGATGTAGGTTAAGTGTGCCCATCCAAAACGTGGACCTCGGGGAAGTGGGCTCACCCAAGACTTCGACCATCACCAAATGACATACCTATGTGCGGTTTATAACGAGGCTACTCCGACTATACCAAGGTAGCATTCATTATGGGCCCCGGGAAGAGGGGGAGCAAAGTCTGAACAGGTGCCACCCGTCCAACCATTCAACGTTACCTATATAAGTAGACTACAATAAAATGGTGGTATTCAATTAATGCATACACCGTTTAACATGCCAATATTTCCCTTTATTCCCTCCTCTCGTCTCTCCTATCAGAGGTGGTTGCATCTGTCTGTCTCTTTTCATTCTCCTTAGAAATATTTCATTTAATTTTACAATTGCCATCGGGAAACAACGGGGGGGGGGGGGGGGGGGGGGGTAGTTATATTCCCAATCAGCATTCAAAAGGGGGCCCTGGTTAGGGCAGAAATAAGGTAATTAGATATCTAGATCTATTTGTCCACTGGTGTAAAATTTGTTGTTCTTCTGTCAAGTTTATTCAATGAAAAATATATAAAAGTTAAAGTAAAATATGGAAGTCAAGGGCAATAATTTTCAACAGTTTAGATGATTATGTGACTTGGGATGAGTTATTGTGGGCCTTTAAAGTTTTTTAACCAAACAAAATGACCTGTAAAATGTACTGTGTCCTTCCCCATACTATTAATTCTCGATTTCAGAAGACACAAAGAGTTAGGAGTTAGCGGTGAAAATTCACAGAGAAACCTAACAATCTGATAAACAAAGGTCGATTTCGTTCTGGAGAAATCATCAGCACATGCATTATTGTTTTTCTATGGTACAAACAAAAGTGTTTCAATGTTTACTCAATTGTGTTGAAAATATGAGAAACAAATTGAAAAAGCTGCCGTAAAATTTAATTTAATGTCCAAACCCAAAATAGTTCTTGAACTTTCTTTTCATTGGTATTTCTTCGGTCTCATGGATATTAAAAGGTGGGAAAAAAAATTCGGTTCAAATATTTCCTTTGAGTTTTTTATAAGTTTATTTGTTTTATGAAATTCTCTTAGAGAAAGAAATATTTCCAAATTATGGTATTAATTCTTATTTACATATATTTATAACGTACCTCCATATAAAATCAATAATTGGAACTAAAAATAGCATAATTTTTTTTCTAGTAAATTTATAGGACACTAAAGTTAGCTGATGACATTACCAATAAATTTCATGAACTTCACCAAGAGACATGTTCTGTTACAATTAGAATATATTTTAAAAATTATACTTTTATTTCAAAATAAAAAAAAAAAAAAAAAAAAACAAGACATCATGGATGACATTGTATGAAATATTTATTATAATGGCTTTAAATAGTTATAAATTGAGCCTTACTTATCATAATAAGACACTAGATTGATACAATTTAAATTAATCACACAAGTTCAAGATCGAGTAAGATGTCAACATGTTTCCTTAATATATTCGGACTGAAGGCTGGCACCATGAATACATTCAAGTCATTTAATACTCTTATTGAACATTCAGAAATGTATTGCAACAAAATCAAACAGAAAATGAAATCACGAAAAATAAAGTTGTCTCTTTTTTTCTTCCTTTTTTCTATGTTACATGGAGGGGAGAGTTGGGTTCAATATTGAAATGAAAGAAAAAAAATAACGTAATAGTTACAGTTATAAAAACAGTTCAAGTTACAATTCAACATCATATTTCTGTTTAAATGAAAGTTCCACTAAATCATCTTCTGCATAAAGTGGGGGGGGGGGGGGGGGTAAAATTAATTAAGCACTAATATCTATCTCATGAACTTTTGAATGATATAAAATAAAAAGAAATAAACTTACGTCAGTGACAGGTACAAAAAAATTTAAGTGAGACTTTGAATGAGTGAACAAACCCAGACCAAGCATATATGTACACATTAGAAAAATTCAATTGTAAACACTTTACAGAATGAAAAATTCAATTGTAAACACTTTACAGAATGAAAAATTCAATTGTAAACACTTTACAGAATGAAAAATTCAATTATAAACACTTTACAGAATGAAAAATTCAATTGTAAACACTTTACAGAATGAAAAATTCAATTGTAAACACTTTACAGAATGAAAAATTCAATTGTAAACACTTTACAGAATGAAAAATTCAATTGTAAACACTTTACAGAATGAAATTGGATAAAGTCTATGTGCTAAAAAGACAAATGAACTGAATTTTTTTTAACAGTGCTGGAAATTTAAAGACATTTTATAATGTGATAACATTTCTTAATAACCTAAATACAGCAAGTTTGGAGTGATTTCGACAGATTGATAGGTTAAATCACAACCAAAAAACTCCTGTGCGTAAAGTATTTTTGAGAATACTATGACCAGTACATAGTACATGTACCAGGGTGAGAATCAATGCAATTGGTTGGTGATCTAAACTATTTGCCAAAGTGATAGGGACCTAAAAGTAAAAGCAGCTGGACATTAGGCTGACCACACAATCCCAGTACATGCCATGGTTACAGACACACTAATATTCTGCATTTCATCTGCCCCGACGGCTATTTAGGGCCAAGGGAACTTTACTTACTTACTCTCTTGTGAGCTTTATATTATAACTTCAAGTTTAGAGAATATACAAGGGTGGTTAGGAGTGAGGTCCTGTGAGGTCCAGTGACCTGCATTTAGTTTTTTTTCTTTTAATTTGTCAGTTTAAGTTGGCGATGAAATAAAAACTGATTCATGGAGGATCCAACCTTAGACTCTAATACAGCCATGAAGGGCTGACAGTTGAATGCAGCAGCCATCAAGGTCTGAAAGTTGAATGCAGCCATCAAGGTCTGAAAGTTGAATGCAGCCATCAGTTCCAATGTACAATTAGAAGGGAGTCAAATGTTTAACAGCTGAATAATAAAGGCAAAGAGGAATGGCTAAGTGCAGTGTTCACACTAAACATTGCAACAGTTCATCAGCAGACGAAATTTTAAAACTTTGCACCTGGGACTTGAGAAAAAAAGCTTTTTAAGGCGTTGTTGGCGTTAACTGTCAACAACCAAAAAAAAAAAAAAACAAACAATCAAGCGAATAAAAATTCTTCCACCAGTAAACAAAACAAATTATTAAATATAAACTATATACACATGGTGTACAAATGTACCTTACTTTTAGCTTTTGGTAAAAAAATAAATACACATGAAAATGGGACAAAATTATACAATCAACAAGAAGTAATCAATAATATTGTTCTAGTAAAGTCAGCAACTGTACAGCATTAAAATAAATAAATATCCAATCAAACAGTTCAATTATGGTGAGCTAAAATCTAATAATTTCATGAATTTTTTTTTCAAACCTTTCAACATATTGGATAATAACAGAAGTAATAACAGAAGTAATTAAAGAAGTAATAACTGAAGTAATATACTTGAAGATTACAGTGCAAGCAGCTACTTAGGTTGAAATCACCAGATAAAGGTAAAAAAGAATCAAATCAAAAATGAAATATTTTCAAAGCATGTCATAACATTGACTTATTTGAACCAGACTGTTTGATAGTGATTTGATTTTGAATTCAGCTTTGAATTCACACCCGTCCTACTTAAAGGTATAGAAAAAGAAAATTATTGGTTTAGATTTTAAAACGGGAAAACTATTTTGATGAGCATTGAGTATTAAGTAGTTTTACTAAATTTTATTTTTGCAAAAAAAATAAAAATAACATAATAAAAGATAATGGCATTTTTCAAATAGTTCATACAATTATGCAGTTTTTAGCAACAACCTTTAATCACTGATTATTTTTGTCAAATAAACAAACATACAAACATGTGTGTATACACATTGCAATAAAAAATAAAAGACTGCATTCCCAAGTATGAAGAGTCAAATTATTAGTGGTCATAATTTCATGGTCATTTCAAAATACATATAAATTAACTTCACTGCCGCACACAAGACATCTCAGTCATCATTTAGATTTGCTCAGAAAAAGTAAATACTTGCACAGTCATCATTTAGATTTGCTCAGAAAAAGTAAATACTTGCACAGTCATCATTTAGATTTGCTCAGAAAAAGTAAATACTTGCACAGTCATCATTTGGATTTGCTCAGAAAAAGTAAATACTTGGAAAGAGAGAACAGATAAAAAATTTTTTTTATAAAATACTAAATCAAACTGGGATTAAAAAAACCAACTGTATTCAACTGATTTTATTATTTCAAAATAATATTTAATGAGTTCCTGTATTCAACTGAGTTTGCTATTTCATGATGATATTTAATGGGTTCAATGGACTGAAATGTGATGAGCCACATGTTCGTCGAACAAATTAAACAAGCGATAGGAATCTTCACAACGAAAACTTCAAACTAAAACTGAACATTTTTTGTTCAATGAAAAATTTTTTTATGCTAGCTGCCTATACATGGCACTTGTTAAAAATTCATTGAGAGCTTTTGGTCAACTTTCAAGGACACTGATAACTACAAAAGTTCATAAAAAAAAATCTATAAATAGCCTGGGTCTAATCTATCTACAAAATGAAAACAGATTTTTTTTTTGTAAAACCTTAAAAATGTGGATTAAAATAAAAATAACAAGTGTATAAATAAATCATCATGTCAGATGAACCTGCACGGCGACAATCTCCACCGGAGACACCGGGAGGGTGGAGGAGGGGTCTATAACTGCCAGCTGGGTCGCCATGGTCAGGGAAGTCTGGACACTTTCTTTGACTTCCGCATTGGAGAACAGCTTGGACAGCACAATCTGAGGGAAATTTATAACAAAATCGTAGTAACATGCTGTCTATAATGTATAAATCGTAGTAACATGCTGTCTATAATGCACACGCACAATTAATGGTGGTGGAGGGAGGGTTCAAAAAATTAATTTGTCAGTAAATGTTTTCTTTTTACCTTTCCATCAGTCGACAGACATGACAAATGTGGTGCTGCAAAACCGCAGTCGTGTGGAAAATTACGAAGTAGCAGGAGGCTGGAATCTTTCGGCACATACTGCAACTAAAAATACAAATTTATATTTTAGATTTTTCTATGACTTAAGTTACATAGTAAAATAAAAAGATAAAGCGACTGGTATAAGTCAGGTGACTTGCTGGCAATAAATTTGTGAGCAGAAGGTAGATCATGGGTTCAAACCTCAAATATATAATAACTAACATTTCATCTCTAATGTAATAATATAACTAACACGTTATCTCTGATGTAATAATATAACTAACACGTCATCTCTAATGCAATAATATAACTAACATGTCATCTCTGATGCAATAATATAACTAACACATCATCTCTAATGTAATAATATAACTAACATGTCATCTCTGAGGCAATAATCATGGGCAGATTTAACAACTACCACAATGACCAATACTTGCCACTAATTTTAAACTTGTAAACTAGCTCTCTTTTTTTAAGGGGGTTGCAATTTACAGCCAAAAACTTTGCAGCCAAACACTTTACAAATTGTCCAAAACCAGGAACACAGATATTCATTTCTGATTAAGTTTTAAATCTGAATATCTTTGGACTATGTTTACATGTAGGCCACTTCAGTAGCTCTTAACTAAAAATTGTAAGTAACCAAGACAAAGAATGTTAATGGTCTATACAAGACACTGGCTGACCATATTCCAAATGGACTTGTCAGGGCTGTCTGGTGGTTTTGCCCGTTTTGCTCCCGTATCCTTATTCATATCAATGAAGTTAACATTTACTGTATGCTACTTCATAGGAACACCCCATTGATCTAGATTTGTTAATGTCAGTATTCTATAGCTAGCAGCTGGCAAGATATGGCCTAGTGGTGCATGTTCCATATCCCCTTGTGGACAATTATTATAATGATGATAATATACAATGATAATATACAATGATATTATACAATGATAATATACAATGATATTATAAAATGATAATATACAATGATAATATACAATGATATTATAAAATAATAATATACAATGATATTATACAATGATAATGATATATAGTGTTTACCTCCTTCTGGTCATCACCATGTTGTAACACTCTGAGGTTGAGCAGGTGCACCTCGCAGGGGAGAGAATCTGTCAACAGCAACATTTCTTTATTCAATGGGTATTCTTTCCCTTGCACATTTCTGGGCATCACAAATACTGGGTGAATGAGTGCCAAGGAAGACAACTGGCCCAGTAAAGAAGGGAAGGAAGATTCAGGGGTGACCACCTGCCGGATTAAAAAAAAATAACGTAAAACAATGATAAAACCAATTCAATGCAGCGACAAATGAAAGATAAGACAAAATATTGGACGATCTTTCATACAGATTCCAATCTGACGATACATTTCAACAAATGAAGCTGTGACTAAAATAAAATATTACTTAGCTAAGAATTTAAACTTTTATGCTGCCTCAGTAATATCTGCCCTCTTATGTTGTGTAATATCTGCCCTCTTGTGTTGTGTAATATCTGCCCTCTTATGTTGTGTAATATCTGCCCTCTTATGTTGTGTAATATCTGCCCTCTTATGTTGTGTAATATCTGCCATCTTATGTTGTGTAATATCTGCCCTCTTATGTTGTGTAATATCTGCCCTCTTATGTTGTGTAATATCTGCTACCTTATGAAAGACAAATTTTTGTATTATCAAACTCATCACCCTATGGTCCATTGCCTAATAAGATAGAATCAGAGTAATACAATCTGGGTCATCAAATATTTTGTTAATTATTACAAAATTTATCTGGCTAGCTAACGATCATTTAACCAATCATGTCCACATTTACATTTAGGTCATGACCTACTTGGGCAGCTGCGGATCTTTTCTCAAACAAAAGTCTGAACTTGCTCAGGGTGGGGTGGTTGTCCAGAACACCTTGACCTAAACCCCTGTTGTCGTCTTGACTTAACCTTCGGTCCAGCATGACATCCATGGAGTCTGTAAGACAACCAAAACAATGTTTCTTTTAATGACAGCCATTATTACTTATCTAGTGATCGTCAATCTGGACTTTCTTGGCAAATCGATTTCACCCTGAACTCTAAGTTTAACTAATATATGTTCTTATCTTTCGAAATTCACCAACTGAATCTTATATTTAGTGAACAGAGATAACCCTGAACATATTTAAATTAACAGACATGAATGATTCTGTTTTCTAGATGTGCATCGCAGTAAATTGTCTTTGAGAGAACCCTGTTCACCATTATTTCATTATTGAACTGGTAGGCTTACATAGAGGCACTTTCTACATCCCCATGATGACAGCTTAGAGTGAAATGGCTTTGTAGGCACCAGGTGTCATTAGAATTGAACATCTTAGCCAACTGGGGGGAGGCGGGTTCACAGCCTCACTAATCACCAATACACAGTCTGTAACTGTAATGGAGTTCACAGCCTCACTAATCACTAATACACAGTCTGTAACTGTAATGGAGTTCACAGCCTCACTAATTACCAATACACAGTCTGTAACTGTAATGGAGTTCACAGCCTCACTAATCACCAATACACAGTCTGTAACTGTAATGGAGTTCACAGCCTCACTAATCACCGATACACAGTCTGTAACTGTAATGGAGTTCACAGCCTCACTAATCACCGATACACAGTCTGTAACTGTAATGGACACAAGTGTCACCACTAACACTCAAGGCTACAATAAACAATAAATGAAGTTTGGTTTCTTCCTACCTGGTATCAGGTTGGCCGCACCAGCCGACTGCGCTGACAGAACACTGACTCTCCTCATTCCGTCCTGCAGGTAGGCCATAGTCGGCATGGGGTAGACATTGCCCTGAAGTGTCAACTTCTGGTAGTACTTTCTTTTCTGCATCTGAAATATTTTAATTAATCATTTTTTTAATGATTTGAATAACTTCCCTTAGTATGAAATAAAAACTAGTCAACTGTCCACTATTTAAGAAAAAAAAGTGCAATTTCAAAATGCATCACCTGAAAGCCATTGAGATCCGAATAAAACACATGGTCTGGATTCTCTATGTTTGTATGGATTCTCATACCTACTTCTTTATTCTGAGTTGTTCGAATGTCCACAATGTTGGAGATGTCTACTGATGCCCCATCAGTTCCTGAAATCAATATCATCAATATGTTCATATCTATATGTTCATGTCAATATGTTCATGTCAATATGTTGATATCAATATGTTCATGTCAATATGTTCATGTCAATATGTTGATATCATATGTTCATGTCAATATGTTCATGTCAATATGTTGATATCATATGTTCATGTCAATATGTTCATGTCAATATGTTCATGTCAATATGTTCATGTCAATATGTTGATATCATATGTTCATGTCAATATGTTCATGTCAATATGTTCATGTCAATATGTTCATGTCAATATGTTCATGTCAATATGTTGATATCATATGTTCATGTCAATATGTTCATGTCAATATGTTGATATCAATATGTTCATGTCAATATGTTCATGTCAATATGTTCATGTCAATATGTTGATATCATATGTTCATGTCAATATGTTCATGTCAATATGTTGATATCATATGTTCATGTCAATATGTTCATGTCAATATGTTTATGTCAATATGTTTATGTCAATATGTTTATGTCAATATGTTAATGTCAATATGTTCATGTCAATATGTTCATGTCAATATGTTCATGTCAATATGTTCATGTCAATATGTTCATGTCAATATGTTGATATCATATGTTCATGTCAATATGTTCATGTCAATATGTTGATATCATATGTTCATGTCAATATGTTTTTGTCAATATATTCATGTCAATATGTTGGCAAGTCTGAATCAAAGATTTATGACAACATGTAAATAAAGCACATGCCATTAATTATTCAAATTACACGGGGAAAATATGTTTAAATCTTAGGCCCAAACAGCTGAGGCCTTCATTCAGAAATATTCCAATACTAGACTAAAGAAGATATGTTTAATGTAACTCTGTCATAATAATGAAGGGTTTAGGCCAAACTGTTGGATCAATTTATCTATACAGATATTTGTCATTAATATAAAAACCAACAATTTAGCCAATGCTAATTAGAAATCTAGTATAAAAAAAAATGACATGACTACAGCAGATAAGATATTTTGATTATAACTGATTAAAACTAAGAATTTTAATCATTTGTATACATGTAATATGGTTTACAGGTCTTAAGAAAAGCAAGCCACTATGGTGGGGGGTGAAAGAAGGGCACTGCAAAAACTGTGCCATTGGTAGTTCATAGAAACTGAGAGATAAACATCTCTTCCTATCAGGAACTTGTAAAAAAAATACAGCAAAAGAGATATATGTATATAACACACGAGCCAGTTGAAAATGTTTACCTGGTGAATTGTGAAGTCTAGCAATGTGATATATATAACACATGAGCCAGTTGAAAATGTTTACCTGGTGAATTGTGAAGTCTAGCAATGTGATATATATAACACACGAGCCAGTTGAAAATGTTCACCTGGTGAATTGTGAAGTCTAGCAATGTGATATATATATAACACACGAGCCAGTTGAAAATGTTTACCTGGTGAATTGTGAAGTCTAGCAATGTGATATGTATAACACACGAGCCAGTTGAAAATGTTTACCTGGTGAATTGTGAAGTCTAGCAATGTGATATATATAACACACGAGCCAGTTGAAAACGTTTACCTGGTGAATTGTGAAGTCTAGCAATGTGTTGAATATACTGAGTCACCACATGAGCTTCTGAAGTGATGGGTCCCTTTATAATCCTGATTAATAGTGGCTTGGATGTGAGAAGAGGCTGCGTAAATAAAAATCATTCATTAACTGTCAAAATATTCAACGGGCCAATTAAAGGGAAAAAAAAATGTTGAATGAATGTAAATAGAAAATGATGAATCATTTTTTAAAAGAAAAACAAAAATAATTCAAAGTCCAATATCGGAATTCATATATATTATGGATACATTGTTAATGTATGACATGACTAGTTAATTTGGATGTTACATTAGGGGCTGTCCATTAATAACGTCAACAAAATAAGGGGGAGGGGGGGGTCAGAAATTTTTTGACAAGGGGAGGGGGGGTGGGTGGAGGTCAAGAAAAGTTGACGTCAACAATGTTACTTTTTTTTAATTTAATATAATTACTTAATAAATAGGAAAATTAAGCAGCGTTTGTAGTCCTGTGTTACACACTCGCTTAACATTCAGTATTTTAATTAAACTAACTATATTCCTACTAATTTTGCCACATAAACATTTTGGAAGCCACCTTTTTCGGGGGGGGGGGGGGGGGGGGGTAATCAAATGTTGACGTAATTTTATAGGGGTGGGGTGTCTCTGGAAGTTTGACAAGTTGTTGACAAGGGGGAGGGGGGGAGGTAAAAATCGCCAAAAATTTGTTGACATAAATAATGGACAGCCCCTTAGTCGTCCCACTCTGTTAGAACCAGCCAGATAACCTGTGAACCCTACTTCCCCTGCATTGAGATCAGTCGATTTACTTTACATCTCACGTTCAGATGTTTCAGGGTATAGAACCCTGGACATGCCATTTGTAAATATCCTGCTGAGACAGAGATGAGCCAATCAAATTGGCAATGAGTAAGCCCTAATTATTCACAAATGAAAAATCAGCTGTCCCGTTGATTCATGAAATTTACAAATGAATTTACCTTAGCCTCACCATCAGGTAGAAATATATAAGCTCCGGACTTTTCTTTAGCCATTGTCGTTCCATATTGAATAAATTCTATCTCAGATTTATAAACTTCCCCGTTTGTTAAAGTTTTCACAGACTAAAAGAGAACAGGGAATAAATATCACATTTTTTGTATTTAAAAACTGCACAAAATTAAATAATCAACGTATTATAAATAAAGATTTCAAAGATGAATAGAATTACCTAAATTTTACAAGGAGTAAAGATTACATAAAAGATATAACATTGTATAGCACAATTTAGGTACAACAATAAACCAAACCAAAATAAAAGGGGGTTTAATAAACTTTTATTTTATGATCTAACACATTTGTCAATTGAAGTCGTTAAAATAGCTGGCACTAGGAAATAGTTACTTACTTTTAGCAGGCCACTTGTTCCTGAGAAAGAACATTCCAGAAATTTTGTTTCCAATTTAAAGTCTTCTTCATTTTTTATAAAATTAATGGGGAAAGGCTCTCTGAAACAATAAAAAATAAGATGATATTCATTACAAGTAAAAATAAGATGATATTCATTACAAGTAAAAACCTTTTTTTTATGTTGCAGTTCAAAAAAATGAAAATATCAGTCTTAAATATAAGGCTGAAAAAATTCTAAGGCAGAGAATCGAATACCATCAGGCAGAAAATTTTTTAGTTTCATTAGAATATAGTCATTCTTTATATGACCAATGTCACGTCACTCACGTTTTTACATCAAACTGTTGATCAGCGTTCAGGTAAGTGATGGAAACTAAATGATTTTTCGTGTCATCCCCACTGGCAACTTTTCTAACGGTAAATTTCCTGATGCTGAGGCCAGGTAAATCTGCTACAAAGGATACCTGCACAGAAAATATACGGATCATTAAATAACTTGTTAATATAGTTGTTTGTACTAGCGTGGGCCCCCTCAGAACTGCTTTAACTAACGGGCTATCACCTAGGGCCCCACCTCCAGAGGGCCCTGTTTCCAATTTGATTCTAGTAGGGGGGGGGCCTAACAAATATTTTTTCCTAGGACCCTAAAAAACCAAGAGATGGTTCTGATGGTCATAAAAGGAAACTAAAGTATTCATGTTTTTTCTACAATTTAAAATTAAAAAATATAAAATTTTCAAAACAAAAGTTTTAACCAGGAGTTTTTCATCGGTACACATGGTTCACAAATCTAACGTGCAATACAAAGTAAATCTACATTTTAATAATTAATAAGTTTTGGATCTCATTAAATGAATACAGACAATTAGGATAATCATTTGATTCTAATTTTGCTGTAAAGTGTCCAACAAAATGCCCAGTGACTTTCTCTTTCCAGCAACCATAGCCAGTCACTTACAGCTAAAGTTTTTCATGAAGGCAGCCGTGTGGTCGACCAAACTGCCACCACAAGCTTAACTTTCCAGTTCTAGGATGAATGGGAATAAACAGAAGATAGCCACCAACAGAAGATAGCCACCGAATTGGCAAAAAAAAAAAATGAAGTAACCTAACTAATAATTTTAGGTTCTGAATTGACAGTTAATCATTCATCTTGTGGTTATGTATTTATTCTAACTTTTAGTGGAATCATGTCAAATATGATATTTATATATCCACGAGACACAATGAATAAGTGTTGAATTTTTAAATTAAACTACCTTAAAAATATTGGCAGAGAATGCTCCCGGTTCTGTCCACAGCGGGTCAACTTGAGAATGGATCACAGTGTCAGACTGGTCCCTGACTTCCACATATGGAGACGAGGTCCATAGCTGAACAACTTCAGTTCTTGTTTGACCGAGTGAATTATATAATGAAACAGGCCTGTTGGACAAAATTAGAATATAATGGTTTTTTGGTTTTATTATATTATCATTACTGAAAAAGTGAAATAAATTAAGCACAAAATTAAAAAACTGTAAGACTAACACTTGTTTTTAAATTTTCCAAATATTATGTAGGTGAAAGTATTGCATATCAAAATACTTTTGGGTTCTGGTTTCGATACTTTCACAATGAAACTTAATGAAACATGCTTTCATTTTTTTTATTCATTATTAATCATTTCTTTACAAACCCATCTTTCTTCCAAAGTTCCTATGCAAAAAAAAAAATTATTCGTATAAAAAATGTCTTACTTTGGCTCAGACCCCAGCTCCAGTACTGGTCTAGTTGGAAGACTGTCATGAGTTAACCGCAACTGGTCCTAGAAACAAATGAAATAAATGCAATTAGTAGAGGGGTAAATATGTTCAAGTAGAAAATATGAAGGGAAACAAAGAACATATCTATTGTGAATTTTAAGTAAAGACTGAAACATTCTAAGAAATGTTTGTGAATCCCCTGTAACCATTAGTCTTAAAAACATTACAGAGTAAATTTTTATAATCTAGATGGCGCTAGTGGTATTTGTTTTCAGTGGCCAGTTTTTTAATAGTCTTTTTATTAAGGCCAAATATGGAATATTGAACTAGAACAGTAATCAACTTCAAACTTAATTGTGAATATAAGAGTAGAAAAAAGAAATCACAAATGTACACGAGGCTTAAGGTGACATCACATTTGACTGTGTCAAAATATTGTTTCCTGATTCATGATATGGAGGATTCTTAAGTAGTGACAACTAATTGTAGTAATACCATCAGATTCACAGCCATATAGAAATATGTATACAGTTGTTGTTTTTTTCAGAGGATGTTAGCCGCTTAAAAATAGACATTTCGGTATGTTGTTAACCTCATCACTAATGGATAAATTATTTCACACTTTTTAGGAAAGTAGCTGCCATTATGTTTTTAAGTAAATACATGTAGCAAGTTATTTATTTCCAAAAACATTAAAAAGTTTAGATGACTGAGAAACTCAAAATAGACTATGCATAACTGACATAAATCAAAGTTAAAACATTTATCTTAAAAATATTATGAGTTTTGCTATAAATATTTTTGTTTCTTGCAAATAATAAAAGTCAAGGATGAAATTAATTAATCAACAACTTCATACTTTAGCCTAACTTGCTATATTATTTATTTTTTTTTTACACATTTAAAGACATAACATATAACATTTTTTCACAAATATTAGTTCTAATAATAATAATAACCACATTTCAGCTCTGTAGTGGAAAACAGTGAAGGAGCTGTAGTTCGTGAAGAATACAGAATTATTCTGACCCACATTCACTTACAATGTTAAATAAAGGATTCCCATCTGTATAAGAGTAGTCAGTCTTCGTTTGAGCCAGTAGAAATGTGCTGCACTCTGATATAATTGTCTTGGTGTTCTGGAGGGCTCGCAGTAGTCTAAATAATGTAAATATTTACAAATAATGAACAATTCAAACAAAATATTTACAAATAATGAACAATTCAAACTAAATAAATTTTGATTCAAATTATATCTCACTTTTTGTGTGTTTGTTCTCAACAAGAAATAATCGACCTTGTTGTTTACAGTATCTAGGTCAAGGTTTTTCAACCTTTTAACTTACTGGGCCACGGTGTACGAAAACTGACCCTTTCATAAAATGGTGCCTGTGACAACAACAAAGCTGCAATTTTCTGAATTAGACCCCATTCATACTTGTCCCAGCCCACATATTGTCACTGAATCATAATCCGTAGGTATAAGAAAAAATATGATTCGTTCAGGTTTAAACTTGTGTGAATACTAAATGTTTGCATCATCTGTTTATCCCCAGTCAGTTAAAAGAAAAGCCTCTACCTCTGAGCGTAGTCGACCATAACGAAATCTTTTGCTGTCCCGGTGATGCCGTCGTGGTGCTGAAACAGGCCAAGAGCCCTCCTGGCGTCCACCAATTTTTGCATAAAATCCCGGCTGGGGAAATTAGCTGCCGCGTGCTTTCGAGCTTGCACCTGCGTTAAACTAAAGATGATTTCAGCTGACCTGATGATTAGAGGGCACTTAATTTATTTAATGAATTTTTAAATCCCTTATCTGATCTTTAAGAAAAATTAGGAACACAATGTCATACAAAAATTTTGAAGTATTTATTTTATATTTTGTTTCCATTATTATAATTGAATTTTTTTTAGCTCAAGCATGATTACAATTTATATCTACTGTAACAAATTAAGTAATTCAATTATAAGTCATGTTTAAGTAAGATCCTCAAAATAAACCTAATACTATAATAGAGAATATATTTTTCTGAGCCCTTACTGAAACACGGCAAAAAATAAATTATTCCATTACCGAAGATTATGTTCTAACACACGGTCAAGACTTTTATGCAATGGTCGTGATGTGAAGTAGCCTGTCCAGTAGTGGTCATCTCTATCTGCGTAGGAGAAGAAATCTCCACTCAGGGTGGATATGCCGGATGGTTTCTGACCAGGCGAGGTCTGAGTTTCTGCATACAAGGTGTTGAAGTAATCACTCAGAGTACCAAACTGAGCCTGAAAGACAAAATCATAAGTAGATCTTCAAACATGTTTTTGCAGAACAGAAGTTTTAAAATGGTAGAGATATTCAACACACAGATCTAGAAATGAAAACATATCTCCTGATAAAATCTGATGAAACAAAACATCTTGGTGGTTGTAAAAAACTCTTTGAATTCAACCCCAGGAAATATCTTTAAGCAAATAATTTACCACAGCTCCTAATTCAGGGTGAGTATTCAAATAGTTGAATATTTTCTCATAGTTCCCAAACTGAAGGTCAAATTCATCTGACTGCATGTAACGGAAATCATCTCCGAGAGGTATGAGAACTACATTGGTTTTATACAGCGTAGCCTTCTTCTTCCACTGGTCTAAAATTACTTTAGTCCTGGGAATAAAAAAAAAATAATTTTGTTTGTTATGTTCAAAGTACTAAACTGTGCCTTAAATGAACCGCCAACTACATACATGTTGCTGTAAGGCTAGGAGTGTAAAACTGTCACAATCAAGACGAATAAAAATTTTTGCAAACAAGACAAAGATGGTCATTAAATTCTGTGGCCAGATGGAATATTTTATAAAATAGCCAAAATAAATTTTAATATTTCCAGTCCAATGAAATTGTTATTTTCTGTGTTTTTAAAAAAAAATTAACATTTTTAACTCAAAATACTTTTCATATATGGACAATGATAGCTGACAATAGAATTACAGATTAAAGTTATTCAAAAATATCCTTTGTTCTCAGAATCAGATAGAAAAGCAGTAATACAGACACTTGTAGATTAACCAGTAAACCCCACTGGATGTATTTGCTGCTGTATGGGCAAGAAATAAAGTTATCAATTCAAACAGCAGATTAGAATTCAAACAGCAGATTAAAATTCAAACAGCAGATTAGAATTCAAACAACAGATTAGAATTCAAACAGCTGGTTTTAGTAGTTTTGATTGTAAGAAGACACGAGCTTTTGATAAAAATAAACTGTATGCTTAAATAACTTTTTACTTGAAGATGCATAAAAAATGTATATATTTTTAGATGTATTTAAATTTAGAAGTAAACTGTAAGAAACTAATGTGTGTAATTAACTTAAGTATAGTTATAAGATTCAATATATAATAATAAAAAAATAGGTTGTGGAAAAAGATGCATTTAAGTGACACAATTTCATTTCACATTTATGTTCTGTCTTTTCTTTTGTCTGGAATTAATCCGGTTGTATTTTTACGCTTTACAAATTCAACCCATTTAAAGAAACATTTGTATATAACCTAACAGCAAACACCTCTGACCTTTGCTCTACATTTTCAGGGCTGATAGCCACTGGATTTATATTCCACGGGCATCTGTACGGGCTACCAGGTAGTCTTCTGAAATCAAACTGGCAGCAGACGGCAGGCTCTGGGCCACATGTGTGGGGAATGTCATAGGAATAAAATGGCATCATGTGAGTGAAGATGTCAGTACCTCCTGTAGAATCTAAGAAAACAAAAATAAACTGTCAGAATATTTTTTTAAAATAGCGCCATCAATGAAAGTTATAATAAACTGTCAGAATATTTTTTTAAAATTGCGCCATCAATGAAAGTTATAATAAACTGTCAGAATATTTTTTAAAATAGCGCCATCAATGAAAGTTATAGAACAGAGGTGGCCAAATGTGGCTCTTTGATTTTTTTTTTTGAGGCTCTGAATCGGTAATTTTAAAATTTTGGTCAATTAAATCATGTTAAATTTAATACGATGCTGTTCTTTAAAGTATTTCTTACTATATAAACAACACAATGTGGCTTTCATAGATCTCATGCATGGCCATCCCCGTTATGTAACAAGAAGAGATTTTAGACACAACAAAATATATCACACTGAATTAACTCTATGAAAAAAATGTGTAATAACAGACTGTTGTCCCCTAGAATTTTTATGTTTAAATATCAATGTTCATTCAGTTTTTTAATTAAAATGAGATGCTATTCTTTAAAAAAATTAAAATCCAACTTTTTAAAATCTGGATAGAATTAACCACTCTTTTCAAGATACTTACCCCACTGCTGACGCCACATGAATTCCAAATTACGCTCCCTGGCCAAATATTTTTTTATTGAATAGTGTACTCTCTGTATCAGCATGCTCTTGAACTGAGACCTTTTCAATAAATACGCCATAGTCGAAGAATATCCAAACGGATCTACCGCCCAACCAGACTGAGGAACGTAACCTGTAGAAGGAAAATAACATAAGTTCATAAATTAGTTTAGCATACACTTTAAACAGAATGTAAAACCTCAAAAAAGGTTACATAATTTGTAAAGGATTCCCACACTATGAATTTAAACACGCAGCTCACACGGGATTGTTATTAACTGGTTTGGACAGAAACTAGAGTAAAAGTAGTTTATTATGGACCATTGCAAGGTATTTAAGACTTATACTTATTAATAAATATTCCAATGAAAGTAAGAGATACATGTAATTGTAGGTTGCCACCGAGTATAAAGTAGATAAATAAGGTCGACAATCTTAGATTTAGTAAGACAATGTAAGGAAGACATTGTTAGATGTAGTAATATATTGTTCAACATATTAAGACCTTGCTATTAACGGAGTTGGCAGTAAAACTGTATAATTGATATAAACAGCAAAAATTAAATATAACAGGAACCAGACTAAACTGATGTGTATGTTTGTATAACAGTTTGACTCTTTCACCAGATTATATAAATGTAAAGCCCAAATTATTTGGTTAGTGAGTTTTCATTTCTTTATACCCTGTAGTAGAATCAGCACCGATTCAATCATTTCAACATTAGAAAATATCAGCACTGGTTCAATCATTTCAACATTAGAAAATATCAGCACCGATTCAATCATTTCACCATTAGAAAATATCAGCACTGATTGAATCATTTCACCATTAGAAAATATCAGCACTGATAGAATCATTTCAGATGAAATAAAAAAAAAAGAAATGATCAAGATGGAAGAGTGTTACACATTCTCCATGGTTAACAGCAAAATAAAAAACTATCCAGGTCGACCTGTACGTACAAATAACTACAAAGAAATCTCTTGTTTGTTTGTTATTTTCTTTGTATCATTCACAAGTGTAACAATGTTTACTAATGAAGTCATGAACAGGTTGAGCTAACAAAAATAAAGAGACCTTGAACATCCAGGCTTGGCTGTACTTGAGGCTGATAAGAACAGCGCTTTGGCTGTTTAAAAAGATTAAAGAGCTGCACCAAAGTCATTTTATCAAAATTTAGCTCATAAAATAATCATAAAAACTGGCTCATCGGGAGCCACAGAAAAACTCATTGAATGGCTGCTAGCGTCAAATTTAGCCACAACTGAGCTAAACTATGATAAACATCCTGATGAGTCCACATTAAAAATACAGTTCACCTAGAGATGAATTCAGCCACTGATGGCCTTCTATGAGCTGATCCAACATTGCGTAGTAGTGAGCATCGGCTTCATCTGTCATGACCCATCCTCCGGTTGAAATTTCAAACTGACCACTGGCTATTAACCTGAAAAATAAGTAAGAAAAGTTGTTTTTAAAAATAATTTATCAATGAAAACAAAAGCAAAAATATGTACATGTAGCAAGTAATGTAGTTGTACATGTAGCAAGTAATGTAGCTGTACATGTAGCAAGTAATGTAGTTGTACATGTAGCAAGTAATGTAGTTGTACATGTAGCAAGTAATGTAGTTGTACATGTAGCAGTTTATTGCTACCCCTTTTTTATCCTTTCCACTATGGTCATTACTGCAACAATCATGCACACAACGTAGATCCCCACTAGGAACTGGTGTTGTTGGGTGCATGGATGCACATCCCTGAAGAGCCCCACAGAGTGGCTGTGTTACCTCCCATGGTTAAAACTCTTATAGATAAGCTCTCATTTTACAGTTAACCCAAACATTCCACAGACTACAATTAAAACAGAATGAGCAATCTATATGAAAAGTCAGCAAACTGTGTTAATAAAACCCATCATACAATGATCTATGCCCTTAGAGGGAATTTTCCTATTATAACAATAGTTAGACATCAGGTACTTGAGCAACAAAAACTCAATAAAAAAGTTTTCAATTATCTTTAAAAGTATTAAGGTTAGGTTTTTCTAAGGATTACATCTTTATGTATCACCATCTTTAAATATAATAATTTTATTTACAAGATAATTCCATAATAAAATAAAACTTTCACCAAGTTGAAATGATTTGAGATTTGGAAATAGAAACAGTGTAAATAAGGGCTAGGGATTTAAAACTTTAAAAAACACAGAACATGCAAAATAAGAAAAGAAACAAATTCATAAATAACAGTAGGCAGTATCGGTCACCTTTTGACTCTCTCTCTCAGCCCAGGATCAATTTCAGACCACCACTGGGAAAAATAGGAGATTTCAGAGAACATAAATTTATAGTTCTTGTTCTCCTCTAGCTTGGGCACAAAATTATTTAATATGCTCTTCGTCTGTGTCTGGTAGTAATCATCAAATGTTTTAATCCATCCTGAAAAGCATAAAATAAAAGTTTTTTTAATAAAGAAATGTAAACACATGTAAACACATCTAAACACATGTAAACACAAAGTATAAGAAATAAAGTAGCAAAATAAAATTCACTGTTGTGTCTTTAAAAAATTTTTCTTTTCCTTCTTTTGAATATCAGCAGAATTTTAGCTGTCAACTTAAATATTCTAGTTAGACATCTTTCCACCAAATATTCCTACAGGTCCTGAATGCCTTCTTGCCTCTGCTCTTAATAATAAATACGGGGTGAAGGAGAGTTAGAGGATATCTCTGTGCACATTGAACAGACAAATATTTTTTACCTGGATCACACTGGGTGAAGGAGAGTTAGAGGATATCTCTGTGCACATTGAACAGACAAATATTTTTTACCTGGATCACACTGGGTGAAGGAGAGGTAGAGGATATCTCTGTGTGGATTGGACAGACAAATATTTTTACCTGGATCACAGTGGGTGTGAGGGACCACAACAATCTTCAGTCTATTGTCCTTGGTCCACTGGTCTGGCTTGTAGGTCACATCCCAGCCTTGTTTCCATGGCCCGCCATCAGGGTTGTCAAACGGCAGCTCAGAATGAAGCCGGTGCATCTGGAAATATGAAGGGGAAAAACAAAAGGAGTGGATGTTGAAAAATATTATCACTTGAGTTTTAAAATAATCACAGGAGATTTTCAAGCAATAATGCAAGATTTTTTAAAATAAGAAGTATAATGAGATGCAACACATAATGCTAATCTAATCCTAGTCTTGAAATTATCTTTAGTATAAAAATCTTGACCTCTACAAAATGTTTAATTACTTACGCTTATATCAGCCTTAGACGTAGCAGAATTGACCCACTCACACTGCTCTGGAGAGTAAGACATAGAAGAATGTTTGTGAAATATAAAGACTACAATGAAATTAATTATAAAAATGTATAATTCTAAACATTTACACCTAGTAAAAAAAAAATTAGACGTTATTTTTTTTTATATACTTCTACAAAGACAGATATATTTCAAACTATTTTTCCCAATATTCCTTGTTTCATTGAAAATGTCCTATTTTAAAAAGTGCTCCAAATGGTTGAAGTAAATGAAAACAATTTTACTTTTCTAAATAGCTGGCAATCAAATGTTGAAAAACTATTGAAAATTAGTCCCTGTAGTTACAAGTCGATATTACCTCCTAGAAGTTTCACATCAGGAAAGGCCGATACTTCATACATTTCTTCCTTTCTAGGTTTGGCAGGCTGTACAGGCTCCTGCGGCTTCACTTCCTGACAAATAATTAGAATAACAGTAAACATCTCAATAGCAAATAGTTCCAAACATCTATATATCAAATAGTTCCAAACATTTCAATATTAAATAGTTTCAAACATCTCAATATCAAATAGTTCCAAACATCTCAATATCAAATAGTTCCAACAATGACATTTAATGAATGAAAAAAAATCCAGAAATTTCTTTTAACTATGTCTAAATCAAATATGAAAAAAAAAATCAATATTGTGAACTAAATATGTGAACTCAATATGAATTATTGTTTTGTTTATCTAACCTCTAATGTGCTTTTTACTTTTCCAGCTCCTTCTGGTCCCAACTTGATCATATCATCAACCTCGTCCTTTATTCGCTGTACAACTTTTTTATTTAATTCAATATCGCCTTCTAATCTAACCATTCTGTCCTCAATAAGCTGTAACTAATTTTAATATAAAACAATAGAAATTTTATTTTTATTTTGTGGTGTATTTAACTTACAGTAGGACAAAGAAATTTTGAAAATATAACAGGCACAAGAGGGTAGACTCTGGTAATGTTTATAACATAAACATTTTTATCATAAATATTTCTGAATATTTTTATACATTTTTTTTTGTGTGTATGATACATTTTTTATTTTATATTTTATGAACACAATCTCTACATATAAAAATTATAAACATGATTAATGATAAAAGATGCAAGTGAACTGGTAAAAAACAAATCTTCAAAGTATCATTATTTTAGATAAATTTAAAACATGAGAAAAAAGATATTGTAATCTTCAACAATAGTTTGATCATTAGTCGGCTGTTGTTAAATCAATATTTGATTGGTTCTGCTCTAAAAGTTATGTTGGTAGAATGAAGTATTTTTTTATAGAATAAGGGCGCATCCACTTTGGGCATTTTTTTTTCCTAAAGTCGATGCCAGGATGAGATGTTCATCCCTTAGATCAAATAATCAATCACGGGACTATTTTTCGTTCATCTCCACCATAACCAAGAGTGCAATGACTGTGGGGACAACTCTTTACATGTTTAGAAAAATTACAGCAACTAAACAAGAAATTAAATCCTGACTTCTGAGTGGACAGGTCTATGTAATTAACATTGATTAATAAAAAAAGATCTCGTGATTATGACGGTGATATAATATGTATGCACTAAAATCATCTAAAGTTTAAAACCCCTAACAACAGTTATACTTGAAGTAATATAGCTTTCACGATATTAAAAATACTTACATTATAAATATTTCCATTCTTTGGGTACGTATTCAAAGTATCTAACATCATATACAGCATCAACATAGTCACCATAAAAAGTAGTGCTCCCCACAGAAAGGTAAATCGCTTCATTTTTGGATACATCCCTGCAAAAAAAATTGATTACTTTATAATCTTAATTGAAACTCCTATGACAATCTCATGATATATTAAATTTTATTTCTTAAGCAAGTCCTGACAACCAGCCATAGATGCAATTCTGACTTTACAATTATTCAGATATCAAAAGGCAGTAACATAAACACTTTTTGCCACTTATCAATGAGTTCATTCCACTCAGTTAATGAAATATACAAAATATCAGTGTCATTACTAATGTGACATATAACTATCGACTAATTGTTTAAATTTTTCTAGTAATTAACTGTTGGGGAGACATAAGGTTTGAATGTTGAACTGGTTTCAACTTAAATCACAGCAGTGAGGGGTGCAGATTTACTTATGCTCCATACAGGTAGCTCTACGGCTATGAGGTTATAACTTCTCCCCCTTAACAAATTCTCTAAGGTGACTAGGGTAAGCTGAAGAACTCATTTTAATAAAAGGTTGTAATAACAAATAAAAAAAAACAACAACTTTAAAATATGCAGCTAGCTGTGCAACTATTACTTAGACTATTTAGGGAAGAGTCGGTTAGTAAAGTTGGACATCATTAGCAATATAAATAATCATGATAAGCTACTATTAAGGCATTTGAATATAATAGTGATATAGATAGTTTCTTTTTTTGTAATTATGATATCACTGTGTCCAACGAATAGGCAATATATCTCTATTATTGTTATTTTATAAGATTATAATAAGTCTATTCATTGTAGTAATCAATAAGCCTTTAGTCTAGTGCAGTGTTTCTCAAACTTTTAAGTTTGGCAACACACTCTGACAAAAGTTTTCATTTCACAACCCACCTTCAAAGAAAAACTATGATAAAAGAAAGAATAAATAAAAGTAATTTATTATAGATTACCCCCTTTACTTTACAAAATTTTAGTTTTAAAACATAAAGAGAAATAAATGTGTAATCATGCATATATAAATTCTCAATCCTTTAATTAACATTTTTATTTAGTCGCGACACACCTGAAAATTTTAGAACCAGTGGTCTACTGTGATGGCAAATGACTGATCATGTAGTGATGTACATAATATAGTTTCATTGACAGGGATGAGAAAATTCAAACATATTTTTGCATTTTCTAATTAGATTACTAACAATTGTGTTGAAATATATATCGATTGCATTGCTTCTGGAATAAATATAATTTGCAATATTATTTAGGTTAATACTGTTACGTACTGTAGAGTGTAAACTGTAGTTGAGTTGTGATATCAAGGTTTTAAAACGTACACAATTTTCTAGCCTGAATAAAAATATTTGTTGTGGACAGTTTTTTTTTTGTTTTAAATACTTGTAAGCAATTCCCTTCACTATTTTATATTAGCATCCGATGAATAGCTGAATTTTCGCTAAAATTATTTATTTTCTATATTCAGCTAAGTTGTGTGTATCGAAGACCATCCATGTTGATACTATGTGGCACATAATAACTTCCGGGTCCATTGGGGTCAATAATTTCCACGAGACCACGACCTAGGTAAGTTCACAGAAAATGTTCGGTAGATGTTACTTACTGCCAGCCTTGCCAAATTAGCAATTTTCCCGTGAGCTTGGGTGGTGTTCCTATGAATCCGGCGGGGGGTTTAGAGTGGATTGGCCGAGATTTTCAGTCCATACTAAATAAAAAATATAATTATAACGTGATGAAGACCTAGTCTTCTTGGTTTTTCTAAACACGTGCTGCATAGTCTGCTAACAAGTACTCACCACAAGACCGTAGCCGGGGGAGGAGCGGGGGCTGCAGCCCCCCCCCCCCCCCCCCAATTAATTCTAAAAATCAAATTTTATTATAAAATATACTTCTTTATCATCGTGTTCCAATTTTTTCTTATGTAAAACTCGCAGCACAACCCCCCCCCCACACCAAGCCGCGCAGCCCCCCCCCCCAAAAAAAAAAAACAAAATCCTGGCTACGGCCTTGACTCACCAAAATACATTGCAACATTTTATAAGGCGGTTTTAGAGGCGTTTCTAGGGCGGGGGAAGGGGGTCCCAATTCGAAAGTGCCCCCGGACCCCAGCTTGAAGGGGGCCCCCAGATTTTTGTTTAATTAAATATTAAGTAAATTATCTCATATTATGGTGTCGAATGTCATGATGCAGGGGCCACCAAAGAGGCCAAGGCCCCCCAGGCCCCCAAATCCCTAGGTTCGGCACTGGGCGGGTTTAGCCCTGTTGATGTCCAGTGTGCATAACAATGTTCTGGTTTGAAATTAAGTTGAAAATAAGTTTCAAAAGTTATTTATTATTGTGTTGTTTAATTACAATGTATCAAGAGTTCGTTGACTGATTCATTCAGCCGTTTACTAAATTTCCTCCTAGCTTTTTCTTGTATTTTATTTCTCGCATAGGACTTTACTGATAGACGTTGTTGGGGATCACACCCACCACCTTCATGACATCCATCTGTCCCAGAACCTTGTTGCCACCATGTCCAGAGGACGGGCACAATTGAGGGGCCCCCACTGAGACCATATTGCAGGACCGCTTTATCGTATAGGCACAGTAGGCACTGTGCCTAGGGCATACGGTCTTTTTAAGGGCCTACGAAAGCCAGAACATAAAGTGAAAACAAGTGCATTCTTGAAAAATATTAAAAAATGAAATCGGGGAGGGCCTACGACTTTGAAAGTGCCTTGGGCCTACGATGATCTTAAAACGGCCCTGCCATATTGATAATGATCGCTCACTGTTTATTTATTGTCATAGTCCCTCATGTCATAAATACGTATTTAGAGAGTATACCACTAGTTTATAAAATGGCGAACACGCCGCCTAATGATTCGCTTATGACGTAATATACATCACCGTCAAAGTGAACTACCTATCACGTGATCTAATGTTACTAATTTAGTCAGCAATCAACTCTACTTTGTAGTCACGTGTTTTGTTGTTTCCCACTGGATGGATGCTGGCGCCAACATCTGAGGGTACTATGTGAAGAAAGGGAAGGGGAGGGGGGGAGAGCTCTAACCTATTTCATGAGTTGGCTGAGTTCGCTTACTTCATCTGTAGAGAGCTCAGGTAGGACCTATATAACAAGGTTACTCAGATTAACATTTGTATAAAATAAGACTTGGTAATTTATGAATGTTCACAAATATTGAAGCAGCGCCGCTCCATGGAGAATCTGCACGCTCGACTGAGTAGAGATCAGAGGTGTGCGGATCTTGAAATTTAGCGTCCGCGTCCGTCCGCGGATTTCTATCAATGATCCGCGTCCGCGTCCGCAGAATTTTACAACATTGGTCCACCGTCAGTCCGCGCGTCCGCATTGCTGAAATTTAGCTGTTTAAATGACTTGAAATTTTTTAATGGTAACGCTAAAGAAGATCCGCGTCAGTCCGCGAGTCCGCAACTTAACCATACGAAGCGTCCGCTGTCAGTCCGCGGATTCAGAAAAGTCTGCGGATCTGCGTCCGCAAGCGGATGCGTCCGCTGTCCGCTCATCTCTGGTAGAGATGCAAACGATTGGCTGGCGACGGGTCTGATAGCAGTTACTACGTACCCTGGTGTTGACGTCATACATTTGTCAACAAACACATCATACATGTGTATAGAATTGACATGAATGGCAGAAATACATTTATTTCGTCATTGATTACAAAGGATATATAACTATTCATTCTTGACAGATCAAATGAATATACGGATAAGAAACCTTCGGCCCGCGGGCAACATCCGGTCCGCCAAACTGTTTTATCCGGTCCGCGGTCCACTTCTGGTTTCTGGGTGAGGCGTACCATTAGCTTTTTGTTATATGACATTTAAATTTAATGTATATGTCAACACTCCATGCATCTGATCCTGATGCGGCCCGCCGATCAAATTTACGAACCAAATGTGGCCCGCGACCTAAAAAGGTTTGCCCACCCATGGACTAGGGCCATTTTAATAGCATTAGGGGCCCCGGGAAAAACCAGCTTGTTAGGGCTGGTAGACTGCCACTTAAAATAACGAAATACAAATTATCAATCATCATGGGCTCTCCTATATTCGTGGGTCTCCTGTAATATAACCAGATTTGACCCATGCTTCATGTAGCAGGTAAACTAGAGATATGGCCTTAGGACTGCCAACTTTTTCCCTAATACGTTTCTAAAAAGAAAAAGTTGAAAAAGATCAATATTATGTGGTGTGTGTGTGTGTGTGTGTGTGTGCATGTGTGTGTAAACAAAAAGCAAATAATAAAAATTGTGCATCTATCAACAATCTAGATCTATGACGTAGATAGGAGTTTCTTATATTGAGATAACTCAACAAATATTTAGATCTGGGTGTAAAATCATACAGGTTGGCAGGCACGAGTGACTTTCTTTCAAATAGTGAAACAGAACAGTGATATTATTTGGCATTCTATGCAAGTCATTAATACAATTAAAGATATTCCAGTGAAAAATAGTTGTTGTATGTGTACTCTTTATTTTGTTTCAACCTAACGTGTAGCAGCACACCGAGACTGGGTAAGTAGATAACACTACACACAGACACGAACACACAGACGGTAGTTACTTTATGAATATAATTCCACATAAGCCCGTAGCTAAGAGATTCTTCTAAGAGAGAGAGAACCGGGGGGGGGGGAGAGAATGGTGGCAGAAATATGTTACATGATGGAGGGAGGCAGAGGGCTAGGGGGAGATGATGAGGATGATGCCAGGGAAATGTGGACATGACGTCACTCCAAGAACAGGCGACGACTAAAATAAGTCACACAATTGCGTGGCCGACCTGACCCAGATAGCGAGCTAAGGCTGCACACACAGACACACACATATACTCACACTCTGAGTCATGTGAGCGCTCACGCATACACACACACACAGAGACACACACACACACACGCCAACAGGTATTCACGCAATGATAATAAATAATAACTTTGATGATACTGCAGCGTTTATACCACACCCCCCAACCCCCACCCCCGGGCGCAGATACAAACACAAACTGTACCAACCGTCTCTCCCCCCCTTCCTCTTCCCCATTGCTAGCTACTCACAGCCATGCCAAATAATAGACATAGTAGGCTCAACTGAGGTGGGAGGGGGGGGGGGTTTGGAACATTTACAAAAATTGTTATTCCTTTATGCCAGGGCTGTATTATTCCCACACCAATACCTCACCCCTCTCCCTCAACATTTAGGTCGGCACATGTCAATTTATTTCAAGATGACGAAAATTGAGTCAATAAATGTGATGGGGGTATTGTCGAATTTGAATCGAAATCAAAAACTTTATAAATAGTTGAGCCTATACCACCATAAGGCTCGACCCACAACACAGTTCCGCCGATAAAAGGCTCCACTAACAAAACGCTCCGCCAACAAAACGCTCCACTAACTAAAGGCTCCACCAACAAAACGCTCCACCAACAAAAAACTCCACCAATAAAACGCTCCACCAAAAAAGGCTCCAACAACAAAAGGCTCCACCAACAAAACACACCACTAACTAAAGGCTCTACCAAAAAAGGCTCCACTAACTAAAGGCTCCACCAACAAAACGCTCCACCAACAAAACACCCAACTAACTAAAGGCTTCACTATCTAAAGGCTCCACCAACAAAACGCTCCACCAACAAAAGGCTCCACCAACAAAACACCCCACTAACTAAAGGCTCCACTAACTAAAGGCTCCACCAACAAAAGGCTCCATCAACAAAACGCTCCACTAACTAAAGGCTCCACTAACTAAAGGCTCCACCAACAAAAGGCTTTACCAACAAAAGGCTCCACTAACTAAAGGCTCCACCAACAAATGGCTCCACCAACAAAACGCTCCACCAAAAAAGGCTCCAACAACAAAAGGCTCCACCAACAAAACACACCACTAACTAAAGGCTCTACCAAAAAAGGCTCCACTAACTAAAGGCTCCACCAACAAAACGCTCCACCAACAAAACACCCAACTAACTAAAGGCTTCACTATCTAAAGGCTCCACCAACAAAACGCTCCACCAACAAAAGGCTCCACCAACAAAACACCCCACTAACTAAAGGCTCCACTAACTAAAGGCTCCACCAACAAAAGGCTCCATCAACAAAACGCTCCACTAACTAAAGGCTCCACTAACTAAAGGCTCCACCAACAAAAGGCTTTACCAACAAAAGGCTCCACTAACTAAAGGCTCCACCAACAAATGGCTCCACCAACAAAACGCTCCACCAAAAAAGGCTCCAACAACAAAAGGCTCCACCAACAAAACACACCACTAACTAAAGGCTCTACCAAAAAAGGCTCCACTAACTAAAGGCTCCACCAACAAAACGCTCCACCAACAAAACACCCAACTAACTAAAGGCTTCACTATCTAAAGGCTCCACCAACAAAACGCTCCACCAACAAAAGGCTCCACCAACAAAACACCCCACTAACTAAAGGCTCCACTAACTAAAGGCTCCACCAACAAAAGGCTCCATCAACAAAACGCTCCACTAACTAAAGGCTCCACTAACTAAAGGCTCCACCAACAAAAGGCTTTACCAACAAAAGGCTCCACTAACTAAAGGCTCCACCAACAAATGGCTCCACCAACAAAACGCTCCACTAACCAAAGGCTCCACCAACAAAAGGCTCCACCAAAAAGGCTCCACCAACAAAACGCTCCACCAACAAAAGGCTCCACCAACAAAAGGCTCCACCAATAAAACACCCCACTAACTAAAGGCTCCACTAACTAAAGGCTCCACCAACAAAAGGCTCCACTAACTAAAGGCTCCACCAACAAAAGGCTCCACCAACAAAACGCTCCACTAACTAAAGGCTCCACTAACTTAAGGCTCCACCAACAAAAGGCTCCACCAACAAAAGGCTTTACCAACAAAAGGCTTAGGGACTTGAGGGAACTTTATACTGGAGAGATTTTATCAAGCTTTTATGCAGACAAAATAAATATAAACTTTCTTACGAATGTACAAGTGAGACTTCAAAGTGCTCCGATATATACTTGTACAAGTGATACTTCAAAGTGCTCCGATATGTACATGTACAAATGAGACTTCAAAGTGCTCGGATTTGAACATGTACAAGTGAGACTTCAAAGTGCTCCGATATGTACATGTACAAGTGAGACTTCAAAGTGCTCCGATATGTACATGTACAAGTGAGACTTCAAAGTGCTCCGATATGAACATGTACAAGTGAGACTTCAAAGTGCTCCGATATGTACATGTACAAGTGAGACTTCAAAGTGCTCCGATATATACATGTACAAGTGATACTTCAAAGTGCTCCGATATATACATGTACAAGTGATACTTCAAAGTGCTCCAATATGTATTCATGACTAAGCCCTCCATCCCTTCAGAAAACGACTCTCCACGTAAAATACAAAACAGTAGAAATAAGTCGCTAACCTTAAGTCTAAAGTGTTGACCTCTCTCCTCATTGGCCGATTTTTCTTCCTCAAAAGTTGTTATTTTACGCTTGACTGGTCACTCAATTGGCTTTGGACATTTTCCACATGGTCGTCTACTTCCTACAAACTGGGGTGCAAGGAGGGGAGGGGGGGTAGGGCCCACCATTGTGCAAGAGAAATTATCGCCTGTCCCCCCTCCCCTCTCCCCCCTTCCCTTCCGCATTTTTCTTTACCACAAGGGCCATCACTCGCAATTAATATTATGACTTACTGATTGATCTCCTTTGTGAACAAACAGGTAAGACATTTGTCCGTTTACATGACCTTTGATATAGAAATGGAGTAACGTTCCTTTATCTATTAAGGGAAGCTGAAGGGAGAGAACTTATTCAAAGTCGAATAACAGAGTACATTCATTTTTATTAAAGTTGAATATCATGCAGTAAACTTCAAATAATGATTAGAACTAAACAGTTCCGGAAATAACAAAGAGGTCATCGCAGACTGTTTGTTGGGATATGTTACTGTGGGATATATTACTGTGTATTGGTAAATGTGTATCGCCCGACCCTTGCAACCGCCGATAAAGTCCTCTGTTCTAAGATTGAGGAGGTAAACGATGGAGTCCATTATAACTCTAAAATTATCACCGGGTGCCCATCTAGATGTATAGATTTTTTTATTTATTGCTACTTATTGACTAAATTAAAGACTCAGTTCGGTGAATGGTCATCATCACCCACGCTTTACATTTTAGTAAATAGTAACATGATAATAATAACTTAGTGTGTTGTTTTTTTTTAATTTTTGGTGCATGGTTAAGAAAATTTGTTTGTTTTTTTTTTAATTTTTTTTTTATATTTTTTAAAATTCAAAAACAATGGTAATTGCTTTAATCGTTTTGTACTTTTTGGTAGGGATGTGACGGCAGGCACGCCGACAGGGGGGGGGCAGGCGGGGTCATTGCCAGGGGGCCCGCATCTGTAAGGGGGCCCGGCCGCCCCGACCATGTCAATTTTTTCAGATTCATTGTTTATTAAGGGGCCCGCAATGATGTCCTGCCCTGGGGCCCGTGTTGGCTCTCGGCGCCCCTGTGTGACGGAGCTGATGAAAATCCGCCTCCGTCGGATTCGGATTTGACAAATATAAATCCGTCGGATTCGAATGCGGATGCGGATTTGGCAAATATAAATCCGTCGGATTCGAATGCGGATGCGGATTTGGCAAATATAAATCCGTCGGATTCGAATGCGGATGCGGATTTGGCGAATGGGGGTATCTAAAATACGTTCATGACCAAATACGACGCCTAATCTATGGACAGCTGAGTAAGGGTCCAGCAGTTTAGTTTTATCTGTTTTCTTTATTTCGGGTTTTCTGTTTTCTTTATTTCGGGTTTTCTAAAGTCTCTAGGTTTTTTAATTTTAGTTACGATTTCTACGGCCGTGTTTGATCTGAAAACGGTAATTTTTCAAATTCGAATCCGATGAAATTTTTTTTAAAAAATCCATCGGATTCTATTTTGCTCAAAAAACGTCGAAGTTCGAATGTCGTCGGATTCGAATTCGAATTTCGTCACATCCCTACTTTTTGGAGGTTTTTTATTTAAATATGAGTCAAGGTCGCTGACCAAGAAAATGTTTGGCAGTTCGTCATTAGTCAAGTACGTCGTAAACTAAGGACGTCGTAAACCAAGTATGTCATTAACTAGGACCGTCGCTAACTAAGTACGCCATTAACTAGGACCGTCGCTAACCAAGTACGTCATTAACAAGGACCGTCGCTAACCAAGTACGTCATTAACAAGGGCCATCGCTAACCAAGTACGCCATTAACTCGGACCGTCGCTAACCAAGTACGTCATTAACAAGGACCGTCGCTAACCAAGTACGTCATTAACTAGGACCGTCGCTAACCAAGTACGTCATTAACTAGGATCGTCGCTAACCAAGTATGTCATTAACTAGGACCGTCGCTAACCAAGTAGTCATTAACTAGGGCCGTCGCTAACCAAGTAGTCATTAACAAGGGCCATCGCTAACCAAGTACGCCATTAACTCGGACCGTCGCTAACCAAGTACGTCATTAACTAGGAGCGTCGCTAACCAAGTACGTCATTAACTAGGATAGTCGCTAACCAAGTACGTCATTAACTAGGACCGTCGCTAACCAAGTAGTCATTAACTAGGGCCGTCGCTAACCAAGTAGTCATTAACTAGGGCCGTCGTTAACCAAGGTACCACTGTAATTGAATGACATAACCATCATTTCGATAGTATCACCATCAATTTGATACTTTACCATCATCGATAAGATCGATAAAATACAATACTTGTTAGGCAGCGTCTCATCAAACCTTC
>JAGDYQ010000036.1:5820036-5850036 GCA_021962125.1 Bulinus truncatus | reverse complement strand
AGGTTGGGATTGTAGGGGGGAAGAGATTGTGGGGGTGAGGGATGAGATTGTGAGGGTGAGATTGTGGGAGTGAGATTGTGGGAGTGAGATTGTGAGGTTGGGATTGTAGGGGGGAAGAGATTGTGGGGGTGAGGGGTGAGATTGTGAGGGTGAGATTGTGAGGGTGAGATTGTGGGAGTGAGATTGTGAGGTTGGGATTGTGGGGGGAAGAGATTGTGGGGGTGAGGGGTGAAATTGTGGGGGTGAAATTGTGGGGGATGCGATAGTGGGGGTGAGATTGTGGGGGGAAGAGATTGCGGGGGTGAGGGGTGAAATTGTGGGGGTGAAATTGTGGGGGTGAAATTGTGGGGTATGCGATAGTGGGGGTGAGATTGTGGAGGTGAGTTTGTGGGGGAAGAGATTGTAGGGGAAGAAATTGTGGGGGGAAGAGATTTTAAATAAAAATGTTTAAATACCAAACAAATTGAGATGTTCTGGGGACCATTACAAATTTGGCGCCCAACTGTTTAAACCGTCTCTGGTAGTGAGAGTGTAAAGTTTGAGTCAACTGTAGACATTGAGAAAGTTCAAAGCAAGTTTTTAGATTCGATTGGCCTCTGGTCTCACATACATTGTGAAAGGTCGTTACAGATCAACAGCACTCACCGTTACAGATCAACACAACCCCTCCGTTACAGCCTTTACAGCACCCACTCCGTTACAGTCGTTACAAATCAACAGCACCCCCTCCGTTACAGTCGTTACAGATCAACAGCACCCACTCCGTTACACTCGTTACAGATCAACAGCACCCACTCCGTTACACTCGTTACAGATCAACAGCACCCCCTCCGTTACAGTCGTTATAACACTACTTTGTGAACAAAGAATTGATAAGCTGCATCGAAATCTTGAAATTGTAGGTTATTTTTCTTAATTTTGTCCTTCGTTTTAAGCTGGTCAATTTTCCCCGCCCCCTTTTTCAAGCTTTCATGGCGATTATGACGTAGATAGGGGAAACGGTTGTTCTCTTGGTCCAGCTACAATACTTTCTATTGGTGACGTCACTGAGTTAAGTGCCCCCTTTTCACACTGGGGGGATGGGATGTGGGTGGACCCTGTAACAAAACGATCATTCCAGGTCAACTGACCTATTCAGCTGTTCAACGGTCAACTAACTGACTGTCACGACGGTTTTTTTAGCATTGTTCAGAAACCGAGACGCGAAGTTGAGGTGTAGGGGTGGGGGTAGGGGTGTGACTCTGTCATTGTTATCGCCCGTAATTCTATTCGCAAGGGGTGATCACTCCCAATGAATACTTTGATATTTAAATTGTCCCCCCTTGTTTACCCGCCTGTGAACTGTGATCGTGTAACGATGAACAAATATTATGCCCCTTTGTGCAGTGCCATGTAGTGTTGTTTTAGTCCCAGGTCATACTTTAGTTTCAGTTTTTATTTCGCTTTTTCTGTAATAATTTCAGTTTTCGTCTAGTTTTAGTCTTGCTGCTAATTTTAGTTTTAGTTTTCGTGAACGAAAGCAACACTAGTGCCATGAACACATTCAAATGAGATTTATAGCTCAAACACTGCAGCATTGACTTTTTATTTCGTAAACCAGTTATTCTCAACCTTCTTGAAGTTTCTGACCCCCAAAACTTTGATGTGTTTAGTTTTACGCCAAACACAACACACTATAGATGATGAATTCGTTGTTTTTTTAAATCTATACCGCGCATCAAACTGTAACAGCAGGCCAGTATTGTGCGGGGGGGGGCAGGGGACCGCCCCCCCCCCTGCGTTTTATCTGGCCCCCCCTGCTAATTTGTTATACTTAGTAAAATGTATTACTGCCCACCCCCCGCTATTGCCCGGCCCCTGCTGTAGAATGCCTGACCCCTGCTGTAAAATTTTCACGCCACGGGGCTGAGTAACATGGATCGCAAAAAAAAAAAAAACTCTTGAAGACAAAACACTCAAAAGTGCTCGCTAACCCCCAATTACGTCAATCATGTTCTAGTATTTGGTGTTCAACTTTTTTTTTGCACATTATATAATTACTTTTCATAGCAAAGCCTAAGAAAAAAAATATATTTATAAAAGACGTGTACAAATAGTACAATGTGCTACTTGTAATTATGGGATATTTCAATGACTTTCGCTTGATGGGCTCAAAATCAAACTAGCCTGTTATGGAGATATGAAATTGATACTTAAGCTCAAATTTATCTGTTGAAATTTGATGATTAAGATAACTTGATTGCTTAAAACTGGGACAAGTATTAACTCAAATATCTAGTAGGTCATCAATCATCTGTATACATTAGTCAGGCAGGACTGACACCATCAGACCCAATAGAAATTATCTGAACCACCAAGCACATACCTCACTAGGTTAAAACCCCACATGGGGAATTAGTGGATGGGGGGGGCAGGTAGGGGGCTCTTTTATGTGCAGCCCATCTCAGGGCTCGAGAAGTTGCCCCCAAGACGCACATGGCGTGTCCTTATATGTGCACACCATCCTGCACTGAAATGTGGTTGGGGGGTAGGGAGGAAGGTGGTACGTAGTAGCTTTCATTGTATCCATGGCGACAGCACCCCACAAATTATTTCACGTCAGCAAATATATTTTTCGCCTTTGTTTTTTTCCCCCCTTTCTTCTTGATTACAATCACCTGCGTTTCATTTACTTATTACTAGTTGGCTTAGGTAACGAATCCAGGGGGGGAATGTTGCTGGGAGGTAGAAGTACCTGAGTGGGAGTAGTGATCCAACTTGTGAGTTGAGATAGATAAATGAAAGAAAGACGAGAAGACACACAAACCGATTTACCGTTTGATATATAGGACATCGGGAAATACCGCAGCCAGGGGGGGAGTTATTTAGGGGAATTCCCGTTATTCAACATTTATAATCAGGTGCTGGATTTTGCGCCTTTAGCTGGATGATAGGGGGTCGGCGGTGGATGAAAGAGGGTAAACAGTCAAGGGGAAGTAATGAAGTCTTGCTGCTAAGAAGGTGAGGCTCGGTTTACCTCCCTTACACGTATCTCCTTCCCTCTCTCATTCTTTCTCTCTTTCTATATATCTCTCACTCTCCCCCCCATCCCCCACTAAATATTGTACAAAGCGATAATTAAAAAAGCTCCCATCTTTATTCCCATCCGTTTCCTACGGGATGCTAATAGAATCTCAGCCACAGACAGACACGGCAATAATACGGCTAATGGAACTCCACTCTATTCTCTTAGTTTTGTTTCCAAAAGCGAGTCAATTCTCACTGATATAGATAACATGGGGGAACCCCCCTCCAACATCTGTAAGCACTTACATAAATTGTATGTATACATGCTTACACACATGATTGCACCTACATATATAAATACTTTGATAATGTCTTCTTCAAAAATGTCTTTTCTTTCTTTTTTTAATGTAGAAATAATTTGGTTTGACATTTCTACAGAGTTTTAAGTTTCATTCTCTCGTAATCTAATCTTTAATCCTAAGTGCTAAATCTCAATGTGACAGGATTAAATTAAATCACAATGTGACATTGATAAAATAAATCACAATGTGGCAGTGTGGCAATGAGGCCATGTGGCAGTGTGGCAACGTGGCAGTGTGGCAATGAGGCCATGTGGCAGTGTGGCAACGTGGCTGTGTTCATCTAGTAAACGTTTTAAATGTCTTGTTTTTCTGTTATGAATTTAACTTACCAATACTAATGTTACGAAACAATATTTATTTGTATGTCTATTTCTAAATCTATTTGTCTACATTCTTTCTAACTATCCATCTATTTAACTGTCGATCGTCAATCAATGCATCTATGTGCCTACATTCTTTCTAACTATCCATCTATTTAACTGTCAATCAATGCATCTGTCTATGTGTCTACATTCTTTCTAACTATCCATCTATTTAACTGTCAATCAATGCATCTGTCTATGTGTCTACATACTTTCTAACTATCTATCTATTTAACTGTCAATCAATGCATCTGTCTATGTGTCTACATTCTTTCTAACTATCCATCTATTTAACTGTCAATCAATGCATCTGTCTATGTGTCTACATACTTTCTAACTATCTATCTATTTAACTGTCAATCAATGCATCTGTCTATGTGTCTACATTCTTTCTAACTATCTATCTATTTATCTGTCAATCAATGCATCTGTCTATGTGTCTGTATATACTATCAGACAGTCTTTAAAAACACATTCCCAGACACACCCAAATGTATAACGTGTGTGCCTGGTATGATACTGTGTGTCTGAGTGTTTATACAATGATGTGTCTGAGTGTTTATACAATGATGTGTCTGAGTGTTTATACAATGATGTGTCTGAGTGTTTATACAATGATGTGTCTGAGTGTTTATACAATGATGTGTCTGAGTGTTTATACAATGATGTGTCTGAGTGTTTATACAATGATGCGCGCCTATTCTCCATGCAAGTTTCATTAATTGACAACAATTCTCCATGTACCGTGGCGGGTTTCCACATTAGTTTTGGCTATATCTACTTACCCACATAGTTGTGACTATGTCTACTTACCCACTAGTTGTTACTATATCTACTTACCCACTAGTTGTGGTACTGACATCACCACTCGGTCTACAATATCAGAGGCGGCCTTACGAGAGGGGGGGGGGTGCGGGGGGGGGAATAGTGTGCGGGCCCGGGGTGTTTTTTTATTTTATTTTTGCATTGTGGTCAGCCCCGTAGCGTGAAGATTCTACAGCAGAGGCCAGGTATTTACAGCAGGGGCCAGGCATTCTACAGCAGGGGCCAGGCATTATACAGCAGGGGCCAGGCATTCTACACCAGGGGCCAGGCATTCTACAGCAGGGGCCAGGCCAACTGCAGGGGAGGGCCAGGAAATAAACGTTACTAAGTAGAGCAAACAAGCAGAGACAAAACGCAGATGGGCGGCCCCCTCCCCCCTTCGCGCACGCTACGGACCTGATTGTGGCCTTGGGTGGTATGCCGAGTTGCCCCACCCCCCTCAAAAGCCTCTACTGGGCAATATACATGCTTAGGAAAAAATTCTCTTCCGTTTCTGAATCTATTCTCCAACTGTATATTATTTGATTTATAACGTAACAATCCGATAACTATGATGATCAAACTCTTAAAAGATTAATAACTTGACACAGTAATGAATTAGTATTGTAATGATGTGTTGTTTTCGTTTTTACAGATTTAAACAAGGATGGTGTGATAGAAAAGTGTGACTTTGATAACGCAGTTGAAGTAAGTTGTACAGCTTTTTTTAAAAATAATTTTTCTTCAAATGTTTTCACGGCCGTCGTTAAGGGAAGGCAACCCAAACGATTGCCAACTATGTCGAACCTCGAGACCTTTCTTTTGCGGGTAAAGGGGTGGGATTGTCAGGGGCCCTAAATTATTTGGCTGCGGGCCTGGTGTATTTTTTTTAATTTGTGAATATAGATGGCACTGACTCGAAACAGAATGAATCCTCACAGTGGGTCTCAATCAAAGCAAGCTTGAGATTAAATCGAAAATAATAAACAAATCCTTTCATACCACTATCACCGTGAAAGTCGAATAGAAATCAAGCTAGGTAGGCCTATTTGTTGCAAGAGACGGGGCTAGTGATAGTGAAATAAAATATGTTTGATATGAATGAACCTCTCCAAAGTCAAAACTGAGGGAACCGCTTAAGACGTTTCCAGTAAGTACCAACAGCTGACAGTATCAAACTTCTTGCTTTAAAAAAAAATCAACAACTGTCGAGTTGGCAGCAATGTTATTATTAGTTTTGAGGTCTTGGTTAGAGAGTAGCCGCCTTTTGTCATAATGACGTAATTAACTGCTAATTTAAAATCAGAAGGAATATAAATCATAGCTTTTGACTTCGTTTCAAATCACGTGTTCACAGACGTCAAGACTTTAAGGCTACGTACCAATTGTACCTAATTCTAAGTAACCAGATAATTAGTTCACACCCCAGACTAATAATTATTACCTTTTTTTAATTAAAAAAAATATTCTTATATATTTCACTTTTTTTTTTTTACTAGAAGTCAACGGTTTTTTTTTTGCTTAGAGACGCTGCTAGAAGCTCCCGGCAATGTTACCTCTAATTTCCCGAAGGCTGGTTGTGGCAAATAAAACTGGCTGTGCGCTTAGATGCCAACTCAATGAAATCTGTGTGTGTTCTGTTGTGATGTATGTGTGAGTGTGCTTGGAGAGTAACGCACAGCGTAGATGAAACCTTGGTACCTGACCCCCTGGGACAACTATGAATCCTCCCCCCCCCTCCCCCAAACGGCTCAGAATTTTAAAAAAGGATTGTACAAAACGATGAGAAATGAATATGTTCTGTTAAGTCTTGTTTACATTTCAAAGGTCCTCAAGTTTCGAAAAAGTTTTTTTTTCATGATCCAATAAAAATCCCATAAAACTGATCCGTTGATGGACTTAATAGCAGCTGAATTTTTATTTTTTGACAAGTAATTTAACGCAATAATTATTCTCAATATCAGAACAAAGTGTGACATGTTTGAACGGAAATCACATTAAGTTGTTATTCAATTAAAATAAGTAAATTTAAAAAAAAAGGCCAGTAAAAAAACAATTATATCATACACTAGGCTTTCACTACAAGAAAAAATGTTATAGGTGGCAAAAAGCTATACAAAATGTTATAGGTGGCAAAAAGCTTTACAAATGTTATAGGTGGCAAAAGCTATACAAATGTTATAGATGTCAAAAAGCTATACAAATGTTATAGGTGTCAAAAAGCTATACAAAATGTTATAGGTGTCAAAAAGCTATACAAATGTTATAGGTGTCAAAAAGCTATACAAAATGTTATAGGTGTCAAAAAGCTATACAAAATGTTATAGGTGGCAAAAAGCTATACAAAATGTTATAGGTGGCAAAAAGCTATACAAAATGTTATAGGTGTCAAAAACTTTACAAATGTTATAGGTGGCAAAAGCTATACAAATGTTATAGGTGTCAAAAAGCTATACAAAATGTTATAGGTGGCAAAAAGCTATACAAAATGTTATAGGTGTCAAAAAACTTTACAAATGTTATAGGTGGCAAAAGCTATACAAATGCTATAGGTGTCAAAAAGCTATACAAAATGTTATAGGTGGCAAAAAGCTATACAAAATGTTATAGGTGGCAAAAAGCTATACAAAATGTACTCAGAAAGCATACCAATAACAACATAGGACGTTAGAACTTCTAAGCATGTCTAGATTGTAAGTGAATTTTCTAAGTTGGATTCCAAGCTGCTGGATATTGTGGCATTCGGGTTTTGAGGTTTCACTGCACCTAATCTTGGAGGGAGGGGAATATCGTTTACTGGTTGATGTTCTTGTACTCTCCCTGTATCAAATTTGTTTTCTTCCAATCTCCCCTCGCCCCTCCCCCCTCTTTACAGAAAATCTCCACCCTCCACCACTGGAAGAACAACGACGAGGCCTTCAAGCAGGCCCAGGAGACAGTCAACTCCATCTGGGAGGGGCTGAGACTCAGAGCGGATAAAAACAAGGTTAGACAGCTCTTAGAACAAAGTTCTGTGTGTGGTAGACAACTCTTAGAACAAAGCTCTGTGTGTGGTAGACTACTCTTAGAACAAAGTTCTCTGTGTGGTAGACAACTCTTAGAACAAAGTTCTGTGTGTGGTAGACAACTCTTAGAACAAAGTTCTGTGTGTGTGTGTGTGTCATCAGTGTCATACGAAGGGAGGTTACTGCAAGTTGTGCGGCTGCACAGGGGTGCTGGACTAGGAAAAGGGGGGCGCCGAAAGAAAGCTATAATATGTTTTTTGCACTTTTTTAAGATTGGGGGGAGGGCGCCCAAAAAAATGTAACTCGCACAGGGCGCCACAACAGCGGGCGCCTCAACAGCGGGCGCCTCAACAGCGGGCGCTACGGGTCTGTGCATCACTGATCTCTAAATAAGAATAAAGTAGATATAATATTATAACAAATGACATTGTCTATATCAATGGGCAATACAATAACAGATTAAATGGATAGTACATTATCATGGGCAGAGCTTTAATTAGGCGCACCTAGGGTGGGGGAGGGGGGTCCAAATTCGAAAGCCCCCCTCCGAGCCCCAGCTTGAATGGGGCCCCCAATGTTTTTTTTGCATTAAATATTAAGTACATCATCTAATGTCATGGTGTCGAATGTCAAAATACATGGGCCCCCAAAAAGGACAAGCCTCCCCCCGGGCCCCCAAAATCCTAGGTTCGGCCCTGGCTTTAATAACACAATCTGCAACATGAGGCAACAGTTTACTCGGCCGAAGAAATGTTTAAAAGATCCCACAGGTTCCACACAGAGGTGGCCATATATGGCACAGTTCATACGGGTGGCCTTCCAAGTCGTACGTGTTGCCTCTGGTTCTACAGCTTTTGTTGCTGTTGTTGTTTTTATTAAGACTCTTTTTTTTAAATATTCGATCTAATGACGTCATCTAAGATTGTGTTCTATTGGTTTTCACCAGGACGGCAGAATCACTAAAGAAGAATGGACGAAAATGTGGGAGGAATGTATAAAAGACGTCGTGGAAGGAAAGAAGTTCCCAGAATGGCAACAGAAATACATGGAGTTTATGTTCTACGCCAATGACACATCAGGTTAATGTCATTCTACAATATGTCATTCATATAAATTGATGGAAAGATGGTGCATGGTGTAGAGTTAAATTGCGTTTTAGCTAGACACATTGATGGACAGGTAAATCGAAAGACACATAGACAGACATGCAAGCATGCAATTAGGCAGGCAGGCTGACAGACAGAATGACACAAAACGGAACAAGTCATTTGATATAATTCGTAACTAGGCTTAGACTGAAGAATAATTGAAACCACTGACCAGTTCTTTGTGTACAAATTGTACTATAAATGGGAGATTTGGTACTATTTATATATGGTAGATTCTGTACTATTTATATGTGGTAGATTTGGTACTATTTATATATGGGAGGGAGATTTGGTAATATTTATATATGGTAGATTCGGTGCTATTTATATATAATAGATTCGGTACTGTTTTCTTTGTAATGCGTACAAGTTTGTTTCTCATCTTGATGGCACCAGTCGTGTACCATTGCACCTCAGTTGATTGTGTGGTCAGTTGGACTGGACGGCTTTATGTGTGGTCAGGTTGGCTGGACTCCACTTTCATAACAGTCAGCTGTAGGTATAAAGAACGCTAGGCATTTGATGTGGAAATGTTGACCCCATAAGTTGGTCAGTTAGGTGAATATAGTGTTCGAGTCGCGGAGATGTCAACAGAAACTGCAATCTGTGTTGTATTCTGAGCAGGGCCAGTGTGCCTTGAATTGGAGCACGATTTCACTGAATTCGTTTATCAAAAAAACTAATCACACAAATAGCTTGTGGGCCTCCCATGACATTGTAATTGTACGAGCAATCAATAGTTTCGAAAATAAATACGTTCAATTGAAATTCACGTATTAACACTTTATCAGTGTATCTAGTTTATACTATAACTATTTATTGACTATTGCACGCTTATTGAACAATACAATTTCTTATTGCAGGCGATGGTTTCATTGACCGTGACGAATATACCGCCATCTACCGTCTGTTCGGATTCTCTAACGCAGACGTCAACCTCTGTTTCGACAAGATATCCCAGGTATGTAGGTCAAGCAGACGTGAGCTGAGAGCCCACATGCTCTCCAGTTTAGTAGTGAAAGAAATCCTCCGACAGGGGCGGATCTAGACAACTTTGACCGGGGGGGGGGCCAAAACTTTTTTATTGTTGAAAATTGGTCTTAGAACAAAAAATATTTCGATAATTTAAAGATGTCTTACCTAAACTTGCGGTAACGGAGGGGGGGGGCATGGCCCTTCCGCCCCCCTTAAATCCGCCCCTGTCCTCCGGTACCAGTCTTTCGCGATTTTATTTCATTCAATATTTTAATAAATTAAACTTTGATTCACGTAGAATTTGGCGTTTTACTGCACAAAACGAGTCTTTATAAATCACAATACATTCATCTTAAGAATAAACGAATAATCTATTTTTTTAATGGCTTATATTATAAAGTACAGCATCTGACTGATCTGTGTAATCAGCTTTATGGACACATGGGAAAACTCGTGAATTGAGGATAAAATAATGTCAGTTGTTTAGGGCGCCAGTCAAGTGCCCAGAATTAGTCTTTGCCTAAGATGTCTATGTATTTTGTTCTCTTTCTTTATTGAATTATACTAATGCACTTTTTTTTTAATCTAAAGGGAATTCCCGATAGCAAATTGTCAAAAGATGATTTCGAAGCCTTGTGGCGGGAGTACTTTGTGGCAGAAGATGCAGAAGCCAAGGGAAATTACTTGTTTGGAAAACAAGCGCTCTAATACAATGTCATTATTTCTAGTCTTGTTTGAATATGTCATGTTTTAAAGAAGACTTCTCTATAGAAGATCCCCAAAAATATTTAAAAAAAAAAAACGAATAACAATTCATGATTTAGTGAAAGTGAACCAGGAATAAAACAGAAATGAAAGAATTCGTTTTTCTTCTTAACATTTTCACTTTTGTTCGTAAATTAAAAAAAAAAAAGCAATTTAGTTTCATACTGAAACAAATACGCTTCATGTTTTACTTTTTTTTGTTTGAATTAATAATAAGCCAAAAACAACATCATATAAATACTTCTAAACTAAACCAAACATCTATTATATTTCATTTATCATATTGGGTTTTTTTCAAACACAAAATTTAAGTTTAAGTCAGAACTTCTTTGTTTATTATTTAATTGAAATCATTTTAGTAATTTAAAAAAAAAAGTTTTTTATAGGTATATATATATATATATATATATATATATATATATATATATATATGTATATGATTGATTAAAGTTTTTGTATTTTGGCAAATTTCATTTTCATCAAAACTTGTTATGAAAATCATTATAAGTTGTTTTTTTTTTTTAATATCAACAGATCATGTATGAAATTATGGTCTGTAAACTAATGGTTTCTATTGAATGGTAAATGAACAATCGCCCTTTAAAGTCTCAGAAAAACCACATAAAAAAAGCTACAACATGTGTAGGCACGCAGCTCTTGTTGTAAGCTGATAAGTTTAAAATTAGAAATATATGTATGTTACGCCAATTGACCCCTGTTGTAAATCACATACTTCCTTCATATACAATTTGACCACATAATTGATCCTTTAAGTTAAAAAAAAGACTCTTTTGCTCACAGTATGTCTTTTTTTTTCCATTTTATTTTTTAATTTAATAACAAGGAACCATAAGTAATGGAAAAATGAGTTGTCTTCCCCTGATTTAACCCAGATTTCCTGCGTAAGTCAGCCAGCATTCTGTGCTGTGCAAGTCAAATCCAGCTCTAATTAATTCAAAAAAAATTGTGTATAATTAATCGAAGCGTAATAAATGACAATTTATCACAAAGTCTTACGCCTTTTGTCGTTTATACAGAGGCTGTTTGTAATATTATTGTTCTGCTTATTTATTTGTGTATTTATTTATTAGGCTATATTGCGGCCTGGTTATAAAGTTTCAGGTGAATAAATCAAACATTCACACAAGATCCATGCTATAAAATTATCTACATTTTACTTGAAATGTATTAATGTTTACTTGAAATTATCCAATGTTTTCCTGAATTATCCAATGTTTATGTGAGATTATCCAATGTTTATCTGAAGTTATCCAAAGTTTACCGTAAACTATTGTGTTTATCTCAGCTTATCGAACGTTTACTGATAGAATATATCACTATAGCTAAAACTAGTTATAAATTAGCTGTAATAACTTAGTTATATTTTTTTATAAATTGGCTACAGATTTGTTAAAATTAGACATAAGTTAATTATAAATTAAATTTATTTACCATGTTACATTATTTCAAATGTAAATAAATCTATAACCAAGTGTTATTCAAATTGTTTTATATCATTTAATCCAATCACAGCTGAGATGGAAATGAACACAAAGGAAATGTTATATTTCCAGTAGAAAGACTTTGTCACAAGCGCACTGCTCACCGTAACAAAAAAAAATACAACAACAGTTTACCATCTAAATTAAAACATAAACCAATACATAATTCGCTCACTAAACAATAACCAGCGGAGATGTCATGATAAATATAAGGTTTCAATGATTCAAAAACACTTATAAATGTAAATAGTAAAATGTTCAAGTGAGAAATCTGTTGTGGGAATGATGTAAATATTTCGATGAGAAGAGGTGGGAGGGTGGGGGAGGGTGTCATGAGGTGACGAATAAAATTAAATGTAGCCATTCTGTTTAGTCATCCTGCTCCCTGCTCATCTGACGTTGTTTTTCATTTACATGGTTTTTATGTGGTTGTGGAGTATACGTCGGAGGAGGGTGGGGGGGGGGAATTCTGGTATCTTTGTTTGCTGGAAAAGGGGGTGGGGGTAGAAATCCCTGTAAGGATGAGATCAAATCTCTTAGATCCTACAAACCACTATAGGGACGTTTTTTATGGTGCACTTGTTTTATCCCCACCATAGCCGATAGTGCAATGCCCTTGGAGGCACCACGGGATATATCGCAGGGTGAGGATTTTCACAATGACCTGAAATATCTATTGGTCCTCATCAGAGATTGAACCAGGGCTCATCAGATCGACAGTCAAGCGCTGTTTACCGCCCGACTATCCGTCCTCCAAGGGGAGGGGGGTTGAAGAAGTGATATTCCACCCCCCCCCCCCCCCACCTTTTCCTTGTCACTGTACGTTTTACAGCACTACATCTTAAATCACAAATTATACGAATGCAGCCATACGAAGCATAGACATAAAGAAATGAGACCAAAGTTAAAATGAAACAAAATGATAGAAACACTGGTGCATAAATAAATTATAAATTATGTCATAACAATTACTCGGGATGTACAGCAATAAGTCAGCTATTGACATTTTTAAAAAAAAGCCAATTTTGACCAACAGTCAAACTAATGCAGTGAGTAAAATTACAAAAAATATATCATTCAGTTAGACCAATAAATATCATTGGCAAATAAAACAAGTACCATTCAACCAAATCATTTCCCACAATTCAATTTGCAGAAACACAGATAACGGAATTATTTACATTGAGATCAGTACGCCACATCTGCAAGCAGTTACACGGTGCATGGATAGCAGTGCAGTCTATAGCAGTAAAAAAAAATAGACACACACACATTTATATATATATATATATATATATATATATATATATATATATATATATATATATAGCTGAGACAGTATTATAGCCGATGTATCTGTTGAATCAATACTCTCTGAGCAAAATGTCTTTTACATGAAAACAACATTTTTAAAAAATAACAATATTTACAAAATCTGGTTGGACCATCGCTTTAAAAAAAGGAACACACTTCATTAAGGGCATACTTGAAGGGAGCACATGTCCTCACACCACTCGCTGGGGCAGTTCTGGGCGCACCAGCCGTTGAGCCCTGGGGTCTTGCTCCACAGGGGCGTCGTCTTGAAGCAGAGGGACTTCACTGACGTCACGGGGGAAGGCTGATAGTTTTTACTGGTGGCGATCCAGTCGAATGCGCTGGGGTCGATGTGGATCTTGAACGTCGGGTACTTGCAGAAGCAGGAGCAAAAGTCTGACCTGCAGCTGCCCGACTGGCAAGTCCTGAGGCACCAGGTGCCCATGCCCGGGATGAGCTTTTGAATCCCGCGCGCCTCGCAGGTGACGTGCCCGGCCAAGGGTGAGCACGCCTGGTAGATGTCAGAGGGCCGGTGAGGGGGCCGCGGTGACGTGACCGTCGTCTTGGGCGTGGAGCTGGTGGGGGCCGATGTTGGTGTGGTCACCTCAGTGGTGCGGACGGTGGAGGTTTGATCAGCGGCGGCGCCTGGAGGGGACGTGGCGTTGTTCACGGGTAAGCCCACCTCACCGTCTGTCTGCCACATTACACCCTCGGGTAGAATCTGGAAGACCAAGGGATAGAATTAGTTACTGCACATTCTACTATTAGAGTGATAGAATTAGCTACTGTACATTATATTATTAGAGTGATAGAATTAGCTACTGCACATTCTACTATTAAAGTGATATAATTAGCTACTGCACATTCTATTATTAAAGTGATAGAATTAGTTACTGCACATTCTATTATTAAAGTGATAGAATTAGTTACTGCACATTTTATTATTAAAGTGATAGAATTAGTTACTGCACTTTCTACTATTAAAGAAAACGTCGAAATTGTACATTTTAGGAATTCAATGAAATTTCTGTTTATCAAATGAATTCAAATTTTACTAACCGTTAGAAAGTGGGGATAACAGATAGACTGGTGCTTAATTAGATAGATAGGACAGATAGACTGGTGCATACATAGATAGGACAGATAGACTGGTGCATACATAGATAGGACAGATAGACTGGTGCATACATAGATAGATAGGACAGATAGACTGGTGCATACATAGATAGACAGGACAGATAGGCTGGTGCATAAATATATAGACAGGACAGATAGGCTGGTGCATAAATATATAGACAGGACAGATAGGCTGTTGCATACATAGATAGATAGGACAGATAGGCTGTTGCATACATAGATAGATAGGACAGATAGACTGGTGCATACATAGATAGATAGGACAGATAGACTGGTGCATACATAGATAGATAGGACAGATAGACTGGTGCATACATAGATAGATAGGACAGATAGACTGGTGCATACATAGATAGATAGGACAGATAGACTGTGCATACATAGATAGATAGGACAGATAGACTGGTGCATACATAGATAGATAGGACAGATAGACTGGTTCATAGTTTAATAGGACAGACCTGCAGCTACATAAACTAACAGGAATAACGCTAAATACGTTATGTTAGATCACTATATATACATATAGATTTATACATTGATTTACAATGTCAATCAGGACCCAACCGTCTTGATTGTTTGATTATTGATTAGGATAATATAATCAAGTTGGCTATGATTACAAAAATAAAATAATCAGAAACAACTAAGATTATGTTTTAGATACTGTGTAGATACCGTCTTTGCTATCATAAGACAATCAGACAGACAAAATTCCAAACAACAGCACAATGAACGTTTTGTATCAAGCCTGGGAGCTAACTGCGGGCAAAAAACTGTTAGTTCACTGACCTGTATATCAGCACAGTTGATGTATCTCTCCTGCGGTTCACATCCAAGGCAAGTGTCACATGGACCGTTAGATTTATGTTCTCTGTAACCTGGAGAATACGAATAAAACAGAACATTGTAATTAAGTGCACATATGTATGTGGTATATATATATAAATACATTTCTTTCCCCCATGAAATTAAGTGCACATATGTATGTGGTATATATATATAAATACATTTCTTTCCCCCATGAAATTAAGTGCACATATGTATGTGGTATATTTATAAATACATTTCTTTCCCCTATGAAATTAAGTGCACATATATATTTGGTATATCTGTAAATAATTCATAATTCCTTAGTAGTCACAAGTGAACTGGCACAACACTGACATCACAAGTGAACTGGCACAACACTGACATCACAAGTTAACTGGCACAACACTGACATCACAAGTTAACTGGCACAACACTGACATCACAAGTTAACCGGCACAACACTCACATCACAAGTTAACCGGCACAACACTGACATCACAAGTTAACTGGCACAACAATGACATCACAAGTTAACTGGCACAACACTGACATCACAAGTTAACTGGCACAACACTGACATCACAAGTCAACTGGCACAACACTAACATCACAAGTTAACTGGCACAACACTGACATCACAAGTCAACTGGCACAACACTAACATCACAAATTAACTGGCACAACACTGACATCACAAGTCAACTGGCACAACACTGACATCACAAGTGAACTGGCACAACTCTGACATCACAAGTTAACCGGCACAACACTGACATCACAAGTTAACTGGCACAACACTGACATCACAAGTCAACTGGCACAACACTGACATCACAAGTTAACCGGCACAACACTGACATCACAAGTCAACTGGCACAACACTGACATCACAAGTTAACCGGCACAACACTGACATCACAAGTTAACTGGCACAACACTGACATCACAAGTTAACTGGCACAACACTGACATCAGTATGGTATAAGGGGTGTTAAATGTGGAGGCGCCACAGGATTTCAGTGGGGAAGGGGGGAGAAGATTTGTTCTCACCATTCACCAATTATTACTCTCTCTCTCTCTCTCTCTCTCTCTTCCTCTCTCTCTCTTTCTCTCTCTTTCTCTCTCTCTCTCTCTCTCTCTCTCTCTCCACCTCTCCTCTCCGTAGGTCTATTTTCTATTTTGACACTGAAATAGACTGTGGCTTTTTTTTTATTGCTAAATCTGTTTCCCAACCTAGCCAAGGAATTTATAATGGACGCTTGACTTGTAATTATTGATAATACTTCTATAGAAGACAGAGAGACACATAGACTGAGGACAGACAGGTGACAGACATACAGACAGATAGAAAACATAAATAGACACACACACACACACACATATATATATATATACACACATACACACATATACACATAAATACGTAAATTTAGTATATTGGTCCAAATTTGACATTTATGTATATTAACATTTAACAGTGTCACTCAAATTTAGTTTTACAACGAATGAACAAGAGGAAAATTTTAGCTTTATTTTGTGGTGACGCCTCTGAAAAGAAAATTGGGATTCGCCCATGTGAGACCTAAAATACGTGCAAAGTCGTTGGCCAGTTGTTGTATTTTTGTTTCAAATAATGTATGCTGAAGTTCAAGTGGCCATGTTACGTCAGTGTTGAGATGTGACAACGAGGCTCAGTACATGTCGACAATACACAGACTCGGATGAATTATGAGGTCATCAAAAATGTATGTCGTAAACACAACGAAACGTGTTCTGTCTCCTCGTTACGACTTTCATGTGACAAAAACGTTTCACATATGGAGTGATTATATCTAGTCTTTATATGACTAATGCTTTTTTTTGTCTTGTGTGTAAATATTCTGAGAAGATTTAGATGTACACTGCGTAAGAATATGAGTTGTACGTCAGCGCTTTCGTGGCCATGGAATAGGGGAAAAGGGGGGGGGGGTGCGTCATTGACAACAGAGCTGCCAATCTAGAAATTTTTTTAGATAAATCTAGACTAAAATAATGCTTTAAAATAACGGAGATCATAGAGATAAATAAATTTATTTTGTCATTTATTTATGTGATATATACTTATTGTAATCCACATATTTTTCTGAATAATTCTTCAAGATATTAGTTTGCTGGCTTGTTTAACAGACAAAGCGCTCTTTAATGGTTCAAATCTAATCAAGGGGCAGTTACTTCGGTTGACTTCTAGTTTAAAGTCCTACTTGATCTCCCTGTGGTTATGGAGCCATTGAAGCCTGATTGTACAGGGGCAATACTTGATACGAGGCGAAAATGGCGAGGGTCTATCCCACCCCTTTCCTAGTTTGGCGCCCTGTTAAGATTTAACCCCCCCCCCCCCAAGCCCATACAAAATCCAGGATCGTAACATTTCGTGACCATGGATAAAGGAAAAGGTCCACTGAAATATAAGACGTTCAATTCACTGGTTCTTTGGTTCTGATATCTTTGATTCTGATATCTTTGGTTCTGATATCTTTGGTTCTGATATCTTTGGTTCATGAAATAGAAAAGTTTTATTTTATGTCGTCAATAATTTATTTACAACGTAAAAAGTTACACTATGTCACTTTTTAAAAAAAAGACAACTTCAACACAAGGTGACTCGTTTGTGTGGCTTCGTAATATTGAGGTTTCACCTGAACTTATAATCTACCACGACGTCACAGAAAGGATGGTGGTGAGGGTGACTGAAAGAAGGTGAGTGTGGGGGGTGAGGGTGACAGAAGGAATGTGTGGGGTGGTGGTGGTGGTGAGGGTGACATAAGGAAAGTGTGTGTGGGGGGTGAGGGTGACAGAAGGAATGTGTGTGGGGGTGGTGGTGGTGATGAGGGTGACAGAAGGAAAGTGTGTGTGGGGAGGTGATGGTGATGAGGGTGACAGAAGGAAAGTGTGTGTGGGGAGGTGATGGTGATGAGGGTGACAGAAGGAACGTGTGGGGGGTGGGTCGAGAGTGACAGAAGGAAAGTGTGTGTGGTGGGGGGTGATGAGAGTGACAGAAGAAAAGTGTGTGTGGTGGGGGGTGGGTCAAACAATGATTTATGAACAAAATAAAACAAAACTAGCCTGGAAAAATAAAACAGAAAGAAGTTAAGATTTGTCTACGTGTGTGTGTCTACATTTGTATGTGTTTGTGTGATTGTATGTATGAGTATGTGTGTTTTTGACTGTGTGTAAGAGTATATTTGTATTTAACCAAGATTGTGCGTGTTGTTCTGTTTATATGTTGTTGTTTATTCTGTTTGTTAGTTGTTTTTTTATTTATCTTTCATTGAACTGTTTAATATTGTTTTAAGTTTATCTCAGTATATAAACATTGTGTAGTTTACAAGTTTATCTCAGTATATAAACATTGTGTAGTTTACAAGTTTTTCTCAGTATATAAACATTGTGTAGTTTACAAGTTTATCCCAGTATATAAAAATTGTGTGTTTACAAGTTTATCTCAGTATATAAACATTGTGTAGTTTACAAGTTTATCTCAGTATATACACATTGTGTAGTTTACAAGTTCATCTAAGTATATAAATATTGTGTAGTTTACGCTCAGTTTAAAAAAAAATATTTCCGCATTCTTTTCTATTACAATTTTCCAGTTTTTTTTCAACGAGTCGTAGAAAACTGGGTCAAATCAGTGTGTCTGTGTGGTGTGTCTGTGTGGTGTGGCTGTGTGGTGTGTCTGTGTGTGTCTGTATGGTATGTCTGTGTGTGTCTGTGTGGTGTGTCAGTGGTGTGTCTGTGTGTGTGTGTGGTGCAAAAACTTTTCTGCTTTTTATCAATAGGTTAATTGTACTGTTTATAAACAGTACATTGGGGGAAGGGGGGAGGCGGGGAAAAAACCGCCCACACGCCATACGATAGAAGATTCTACATACCACATTTTATTACAGTTACTTTTTAAGACAACAACAACAGTAACAACAACAACAGTAACAACAACAACAACAGAAACAACAACAGTAACAACAGAAACAACAGTAACAACAACAACAGAAACAACAACAGTAACAACAACAGAAACAACAACACCAACAACAACAACAATAACAACAACAACACCAACAACAACAACAGTAACCACAACAGTAACAACAACAACAGTAACAACAACAACAACAAAAACAACAAAAACAGTAACAACAACAACAGTAACAACAACAACAGAAACAACAACAGTAACAACAGTAACAACAGTAACAACAACAACAGCAACAGAAACAACAGTAACAACAACAACAGTAACAACAACAATAACAAAAACAACAACAACACCAACAACAACAACAACAGTAACCACAACAGCAACAACAACAACAGTAACAACATTAGTATGTGGGTAACACATGGAAGAAGTAGAGTAAGATGTTTACCGGTGACGTAGTTCCACTGTAGAATGCAGTGTGGGCAGGACAGGTTGGACGGTATCAGAAGGTGAAGGTCGTGAAAGCCACCCCTACTGCCTGGGTAGTACTTAGTGGAGGCAGTCTCCGCTATGACCAACGGACTACGACTAATGGAGAGATAGAAAAAATTAGTCTTACATCGTAGCTTTAAAAAGCATAAACTGATCATTGTAAAAAGGGGAGAGAGAGAGATAGAGAGAGAGGGGCAGAGAGAGAGAGAGAGAAAGAGAGAGAGATAGGGAGAGAGAGAGAGGCAGAGAGAGAGAGCTAGAGAGAGAGAGAGAGAAACAGAGAGAGATAGAGAGAGAGAGACAGAGAGAGAGAGAGAGGGAGAAACAGAGAGAGATAGAGAGAGAGAGACAGAGAGAGAGAGAGACTGTTTTAGAAAACTTTTTAATACAGAATATCTTTTATTTTTAAATTGTTATTCTCCGAGTGTCTGTGTACTAGTTGCACTGTATTAGTTGCATTGGGTTAAAATAGTCCCATAAGATAATTTATCATGACAAAATCAATTGGACAATTTCACGTCATGTCTGTCGGGCAATAAGGGGAGCATAACCACAGTTAACTAGAGAGAGAAAAGGGGTTATGGACTGTCCGAGTGTAGAATAAAATTAAGGTCAGGCACAAGAAGGTGAAAGAGAGGGCAAAGGAAAATTAACTAGTACCAGATGGGGTTGGAACGTTGACCCCGAAATGAACCAATGGGCGCACGTGTATCACGTGGTGGGATAAATCCGTGTTTAACTATAGTAAAAATGATATTTCTTAATCTTTCAACATTGTGTAGGCAGGCCCGTAGCGTGCGGGGTGGGGGAGCTGGTGCTGGGGAGAGGGTCTGTGCCCCTCTGCTTGTTGCTCTACTTAGTAACATTTGTTCCCCCCCTGATGGCGCCCTGTTCCTGCTGTGGAAATTTCCATACGGGCTTCGTGTAGGTATTACAAGCCAATGGTATTTACCGTACTTATTTCATTACTGCCAGTCATAAGTACAATAATACTAACAAAGTTTTAAATACTGAGTGTGTATCCTAAACTTGGTAACCACTGAAATGAAATATCTTCTAAAGTCAAGGCTCTCAAGTCTCAAACGGTGTACGGGAAAGGTTATGCACGGATACGCAACGACTTACAATTTTCGTTTACAACAACCAAGAGTTTGAAGGTCGCCAGTTTTGCAGAACTTTCAGGGGTATCCGCGGACGTATTTTCAGGGGCGCCGAGAGCCAACAAAGGACCCCAGGGCAGGACGCATCGACGCGGGCCCCTTGCCAATAAATAACTAGCCAGGCTGAAAAAATTGACATGATCGGTGCGGCCGGGCCCCCTTACAGATGCGCGCCCCCTGGCAATGACCCCCCCCCCGACCTCCCTCTCGGCGTGCCTGCATATTTTCGCATCCTATGGGGTACAGTTGCCAAAAAAGGTAGAGAAGTTATAATTGACCTCTCTACAGTACGAAATGATTGAACAAATTTTTTTTTAATTTAAACTGAATTATGAACTAAGAAACGTTCAATAGCATTTTAAAGAATTTCAAATCTGCCACCATAATTATAATTAAGTTTTTCTCCGAAGTGCGTCCAATACTTTTGACCTTAAAATACATTTATTATGTTTAAATAAGACGTATGCATAATTTATTAACATTTCCTAAGATACCCCAAAGAACCGGAGATTCCCGCAGGCTTCTTACTTTAAAAAAAAATTAAGTACTGGAAATGATGTTTTCCGTAAAGCCGGTCTGTTATATATAAACATTATTGTAGGAAGTTCTTTACATTGACACTGAAAACATACAACGAAAATTAAATAGTGCTGGCTATTAATTGCAATTGTTTCCGGTCAAATCAAACGAATTAATTGCGAATTAATTATTGAATGTAATTTGAAATGTACGGTTCACGCCAAGGGGAAGTAACTCTCAGTTTTTGAGGCAGACGACAGGCCGTGTTTCAATTAATCAAAACATTTAACAAGTGGACTAACAGAAGAGGAAGAAATAACATTTAAAAAAGAACATGTGGGTGTCCATTGAAGGAATGTATACATATTTAAGTATCAAAGTGGAAGGGGAAACAGAAAAATTGGATAAAAAAAAGTTTGTGCCGTTTAACTGTGCACAGGATATAAAAAGATGCGTGGGGAAAATAGAGGAAACGGAACGAAACAATCTGAAGCTTAATATATTCTAAATGTATTAATGTAAACACAACAGCACTACTGAGCAATTAATCACATGTATTCGTTCAATTTATATTAATACAAAGAATTTATTTTGAATATTTTCATCACAATATTAGAAAAAGTCTGTGATTTATTGGATGAATTGAGTTCAAAACGTTACTTTTAGCATGCTCGTACTAAAGCATAGGGATCATCCACTGATTTCTTTGTTTGATTTACTGTTCATTCCAATAGAATTTGATAAATGATCTGCTGCTCTGGAACATACAACTACGGTTAAATAGCCACACTAAACTCAAAGAAGAGAGCCACACTAAACTCAAAGAAGAGAGCCACACTAAACTCAAAGAAGAGAGCCACACTAAACTCAAAGAAGAGAGCCACACTAAACACAAAGAAGAGAGCCACACTAAACTCAAAGAAGAGAGCCACACTAAACTCAAAGAAGAGAGCCACACTAAACACAAAGAAGAGAGCCACACTAAACTCAAAGAAGAGAGCCACACTAAACACAAAGAAGAGAGCCACACTAAACTCAAAGAAGAGAGCCACACTAAACACAAAGAAAAGCTTCTGTCGAGTAAAAGGACAGCCTCTTAGCTCAAAGAAGAGAGCCACACTAAACGCAAAGAAGAGAGCCACACTAAACGCAAAGAAGAGAGCCACACTAAACACAAGAAGAGAATACACTAAACTCAAGAGAGAGAGCCACACTAAACACAAGAGAGAGAGCCACACTAAGCTCAAAGAAGAGGCCACACTAAACACAAGAAGAGCCACACTAAGCTCAAGAAGAGAGCCACACTAAACACAAAGAAGAGGCCACACTAAACCATAAGAAAAGCTTCTGTCGAGTAAAAGGACAGCCTCTTAGCTCAAGAGAGAGCCACACTAGACTCAAGAGAGCCACACTAAACGCAAAGAAAAGCTTCTGTCCAGTAAAAAAACAGCCTCTTAGCTCAAAGAAGAGAGCCACACAAAACACAAAGAAGAGAGCCACACTAAACACAAAGAAGAGCCATACTTAAAAAAGAGCCAGACAACATTCAAATAAGAGTCACAATTTACAGAGAAAAGCCACGCTGAGCTCAAAGACGAGCTTTCCTCAAATAAAAGAAGAGCCACTTAACTCAAAGAAGAGAGCCACATGTGATGGGCTCTTAAAAATTACTCTAATCATCCTGATTACTTCACAGTATATTACTTCACAGTATTTTACTTACTTCACAGTATTTTACTTACTTTACAGTATTTCACATTAAAAAAAAAAATTACCAAAACTTCTTACCTTGCAAAGCATTGGTCCAAGTCCGTTAGATTCGGCCCGTCCCTGGATGGACACAGCCTGAAGTAAAAATATCCCAGGAGATTGGCCGTAGTGTACACCGTCACGTTAATCTCGCTGCCCGACCTGTACACTCTCTGGGGCAGCACGTGGGAGTATTTCCCCGGGTACTCGTTCTCCGTGATCCCCAGGGCGCGGTCACCACAGGCGCCACATTTGCCTTTGGCCTGCCCCCACATGTACTAATAATAAAAAAATACAGACATTGTTTATTGGCTGTTTTTTTTCCCCCACTTCAAAACGCAAAATAACGTGAGCGAGACTTCTAAAAATAGATTTCTTTGTTTTGACTGTATTGCTGTAATTTGAATAACTCTAGTATCCCCGCCACTTCTGGGACAGGTTTCATTAAACTTTTGGTTTGACACCGCTCCTTCCCAGGTATCGTGGGGACCCCTACCTTTGGGGGGGGGAGGTGTCTTTAAATTTGTATTAAATTTGGTGTTTGAGAGATATTTCTGTCTAGGGCCTCTCTCTATCTCTGAATGTCTCTGAATGTCTCTGCCTAGGACTGTGACAGCCTGAGAACCACTGCCTCTGTGCAAGGATATAAGTTTTTTGTGTAAATAATATTTTGAAGAGGGTGGGTGTGAGTTAGTATGTTGCAACTGCCACGATATTTTGTTTTCAAATGGTTGTAGAAACACCGCCTTCATTACATAGTACACGTCTCAATAAACAGTAGGGCGGGCAACATAGAAGCATAAGACACAACATTCAAAACACGTCCAGGCTATGACTGAACATATGTGTGTGTGTTGTGTGTGTGACGTGTGCTGTTTGAAAGACCAGTAATTCTCTCTACTAAACGCTCCCCTCATAGTACTAGAAAAGTTAAGAACTAATTGTAGTCTTCTTTAGTTGGGGAAACAGTCTTTTAGCTTGTTAGCTGACACGGACAATTTAGAAATACAAACATTATGTGTGTGTATATTACACACACACTAGTATTCCAGTATTAGAAAATCGTGCCGATTCTTTTTACAGATTTTATTTTTGTATTATTAATTTAGTCTTCAGAAATAGAACACTAAACCTGATGACGTCCTTTTCCGACTATTCACATACATCAGACCCATATTTCAGTGACATGTTTCAGCGAAAAAACGTGTCGTCGCGAACTACGCCATTACGCAGTTTAATTTTTCCTCCAAAAAAAAAAATTACATGATTTTTTTCTAATGCAGCCTGTCTCCACCCCCCCCCCCTCTTATCACATCTAAAGTACAAACTCGCAGACACACTAGTTCATTTGAGACATACACTCTGGGGTTTGAAAATTTCATGAGACATGTCCAGCTTAAATCCTATCTCTCGTCTTCCATCCATCCTGGCCGATTGGTAGTAACTTGGGAAAGGGAGAGAGCACCTGGCCATGAAGTTCACCGACTCACCCACCTACACACACACACACACACATACGCAGTACTTGTTACAATGGCTCCGGTAAATGGGGAGCAGTGTCTTTTGTTTTATTATTGGCTTTCATTTTTGGAAAAACTCTGAGAATTTAGGACCAAAATCACATATAGGAGCTATTTAAGTAATTTTCTGTCTAGCACAGTGAATCCCAAACCATAAATCGCGGCCTCACACAGGAATCTGAATAGTATTATGACTGCTCACCAGTCTATTGATTGTGGCTTTAAACCATCAAAAACAGTTTTTTTTTAAATATCAACTAATTTTCAAAATAATTGTAAAAGTCTTTTATTATGAACTTGGGTTATGAATTACTTTGTTTTTATCATAAAAGTGTAAATATAGATCTGGACAGTTTTCTCTTTCAAATGTATTTAAAGACTGTTTGTAAGAACTTTTCAATTTTCTAGACATTAGTTGAAGTTAATCTAAATCATGTTAGTAGTTAGATATACTATACTATTGCTGACAGATTATTTTATCATAGATTAAGCTTTATCAAATCATCGAAAACAATTTCATTATAAATATATTAACCTTATGATTGTTTACAAACAATAGATTATTGTTTACAATCTTGCCTCTAAGAAAATGATGTAAACAATGGCTATAAGTTCTTGTATGTGTTTTAATCCCAGATAATATATTTATTTTATATGTTGTGTTTAATCCCACAAATTTTATATATTTTATATGCTGCGTTTAATCCCACAAATTTTATATATTTTATATTTTGTGTTTAACCCAACAAATTTTATATATTTTATATGTTGTGTTTAATCCCACAAATTTTATATATTTTATATGTTGTGTTTAATCCCACAAATTTTATATGTTGTGTTTAATCCCACAAATTTTATATTTTTTATATGCTGCGTTTAATCCTAAGTTTCCCAAATTAACTTTGCACCAATTCTTTCCCCAACTGACGAGTGTATCAATTAAACTTAATGAACTGTGGTGGCAGATTTAGGCCATGACGTCAAATTTAAAAGGTCAAGGGGTGCTCATAATTACTCAAAGTATTGGGTTAAAGTTCATCTGAAATATGAGGGCATTTATAGGTCGAATAAGTTCAATGAAGGGACTTAAAAATTAATTGGGTTCAATTCTATCATTTCAATGTTCTGTTTAGAACAGTGTTAAATTCTATCATTTCAATGTTCTGTTTAGAACAGTGTTAATGTTAAATTCTATCATTTCAATGTTCTGTTTAGAACAGTGTGGTTTCCACAAGTGTGGCCCACGATCCACATGGGGGGAGGGGAGGGGCTATTGGAATGTTAATTTCTACTTCAACAATATATTCATGGAGACTAAAATGCAATGTTTCCTTCAGGATATCCAAGTCATTTCTTCCAAGAACACATTCATTGTAAAAGTCTTTTTACTTCTTGTCAAATCATGTCATTTAGGCTTCATCATTTACTGAACAATTGAATTCTTTTCTAATATTGAAAATTAATGTATACGTTACTTAGAGGACATTTGAATGCGTTACTTAGAGGACATTTGAATGCGTTACTTAGAGGACATTTGAATGCGTTACTTACATGACATTTGAATGCGTTACTTACATGACATTTGAATGCGTTACTTACATGACATTTGAAAGCGTTACTTACATAACATTTGAAAGCGTTACTTACATGACATTTGAAAGCGTTACTTACATGACATTTGAATGCGTTACTTACATGACATTTGAATGCGTTACTTACATGACATTTGAATGCGTTACTTACATGACATTTGAATGCGTTACTTACATGACATTTGAATGCGTTACTTACATGACATTTGAATGCGTTACTTACATAACATTTGAATGTGTTACTTACAGGACACATTACTTTCAGAAACATGTATGTAGAACATGGCGGATGTAAGGTATGGGTTTCACTGGTCTAGATCATCACCCTTAAAGTTCAATTATAAGAATCGTCTGAACAGTTTTATGGGCCCCCTGGAGGCCAGTGTGCTGGGGGCCTCTACGACAATTCCAAATAATGGTCAATGAGCTTGGGGCCCATGTACTCATGGGGCTACTGGGCAAATATCGGGGGGGGTCCTTCCTTAGAGACTTCTCACCCCCCCCCCCACTCCCCACTAAACTATTTCATTGACGGACCTTTTTCCCATGACCACCTAAACACTCGATGACCTTTGAACTCACCTCAAAGCCGCCACAGTTGAGCAGCTCGTCATAAAAATTCACGGATGCGTCCGGCACTCCTTCCCGCCAGTAGCTTGACCTCATCGGGGGCTCAATCAATCTCGCCCGTGACAGCACGCCCCTGACTAGGAGGATCGCCGTTAGAAACAAGGTTAGCTCCCCTGAGTGTTCACGTCTGCTTCTCCTAGACGAGACGTTGCCGACGACAATCCATGGCTTCATATTTTGTTTGAATCAGCGCCCAGTTGAAATGTAAAATACTCCAAGTCCAGACAAGAATTAGCGAAACAATCTTTTTAATCCTAGTTCAATGTTTTGTTTCACCTGATGTTACAGAATCCAATTTTATTTTTGTGTCTTTTTTTCGTTTTCTCGGTTAGCAGTCTGTCTATTTAAAATATATATATATATGTATAATAAAAGGCTATGACTTTAAAAGAATTATAATAAAAGTGTTATTGACTTCTAGCATCTATTTTCATTTAAAGATTGAGGAAATATATATTATTTACAATTCTATTTTTCCAAATGTTTGCAAAGCTAAAAGTCTATATTTATCCAATGAATGACTCAACACATATCTTTCCTTATTTTACTTTTTTATCTCTACAACAACAACAGCAACAACCCTCAACTGTTGTTAGGGTCGCAAAGCATTGAGGTTCGAGAACCCCTGATCCATTGAATGCAGAAATCAACGTCCCAAAAACCATGAGGTCATGAAAATCGATAAACCACACAAATGAAAATTCTCACTAAACTGTGCACAAAAGTAGTGTAGTATTATATTTATATTCTCTGCTTATCTAAAATTTAAAAACACAAATTAACGCCTTCCATCATACATTATTAATGAGCCAAAAATTATATATATATATATATATATATATATATATATATATATATATATATATACATATTAAAAATTTAGAAGAAAAAAATTATCCAGTTATAAAGAAACCTTGAAATAACAATCTATAATTTTCTTTACCAGAAGTGAAAATGGGATTTCACTCAAGTTGATCAGTCGTAGTATAAAGTAGTCGATAAACTGATTATTGTGTGAACTTCCATTGTTTTTTGTACTTCAGCGCGCCTGCATCGTTCACTCTTGTAATACATCATAGTCTATTTTTAGATTGCGCGGCCTGTAACAAAATGCATATGTTTATAACTATAAGTATTAATGGCTTCACTTCAGGAAAGAAAAAAAAAATCTATACGATCCTTTCTTAATGGTGGGAAAGGGTGGGGGGTGGGCGGAAGGGATGATTACACAAAAAGGAAGGGGAAAGAACTGAACATTGACAGGTGAAAATCTATTGGACGAAATATGCGCGACCACTCACACGAAGGTTAATAATCTCCCCTTGGCCATTGGTGGTTGGTGCTATGTAGTCACTCTACCTTGAAACGGCCATTATGAATCACATCATTTGTTAATGAAAGGTCATTAATTTAAGAGATAGTAATAATGGCTTGTTTATATGTTGGGTTTTAATCCGGTAGAAAATATTTACCTGTCTGTCTATTGGTTGGCTTGTCTGTCGTTATGTCCAGTCTATTTCTCTATCAGTATGTCTGTCTATCTATATATTTAAACATGTACGCAGACACACCAATGTTTCTACCAATGTGTTTATTCTTTCAGTAAATTGTCTATTTCTGTATATTATTTTTAATAACAAGCTTCATAGTTTATGTTCATAAAAATTGTCTATAACAGAATGTGCTTATAACCAAAAAATAAATAATTATTTACTAACAAATTATTCCGATCTATGAATATATCATATTCGTAACCAAGAATCAGTCAATTTCATTTCAGCTTTTCTTTTGAGCGTAAGAATTCAAATAAATAAATCAATAATAAAGGACTCCAAATGACATCAGCTACACGATGTAAACTTTTCATTGTAACGGTTTCGTTGTATCGAGATGGGACATTTACGTGATATTTACTTGTCTCAGCATTATTTTGTAGTAATCGTATTCGGTGGAGCAGACACAGGGCTAAATGAAATCGCTCATAATAAAAACGACGGGCTTGTCAACAATGTTTCACCACGCTGACAATCAGACGTCACGCTAAGAATGATGGGACATCTCTTAGTTCACGTCTGTCTGCCATCTTCCTCTAGTCGTCTGCGTGTTTCCTGTATGTTTCAGGGCTATGGTCGCTGATGTCTATACCTTCCGTTGAATGTCAAATAAAAACTAAGAAGACAGAAAAAATAAAAGAAGTAAAGAAGGTGAACGAATTTATTTTTTTTTTACCTCGAGCAGAGCGGAACGTTTAATGGTGAGTTAGATAAACAGAGAGACAGACGGAAGGAAGGACAGGCGGACTGTTGTGACTAATAAATTGATATCATTGATGTATATATATATATATAGAGAGAGAGAGACAGAGACAGAGAGAGAGAGAGAGAGAGGGAGAGAGAGAGAGAAAGAGAGAAAGAGAGAGAGACAGAGAGAGAGAGAGTGAAAGAGAGAGAGACAGACACACACACACAGAGAGAGAGAGAGAGGGAGAGAGAGAGAGAGAGAGAGATAGAATGAAGGATAGACATATACTTGGATTGAAAGATAGATAGACAGACAGACAGACAGTCAGATAGATAGATAGATAGATAGATAGATAGATAGATAGATAGATAGATAGATAGATAGATAGATAGATAGATAGATAGATAGATAGATAGATAGATAGATAGATAGATAGATAGATAGATAGATAGATAGATAGATAGATAGATAGATAGATAGATAGATAGCATAAAAAGACACCGCCCCAGTGAAAAGATTCGAACTGGGGATGTACACATCTTGAGTACAGCAGACAGAGTACCATCAACGGTATATGTCATAATATCCTTTCAAATTATGGGATAAAGCAGCTCCCTTGATTGCTGCGTCAATCCAAATGTATCCAACAACTCATTGATCTAGAAAAACGTGGACAGAGAATGACGTCACTTAATGCGAAAGATACATAAATTAAAAAACGAGTTTATCCCTCATTGTTCATTTCTTTGACACGTACGCCAAATTCTAAAATTCTCAATGTATTTGAACTTATGTGTGTGTGTGTGTGTTCGTGTGTGCATATGTGCGTGTGTTTGTGAGTGTGTGTGTCTGTGTGTGTATGTGTGTAAATATTCAGAATAAATGCCACACTTATATCACTTTTGATAAAAGTGGATTTAATTTCAGATCTTTCTTTAAAAATTAG
>JAGDYQ010000036.1:5805036-5812536 GCA_021962125.1 Bulinus truncatus | reverse complement strand
CAGTACATACTATGTTCGATGTGAACTGACCAGTACCTACTATGTTCGATGTGAACTGACCAGTACCTACTACGTTCGATGTGAACTGACCAGTACATACTATGTTCGATGTCACCTGTCCAGTACATACTATGTTCGATTAAAATTATGAAGCGACACAATTTTAGATAAAAATAAAAGGAAGTATGGTGAACTTCGAAAATGTTTTCAGCACTTCATTTTGTTTCATTCAACAGTTTTGACTACTATGAAACTTTATGCTCATTTTATACTTATAAGAATTTTTAACGTAAATTTCCCTAAAGACGAAAAGAACAAGCCTTACCATTAGTCAATGATATTTTTTTACCTCTGTAAAATGAGTTTGGTACCAGTAGCAAATAAAGGCTGGCATCGGGAGGGGAGGGGGAGAGGGGGGTGGACGCCACAGACTTTGCGCCTGGGTGCAGGGAGGAGGGAGTCGCGCTTACAGATTTTATGTTTGTGACTGTAATAATCAGATTAGGCTAGAGAATTTACAGTTGGCACAGAGATGGTTGTAATTATCTGGCCACTTAGCTTAGCGGAAGTAGAAATATTAGTTTTAGGCAGACGATAGATTTTGGTAGACAGCAGACGGACTTGATTCCTCATCTCACATCATTTTATACCATGTATGTATTTTCATGAATAAGAATAAATAAATAAACATATATATATATATATATATATTTATACACCAAGTCTACTCAGTGATTTATATATGTGATTCGTCTCATACATATGGATACTTAATAATTTAATATACACGCTCAAGGCAAGTTAGTTAAATCATATACTCCGAAGAGACTGAAATATATAGACACCTACCAAGAAACAGAAGTGCCAAGGAAATAATATATTATCTACTAATCTACAAAACGTACCCAGGCCCGTATAAGACACTAGCCCCAGGGACACGTATAAGACACTAGCCCCAGGGACACGTATAAGACACTAGCCCCAGGGACCCGCTAAGTCCACCTTTGTTTGGAATGTTGGTCGAAATCTTTTTTTTTTATTATCATATAAATATTTCGATGACTTTTAATAAATGAAATCTTAAAGAGAATTTAATATAATAATATAGAATTGTGAAAACTAAAGTTCCATTAGCACTCAAATGAGCATGTGGGCAGATGAAGCTTAGCATTCACCTGTTTCTGTAGTCACGGACTTGTGTACTAGCACCAAGCACTGTCTCTAAACTCAGGTAAACAATTTTAGTCTGAGTGTACTAGCACCAAGCACTGTCTCTAAACTCAGGTAAACAATTTCAGGCTGATTGGACTCGGAGCATCTTTTGACCAAACATTTACCAAGACCTAAACAATTTCCGTTGCTTCTCATCTTGTATCGAACCCGCTCTGTCATCCGCTACCCCGCCTCCTCCCTTACATACAGTGCTGTTCTAAATAACATCTAAAAATTATTTTAAATTTGAGCAATTTATAAAGAAAGCTAGGACCGTTGTTATTATCATAACAAATGTCACAATGACACATCAGATGGCTCAAGAATTTCTAAAGTTTGAAAACCACTGTATTCATGGGTCATTGGTGTGATCAACAGGACAGTGATTGGAAATATGCCGGTCCCCATAGATAATCAAAAGAATGAAAACGTAAATACGAAGTGGTACTAAATGGTGTAAGTCTATTAGTTATGACATAATTAGTGAGAAAACTAAATGTTGCAAGTCTATTAGTTATAATTAGTGAGAAAACTAAATGTTGCAAGTCTATTAGATATAATTAGTGAGAAAACTAAATGTTTCCAAGCCTTAATGAGTTGTGCTTGAATTCTATATTGATGAAGTCTGTCAGCCAACGTGCCAAATAAGAAAATCTTTTAATCCCTAACAGACACTCGGGGGTCAAAAAAGACTTTCTAGAAGAAGTCAAATTGTGTTTTGAGAGACAAACCATACATCTGAGAACTTTAAGTCCTGCAATGAAGATACAGAAAACAATTATGGATGAATTAAAAGTGCCGTGGGAAAGATTCTCCTCGATTTATTTTAACGCAAATAAGGAAGTTGGTTTGAATTTCCGAAGGTTAGTGATGACGTCATTACGTTTGTTTATTCACCAATCAGATAGCAGCTAACGTAACCTTTGTGGGTGTGTTGGGAGGGGGGTGAGGGGTGGAAGGGGAAAATGTGGAAGGGGGGAATTCGTTGATGGCAATGGAGTAGCTATAGGGAAATCCAAGTGGGTCACGAATGTCATTGGGTGAGATGTCAAGTTGGCGGGTGGGGTGGGGGGGGGCGGGGCTCCGAATGATGGTCCGGGAAAAGTATGATGGACTTACATTTTCCCTGGACACTCAAAACTCTACATAATGGTCAGGTCTGAGTGATCAAATCAGTACTGATGCCCAACCATTAAGGTCAGCATGCTCTTATAAGCAAATGTAGCTGTCTGTACTCTGCATGTGACCTACATATCTGCAATTTTTTTTATTGTCTTATCAGATGTAAACAGCTGATTACTTAGGTGAAATAAACAAACATTGTTTACCAACTGACGTGACTGGTTCATACTTTGTTTCCTACTATTCAGCCTAGTGTATAGCTTCATCGTAGTAGCATAATTGTTTTGTTCACTATTTTCCGTTTTTTGTTTTGTAATATATTTTTAGATTTGAAATAATCGAATGACATCATCAAGGGTGGACACGGTAGCGCTTTGACTGTGATCAGCTGGGCAGGGTCGTAGCGCTTTGACTGTGATGAGCTGGGCAGGGTCGTAGCGCTTTGACTGTGATGAGCTGGGCAGGGTAGTAGCGCTTTGACTGTGATCAGCTGGGCAGGGTCGTAGCGCTTTGCCTGTGATCAGCTGGGCAGGGTCGTGGCGCTTTGACTGTGATCAGCTGGGCAGGGTCGTGGCGCTTTGACTGTGATCAGCTGGGCAGGGTCGTGGCGCTTTGACTGTGATCGGCTGGGCAGGGTCGTGGCGCTTTGACTGTGATCAGCTGGGCAGGGTCGTAGCGCTTTGACTGTGATCAGCTGGGCAGGGTTGTCTTACGTTTTTGGGTGGGGTTCAAGGCAGTGACTTCCGGTGATACTTAAAGTCCAAGGCAAAAGTATCTGTTGGGCCATTTAGACTTAGGGCCATTCAGATTTAATAGAACTCAGTAATGAATGTGGCTCTATAGCAGTATAGGCCTTGTGTTGCCTAGTTAGGTCATACATAAGAATGGCACGGGGCGTGGTTCGAATTTCTGTCATCTAATCGCCTGTTGAATTCAGTAGTACTTGACCTTAGACCAACTTATGACTGAGTGAAAGGTGAATGAACATAGCGAGTCTTGCATACACATATGATAATATTATAACTAATACAAGTTTCCCTTAAATATAAATAAAAACAAACAAATTCTAAAAATAGCCTGACAATGGGGCTACACGAAGGAGAGGTAACCCAAGCACGTGTCATTGGCCCCCAAGCCTTGGTCCCCAATCATTTAAAAACTGGGAGTGAGGCAGTCGGGCCCCCCTCCCCCCACCCCCACGTCAGAGTTTTTTCACAGGTCCGAGAATTTCTGCCCTGGCCTACACATATTTTTCCTTAAGGGGACATAACACCAGTTGTAGAAAGAGTTAGGGTATTATTAAGAGTTATGTGCTCTTGTAGCTGTTCACACGTCAGTTGACGATGAACGGGTCAATTGATGTCATACTGGTCAAGTAGGGGGGAAGATGAAAGGCAGCTTGCTGGACAACGGGGGAGTTTGACCCGATATGGTCACACGTGTGCGAGCTGCGCAGTTTTTCTTAAATCAACTCGCGGTCAGTTCTGGAACCTACCCTTGTGAATGCCAAAGTTTCGCTGTATCGATACATACCAACAAATTGATATTTACAAAGTCTAGGCTGTTATCACATGTACTCAGCGCTATAAATGTTTAGTCAGAGATAACACTTATTGTTGACTAAATCCACCATTTCATCATCAAGACGCATTTCAATCTGACCATCAGCCGAACTGTAAAATGGTATTTGTTTTGTAGACTAAAATAACCACCCACCGTTGTAAATGTATGTCATATATTTCAGACTGGATTAGGTCATCATTTAGGGATATACAGGTGATCATTTTTTTCCAACTAGCCATTTTTATGGTCATTGTGTCCTCCAGTAACTGATCATTGAGTGTACCAACAAATACGTTGTTTCGTGTGTACCAACAAATATGTGTTTCGTGTGTACCAACAAATACGTGTTTCGTGTGTACCAACAAATACGTGTTTCGTATGTACCAACAAATACGTGTTTCGTGTGTACCAACAAATACGTGTTTCGTGAAATGGAATAAATTTTTATTTGTTGTGACCTCGTTGTCGTTTTTTTTTTTGGTAAAGTTTTAAGTACAAAATATCCTTAAATACATAATCGTCTAACATATGCGTGCGTCTCCCTCATGTAGTTTTCATATCGTGCGGTGTATGCGTTGCTACCGTGGGTATTTCTCATATCGTGCGGTGTATGCGTTGCTACCGTGGGTATTTCTCATATCGTGCGATGTATGCGTTGCTACCGTGGGTATTTCTCATATCGTGCGGTGTATGCGTTGCTACCGTGGGTATTTCTCATATCGTGCGGTGTATGCGTTGCTACCGTGGGTATTTTTCATATCGTGCGGTGTATGCGTTGCTACCGTGGGTATTTCTCATATCGTGCGGTGTATGCGTTGCTACCGTGGGTATTTCTCATATCGTGCGGTGTATGCGTTGCTACCGTGGGTATTTCTCATATCGTGCGATGTATACTTTTTATTTAAGGATGTTCATGGCAATAAAAGCCAAATGTTATTTTCTATGACAGTATTTCACACATTTCTTTGTTATTTCTGTTCATATCGTATTATGTTTATGGCAAAAAAGGCCACGTGTTTTCTATTGCAGTATTTCGTATATTTCTTTGTTATCCCTTCTGTCGGATTTCGTTCAGCCAGCTTCAGCAGGCTTTTCCCACTAGTTTATAAATAAAATCGTATCACACTTTATTATTGGCAATGTTTAATCCCATTCGTTTTTTGCCACCAGCGGATCGCGGGCTGATTTGAAAGGGCCGTCAAATGTTTGAATTATTTATCAATCTAAGATATATACACTTAATGTTAACAATGTTAACTTCTCTTTCTGTTAACTTTCTTCTTTCTAGGTGGGTCGTAACAACCAAACAATTTTCATAGTGAGTGGCTCGTGAATTTCTAAAGTTTGAAAACCACTGTGTTCATGGGTTAAACGAGTCATTAATGTGGTCCACAGTACAGTGATTGGAAACATACTGGCACTTTTAGAACACTGGTGGAACACGCATGCCACGGCACGCAGAGCCTCATCTTTTGGCAGGCGACTACAATATCACTTCCTTTAATTTTAATTGGAGTTTAGTCCCTTCGCTATATAAATAAGTGGGTTTTTGGTTCATCTTTGGACATGAAGCCACGTCTGCTTTATGATCTAAATAATTTTTTTTAAACAGAAGGTAATTTGACAAATCAATATAATTTATATTTAGTTGGATAAACAAGTTACTTAATACATGTCTTTTAAAATGTCTTCACGGGTATTAATAATGTTCGTATTAAATTGGAGGCGAATTAAATAGCAGAGCACCGGACGCTCGACTAACGCCCCGAGTTTCAGAAGTCCACGTAAAACCCCATTTTAACATATGGCACTTTACTGGTCGTATCTTTTTTAACAGGCCTAACATTATCTTCTGCCTCACACCAACCTAACATTATCTTCTGCCTCATACCAACCTAACATTATCTTCTGCCTCACACCAACCTAACATTATCTTCTGCCTCACACCAACCTAACATTATCTTCTGCCTCATACCAACCTAACATTATCTTCTGCCTCACACCAACCTAACATTATCTTCTGCCTCACACCAACCTAACATTATCTTCTGCCTCACACCAACCTAACATTATCTTCTGCCTCATACCAACCTGACATTATCTTCTGCCTCACACCAACCTGACATTATATTCTGCCTCATACCAACCTGAACCCATCTACATCCAGCGTTATGAATGAGCAACTGATCTATTTTTATTTTAAAGATGTAGTGCTTAAGACCTGTGTTTAATGACAGCTGCTTTATCCCTGGTTTTTTTTTTGTTTACTGTAGAGATGTCAGCTACTAAAAGCAGAGTTACCCACCCTGCACATACTAGAAGCAGAGTTACCCACCCTGCAGATATTAGCAGAGTTACCCACCCTGCAGATATTAGCAGAGTTACCCACCCTGCCACTGACAGAAAACCAATCGCATCGCACAAAGATGGGGTAACTCATATTTTTAATAAGCAACTCTTAATCATTGTAAAGTCAAATTTTTTTTTAAGACAACAAACTAAAATCTGATTTTGAAACATTGAAATATTGTCGTCTGGAGAGATCCCGGGTTCTCAATAAGAAATTATGGATTTTGTTTCCAGTCCTGGTGAAAGTCCCCAAGCTCACCCAACTTTACGTTGAGGGAGTGAAAGCCCCCAAGCTCACCTAACTTTACGTTGAGGGAGTAAAGGCATTGTGCTGGCCACACAAATCCCCCATATGCATGGCTACTGAACTCGATGAATTCTACACTTCAGTAGCTCCAATAACTTTTCTTACTATGTTATAGAAATTGAATCTGCTTGTGACAGCCTCCCCCACCCCCCCCCTCTCAAAATAAAAAATAAAGACATCAGGCCAACACTTTAATAAGATCGAATTTGTTTATTTTAGATACAATTATTACACTTATCTTAGTGTAAAACTACGTATCATATCATTGAATTAATACAATAAGCTATACTATCAATCATTCCCTGTTATATACTATCAATCATTCCCTGTTATATACTATCAATCACTTCCTGTTATATACTATCAATCATTCCCTGTTAAATACTATCAATCATTCCCTGTTATATACTATCAATAACTCCTTTTTATATACTATCAATCATTCCCTGTTATATACTATCAATCATTCCCTGTTATATACTATCAATCATTCCCTGTTAAATACTATCAATCATTCCCTGTTATATACTATCAATAACTCCTTTTTATATACTATCAATCATTCCCTGTTATATACTATCAATCATTCCCTGTTATATACTATCAATCATTCACTGTTATATACTATCAATAACTCCTTGTTATACACTATCAATCACTCCCTGTTATATACTATCAATCATTCCCTGTTATATACTATCAATCATTTACTGTTATATACTATCAATCACTCCCTGTCATATACTATCAATCATTCCCTGTTATATACTATCAATCACTCCCTGTTATATACTATCAATCATTCCCTGTTATATACTATCAATCATTCCCTGTTATATACTATCAATCACTCTATTATATACCCTGTTATATACTATCAATCATTCCCTGTTATATACTATCAATCATTCCCTGTTATATACTATCAATCATTCCCTGTTATATAC
>JAGDYQ010000036.1:5785993-5804536 GCA_021962125.1 Bulinus truncatus | reverse complement strand
TTAGCATTGTTCAGAAACCGACACGCGAAGTTGAGGTGTAGGTGTGTGATTCTGTCATTGTTATCCCCCGTAAATTCTATTCGCAAGGGGCGATCACTACCAATGAATACTTTGATATTTAAATTGTCCCCCATTGTTTACCCGCCGGTGGACTCGGATCACATTACGATGGACAAATATTATGCCCCTTTATGCCGTGCCATGAACACATTCATATGAGATTTATAGCTCCAACACTTTAGCATTGACTTTTTTTTTTTCGTAAACCAATTATTCTCAACCTTCTTGAAGTTTCTGACCCCAAAACTTTGATGTGTTTAGTTTTACGCCAAACACAACACACTAGAGATGATGAATTCGTTGTTTGTTTGTTTTTAATCTATACCGCGCATCAAACTGTAACAGGGGGGGGGGGGGGGGGGGGGGGGGGGGGGGGGGGGGGGGGGGGGGGGGGGGGGGGGGGGGGGGGGGGGGGGGGGGGGGGGGGGGGGGGGGGGGGGGGGGGGGGGGGGGAAAAAAAAAAAAAAAAAAAAAAAAAAAAAAAAAAAAAAAAAAAAAAAAAAAAAAAAGTAACAGGGATCGCAAAAAACAATAACTCTTGAAGACAAAACACTCAAAAGTGCGCGCTAACCCCCCAATTACGTCATAGTCACATGTCAATCATGTTCTAGTATTTGGTGTTCAACTTTTTTTGGCACATTAAATAATTACTTTTCATAGCAAAGATAAAGAAAATAAATATATTTATAAAAGACGTGTACAAATAGTACAATGAGCTACTTGTAATTATGGGATATTTCAATGACTTTCCCTTGATGGGCTCAAAATCAAACTGGTCAGTTATGCAGAAATGAATTTGATACTTAAGCTCAAATTTATCTGTTGAAATTTGATGATTAAGATAACTTGATTGCTTAAAAAACTGGGACAAGTATTAACTCAAATATCTAGTAGGTCATCAATCATCTGTATACATTAGCCATGCAGGACCGATACCATCAGACCCAATAGAAATTATCTGAACCACCAAGCACATACCTCACTAGGTTAAAACCCAGCATGGGGAGTTTGTGGACGGGGTGGGGGGCAGGTAGGGGGCTCTTTTATGTGCAGCCCATCTCAGGGCTCGAAAAGTTGCCCCAAGACGCACATGGCGTGTCCTTATATGTGCACACCATCCTGCACTGAAATGTGTGTGTGTGGGGGGGGGTAGGGAGGAAGGGGGTATGTAGTAGCTTTCATTGTATCCATGGCGACAGCACCCCACAAATTATTTCACGTCAGCAAATATATATTTCGCCTTTGTTTTTTTTCCCCCCTTTCTTCTTGATTACAATCACCTGCGTTTCATTTACTTATTACTAGTTGGCTTAGGTAACGAATCCAGGGGGGAATCCAGGGTAGAAGTACCTGAGTGGGAGTAGTGATCCAACTTGTGAGTAGAGATAGATAAATAAAAGAAGGCCGAGAAAACACGCAAACCGATTTACCGTTTGATATATAGGACATCGGGAAATACCGCAGCCAAGGGGGGGGGAGTTATTTAGGGGAATTCCCGTTATTCAACATTTATAATCAGGTGCTGGATTTTGCGCCTTTAGCTGGATGATAGGGGGTGGGCGGGGGAGGAAAGCAGGTAAACAGTCATGGGGAAGTAATGAAGTCTTGCTGCTAAGAAGGTGAGGCTCGGTTTACCTCCCTTACACGTATCTCCTTCCCTCTCATTATTTCTCTCTTTCTATCTCTCTCTCTCTCTCTCTCTCTCTCTTCTCCCCCCCCCCCCACTAAATATTGTACAAAGCGATAATTAAAACAGCTCCCATCTTTATTCCCATCCTCCGTTTCCTACGGGATGCTAATAGAATCTCAGCCACAGACAGACACGGCAATTATACGGCTAATGGAACTCCACTCTATTCTCTTAGTTTTGTTTCCCAAGCGAGTCAATTCTCACTGATACAGATAACATGGGGGAAACCCCCTCCAATATCTGTCAGCACTTACATAAATTGTATGTATACATGCTTACACACATGATTGCACCTACATATATAAATACTTTGATATTGGCTTCTTCAAAAATGTCTTTTTTTTCCTCGTTTTTTTTTTAAATGTAGAAATAATTTGGTTTGACATTTCTACCGAGTTTAAAGTTTCATTCTCTCGTAATCTAATCTTTAATCCTGAGCCTAAATCTCAATGTGACAGGATTAAATTAAATCACAATGTGACAGTGTGGCAACGTGGCCATGAGGCCATGTGGCAGTGTGGCAACGTGGCTGTATTCATCTAGTAAACATTTAAAATTTTGTGTTTTTCTGTTATGAATTTAACATGTTACGAAACAATATTTATTTGTATGTCTATTTCTAAATTTATTTGTCTACATTCTTTCTAACTATCCATCTATTTAACTGTCGATCGCCAATCAATGCATCTGTCTATGTGTCTACATTCTTTCTAACTATCCATCTATTTAACTGTCAATCAATGCATCTGTCTATGTGTCTACATTCTTTCTAACTATCCATCTATTTAACTGTCAATCAATACATCTGTCTATGTGTCTACATTCTTTCTAACTATCCATCTATTTAACTGTCGATCGCCAATCAATGCATCTGTCTATGTGTCTACATTCTTTCTAACTATCCATCTATTTAACTGTCAATCAATGCATCTGTCTATGTGTCTACATACTTTCTAACTATCCATCTATTTAACTGTCAATAGTCTATCAATGCATCTGTCTGTCTATGTGTCTACATACTTTCTAACTATCTATCTATTTAACTGTCTATCAATGCATCTGTCTATGTGTCTGTATATACTTTCAGACAGTCTTTAAAGACACATTCCCAGACACACCCAAATGTATTAACGTGTGTGTCTGGCATGATACTGTGTGCCTGGTATGATACTGTGTGTCTGTGTGGGGGGGGGGGGGGGGGGGGGGGGGGGGGGGGGGGGGGGGGGGGGGGGGGGGGGGGGGGGGGGGGGGGGGGTGTCTGAGGGTTTATACAATGAGGCGCGCCAATTCTCCATGCAAGTTTCATTAATTGACAACAATTCTCCATGTACAATGGCGGGTTTACCCATTAGTTGTGACTATATCTACTTACCCACTAGTTGTGACTATATCTACTTACCCACTAGTTGTGACTATATCTACTTACCCACTAATTGTGACTATAACTACTTACCCACTAGTTGTGGTTCTGACATCACCACTCAGTCTACAATATCAGAGGTGGCCTTACGAGTGGGTGGGGGGCGGGGGGGGGAATAGTGTGCGGGCCCGGGGTGAGGATTTTTTCTTTATTTTATTTTTTTGCTTTGTGGCCAGCCCAGTAGCGTGAAGATTCTACAGCAGGGGCCAGGCATTCTACAGCAGGGGCCAGGCATTCTACAGCAGGGGCCAGGCATTCTGCAGCTGGGGCCAGGCATTCTACAGCAGGGCCAGGCATTCTACAGCAGGGGTCAGGCATTCTGCAGCAGGGGCCAGATTCTGCAGGTAGCAGGGGCCAGCATTCCTGCAGCCGGGGGACAGCATTCTGCAGCAGGAGCCAGGCATTCTACAGCAGGGGCTGCATTCTACAGCAGGGGCCAGGCATTCTGTGGTATAGCTGCTACTTACAGAAGGGCCAGGCATTCTGCAAAGAGGGGCCACAGCATTCACAGCAGGCGACAGGCATTCTACAGCAGGGGGCCAGGCATTCTGCAGCAGGGGCCAGGCATTCCACAGTAGGGGGGACCAAGCATCTTCTACAGTGGGGGCCAGGCATTCCCACAGAGCAGGGACCAAGCACTTACAGCAGGGGCCATAGGCATTCTACAGCAGGGGCCACATTCCTGCAGCAGGGGCCAGGCATTCTACAAAGAGTTTCTACATTCTACAGGGGCCAGTATCGTACAGTAGGGGCCACATTTGCAGCAGGGCCAGGCACTGTATTGGGGCCAGGCATCTCTACAGCAGGGGCCAAGCATCTCTACAGCAGGGGCCAAGCATTCTACAGCAGGGGCCAGGCATTTTGCAGCAGGCGCCAGGGCCACCTGTAGGGAGGGCCAGGAACAAGTCGTTGTCATGCTATGCAGAGCAAACAAGCAGAGGGGGGGCTGACAAACCGCAGGGGGCAGCCCCTGCCCCCCTGCGCAATTTCATTACTGACCTGATTGCTGCCTTGGGGTGGTATCCCGAGTTGCCCCACCCCCACCCTCAAAAGCCTCTACTGGGCAATATACATGCTTAGGAAAAATTCTCTTCCGTTTCTGAATCTATTCTCCAACTGCATATTATTTGATTTATAACGTAACAATCCGATAACTGGAATGATCAAACTCTTGAAAGATTAATAACTTAATCAAGTAATGAATTAGTATTTTAATTATGTGTTGCTTCGTTTTTACAGATTTAAACAAAGATGGTGTCATAGAAAAGTGTGACTTTGATAACGCCGTTGAAGTAAGTTGTACAGCTTTTTAAAATTTTTTTCTTCAAATGTTTTCACGGCCGTCGTTAAGGGAAGGCAACCCAAACGATTGCCAACTATGTCGAACCTCGAGACCTTTCTTTTGCGGGTAAAGGGGTGGGATTGTCAGGGGGCCCTAAATTATTTGGCTGCGGGCCTGGTGTATTTTTTAAATCTGTGAATATAGTTGGCACTGACTCGAAACAGAATGAATCCTCACAGTGGGTCTCAATCGAAGCAAGCTTGAGATTAAATCTAAAATAATAAACAAGTCCTTTCGTACCACTATCACCGTGAAAGTCGAATAGAAATCAAGCTAGGTAGGCCTATTTGTTGCAAGAGACGGGGCTAGTGATAGTGAAATAAAATATGTCTGATAGGGAATGAACCTCTCCGTAAAGTTATCAAAACTGAGGAAACCGCTTAAGACGTTTCCAGTAAGTACCAACAGCTGACAGTATCAAACTTCTTATTTAAAAAAATCAACAACTGTCGAGTTGGCAGCAATGTTATTATTATTTAGAGGTCTTGGTTAGAGAGTAGCTGCCCTCCTTGTCATAATGACGTACATTAACTGCTAATTTAAAATCAGAAGGAAATATAAATCATAGCTTTTGACTTCGTTTCAAACCACGTGTTCACAGACGTCAAGACTTTAAGGCTACGTACCAATTGTACCTAATTCTAAGTAACCAGATAATTAGTTCACACCCCAGACTTATAATTATTACCTTTTTTAATTAAAAAAAATATTCTTATATATTTCACTTTTTTTTTTTACTAGAAGTCAACGTTTTTTTTTTGTTGCTTAGAGACGCTGCTAGAAGCTCTCGGCAATGTTACCTCTAATTTCCCGAAGGCTGTTTGTGGCAAATAAAACTGGCTGTGCGCTGCATAACAGCTTAGATGCCAACTCAATGAAATCTGTGTGTGTTCTGTTGTGATGTATGTGTAAGTGTGCATGGAGAGTAACAGACAGCGTAGATGAAACTCTGGTACCTGACCACCTGGGACAACTATGAATCCTCCCCCCCCCCCCAACGGCTCAGAATTTTAAAACAGGATTGTACAATACGATGAGAAATTAATACGTTCGGTTAAGTCTTTCAAAGGTCCTCAAGTTTCGAACAAGTTGTTTTCATGATCCAATAAAAATCCCATAAAATTGATCCGTTGATGGATTAATAGCAGCTGAGTTTTTATTTTTTTCACAAGTAATTTAACACAGTAAATATTCTCAATATCAGAACAAAGTGTGACATGTTTGAATGGAAATCACATTAAGTTGTTATTCAATTAAAATAAGTAAATTTTAAAAAAGGCCAGTAAAAATACAATTAAATCATACACTAGGCTTTCACTACAAGAAAAAATGTTATAGGTGGCAAAAAGCTATTCAAAATGTTATAGGTGTCAAAAAGCTATAAAAATGTTATAAGGTGTCAAAAAGCTATAAAAATGTTATAGGTGGCAAAAAGCTATACAAAATGTTATAGGTGGCAAAAAGCTATACAAAATGCTATACAAAATGTTATAGGTGACAAAAACTGTTATAGGTGGCAAAAAGCTATACAAGCTATAAAAATGTTATGATCTTAAAAGCTATACAAAATATAGTGTGGCTATACAAAAAAAAACTCAGAAAACATACCAATAACAACATAGGACGTTAGAACTTCTAAGCATGTCTAGATGTCTAGATGTCTAGATGTCTAGATTGTAAGTGAATTTTCTAAGTTGGATTCCAAGCTGTTGGATATTGTGGCATTCGGGTTTTGAGGTTTCACTGCATCTAATCTTGGAGGGAAAGGGAGGGATATCGTTTACTGGTTAATGTTCTTGTACCCTCCCTGTATCAAATTTGTTTTCTTCCATTCTCCCCCTCCCCCCCCCCCCTTTACAGAAAATCTCCACCCTCCACCACTGGAAGAACAACGACGAGGCCTTCAAGCAGGCTCAGGAGACAGTCAACTCCATCTGGGAGGGGCTGAGACTCAGAGCGGATAAAAACAAGGTTAGACAACTCTTAGAACAAAGTTCTGTGTGTGTGGTAGACAACTCTTAGAACAAAGTTCTGTGTGTGTGGTAGACAACTCTTAGGACAAAGTTCTGTGTGTGTGTGTGTCAGTCATCAGTGTCGTAAGAAGGGAGGTTACTGTGAGTTATGCGGCTGCACAGGGTGCTGGACTAGGAAAAGGGGGGCGCCGAAAGAAAGCTATAAAAATGTTTTTTTGCACTTTTTTTAAGATTGGGTGGAGGGCGCCCGAAAAAAAATGTAACTCGCACCACAGGGCGCCTCAACAGCGGGCGCTACGGGTCTGTGTATCACTGATCTAAATAAGAATAAAGTAGATATAATATTATAACAAATGGCATTGTCTATATCAATGGGCAATACAATAACAGATTAAATGGATAGTACATTATCATGGGCAGAGCTTTAATCAGAGGCGCACCTAGGGTGGAGGGAGGGGGTCCAGATTCGAAAGCCCCCCCCGAGCCCCAGCTTGAATGGGGCCCCCAATGTTTTTTTTTTTACATTAAATATTAAGTACATCATCTAATGTCATGGTGTCGAATGTCAAAATGCAGAAGCCCCAAAAAGGCCGAGCCCCTCCCGGGCCCCCAAAATCCTAGGTTCGGCACTGGCTTTAATAACACAATCTGCAACATAAGGCAACAGTTTACTCGGCCAAAGAAATGTTTAAAAGATCCCACAGGTTCCACACAGAGGTATCCATATATGGTACAGTTCATACGGGTGGCCTTCCAAGTCGTAACTGCCGCGTCTGGTTCTACAGCTTTTGTTGCTGTTGTTGTTAAGACTCTTTTTTTTTTTAAATATTCGATCTAATGACGTCATCTAAGATTGCGTTCTATTGTTTTTCACCAGGACGGCAGAATCACTAAAGAAGAATGGACAAAAATGTGGGAGGAATGTATAAAAGACGTCGTGGATGGAAAGAAGTTCCCAGAGTGGCAACAGAAATACATGGAGTTTATGTTCTACGCCAATGACACATCAGGTAAATGTCATTCTACAATATGTCAGTCATATAAATTGATGGAAAGATAGTGTATAGTATAGCGTTAAAGTGAGTTATAGCTAGATACATTGGACAGGTAAATAGACAGACAGACAGAAAGACACATAGACAGACATGCAAGCATGCAATTAGGCAGGCAGGCTGACAGACAGATAGACACAAAACGGAACAAGTCATTTGATAGAATTCGTAACTAGGCTTAGACTGAAGAATAATTGAAACCACTGACCAGTTCTTTGTGTACAAATTGTACTATAAATGGGAGATTTGGTACTATTTATATATGGGAGATTTGGTACTATTTATATATGGTAGATTCTGTACTATTTATATATGGGAGATTTGGTAATATTTATATATGGTAGATTCGGTGCTATTTATATATAATAGATTTGGTACTGTTTTCTTTGTAATGCGTAAAAGTTTGTCTCTCATCTTGATGGCACCAGTCGTGTACCATTGCACCTCAGTTGATTGTGTGGTCAGTTGGACTGGACGGCTTTATGTGTGGTCAGGTTGGCTGGACTCCACTTTCATAACAGTCAGCTGTAGGTTATATCATACCAGGTATAAAGAACGCTAGGCATTTGATGTGGGAATGTTCACCCCATAAGTTGGTTAGAAAGGTGAATTAAGTGTTCTCCAGAAAGGTGAATTAAGTGTTCGAGTCGCGGAGATGTCAACAGAAACTGCAATCTGTGTTGTATTCTGAGCAGGGCCAGTGTGCCTTGAATTGGAGCACGATTTCCCTGAATTCGTTTATCAAACAACTAATCACGCAAATAACTTGTGGGCCTCCCATGACATTGTAATTGTACGAGCAATCCATAGTTTAGAAAATAAATACCTTCAATTGAAATTCACGTATGAACACTTTATCAGTGTATCTTGTTTATACTATAACTATTTATTGACTATTGCACGCTGAGTTGAACAATACAATTTCTTATTGCAGGCGATGGTTTCATTGACCGTGACGAATATACCGCCATCTACCGTCTGTTCGGATTCTCTAACGCAGACGTCAACCTCTGTTTCGACAAGATATCCCAGGTATGTAGGTCAAGCAGACGTGAGCTGAGAGGCCACATGCTCTCCAGTTTAGTAGTGAAAGAAATCCTCCGACAGGGGCGGATCTAGACAACTTTGACCGGGGGGGGGGTGGGCAAAACGTGTTTATTGTTGAAAATTGGTCCTAGAACAAAAAATATTTCGATAATTTAATGATGTCTTACCTAAACTTGCGGTAACGGGGGGGGCATGGCCCTTCCGGCCCCCCCCCTTAAATCCGCCCCTGTCCTCCGGTACCAGTCTTTCGCGATTTTATTTCATTCAATATTTTAATAAATTAAACTTTGATTCACGTAGAATTTGGCGTTTTACTTCACAAAACGAGTCTTTATGAATCACAATACATTCATCTTAAGAATAAACGAATAATCTATTTTTTTAATGGCTTATATTATAAAGTACAGCATCTGAATGATCTGTGTAATCAGCTTTATGGACACATGGGAAAACTCGTGAATTGAGGATAAAATAATGTCAGTTGTTTAGGGCGCCAGTCAAGTGCACAGAATTAGTCTTTGCCTATAAGATGTCTATGTATTTTGTTCTGTTTCTGTATTGAATTATACTAATGCACTTTTTTTTTAAATTTATCTAAAGGGAATTCCCGATAGCAAATTGTCAAAAGATGATTTCGAAGCCTTGTGGCGGGAGTACTTTGTGGCAGAAGATGCAGAAGCCAAGGGAAATTACTTGTTTGGAAAACAAGCGCTCTAATACAATGTCATAATTTCTAGTCTTGTTTGAATATATCATGTTTTAAAGAAGACTTCTCTATAGAAGATCCCCAAAAATATAAAAAAAAACGAATAACAATTTATGATTTAGTGAAAGTGAACCAGGAATAAAACAGAAATGAAAGAATTCGTTTTTCTTCTTAACTTTTTCACTTTTGTTCGTAAATTAAAAAAAAAAAAGCAATTTAGTTTCATACTGAAACAAATACGCTTCATGTTTTACTTTTTTTTTTTGTTTGAATTAATAATAAGCCAAAAACAACATCATATAAATACTTCTAAACTAAACCAAACATCTATTTTAATTCATTTATCATATTGGGTTTTTTTCAAACACAAAATTTAAGTTTAAGTCAGAACTTCTTTGTTTATTATTTGATTGAAATCATTTTAGTAATTGAAAAAAAAAAGTTTTTTATAGGTATATATATATATATATATATATATATATATATATATATATATATATATATATATATGACTGATTAAAGTTTTTCTATTTTGGCAAATTTCATTTTCATCAAAACTTGTTATGAAAATCATCACAAGTTTTTTTTTTTAAATATCAACAGATCATGTATGAAATTATGGTCTGTAAACTAATGGTTTCTATTGAATGGTAAATGAACGATCGCCTTTTAAAGTCTCAGAAAAACCGCATAAAAAAAACTTTGGATTATAAAATAAAATGTTTTGACATTGAAAGTAACTTAAACAGTTCAGACAACATGTGTAGGCACGCATCTCTTGTTGCAAGCTGATAAGTTTAAAATTAGAAACATATGTATGTTACGCCAATCGACCCCCTGTTATTTATCACATACTTCCTTCATATACAATTTGACCACATAATTGATCCTTTAAATTAAAAAAAGACTCTTTTGCTCACAGTATGTCTTTTTTTTTTCCAATTTATTTTTTTTAATTTAACAACAAGAAACGATAAGTAATGGAAAAATGAGTTGTCTTCCCCTGATTTAACCCAGATTTCCTGCGTACGTCTGCCAGCATTCTGTGCTGTGCAAGACACAGAGTCAAATCCAGCTCTAATTAATTCAAAAAAAAAAATTGTGTATAATTAATCGAAACATAATAAATGACAATTTATCACAAAGTCTAACGCCTTTTGTCGTTTATACAGAGGCTGTTTGTAATATTATTGTTCTGCTTATTTATTTGTGTATTTATTTATTAGGCTATATTGCGGCCTGGTTATAAAGTTTCAGGTGAATAAATCAAACATTCACACAAGATCCATGCTATAAAATTATCCACATTTTACTTGAAATGTATTAATGGTTACTTGAAATTATCCAATGTTTACCGTAAACTATTGTGTTTATCTCAGCTTATAGAACGTTTTACTGATAGAATATATCACTCACTATAGCTAAAACTAGTTATAAATTAGCTGTAGTTTTGTAATAACTTAGTTATATTTTTTTTTATAAATTGGCTACAAATTAGTTAAAATTAGACATAAGTTAATTATAAATTAAATTTATTTACCATGTTACATTATTCCACATGTAAATAAATCTATAACCAAGTGTTATTCAAATTGTTTTATATCATTTAATCGCATTACAGCTGAGGTGGCATTGAACACAAAGGAAATGTTATATTTCCAGTAGAAAGACTTTGTCACAAGCGCGTTGCTCACCGTAAAAAAAAAATACAACAACAGTTTACCATCTAAATTAAAACATAAACCAACACATAATTCGCTCACTAAACAATAACCAACGGAGATGTCGTAATAAATATAAGGTTTCAATGATGCAAACACACTTATAAATGTAAATAGTAAAATGTTCAAGTGAGAAATCTGGTGAGGGAATGATGTAAATATTTCGATGAGAAGAGTAATTTACTAAGGTGGGGTGTGGGGGGGGGGGTCATGAGGTGACGAATAAAATTAAATGTAGCCATTCTGCTTAGTCATCCTGCTCCCTGCTCATCTGACGTTGTTTTTCATTTACATGGTTTTTATGTGGTTGTGGAATGTGGAGTAGACGTCGGAGGAGGGTGGGGGGGGGGAATTCAAGCTGGTATCTTTGTTTGCTGGGAAAGGGGGTGGGGGTTGAAGTCCCTGTAAGGATGAGATGAAATCTCTCAGATCCTACAAACCACTAATGGGACGTTTTTTATGGTGCACTTGTTTTATCCCCACCATAGCCGATAGTGCAATGGCCTTGGAGGCACCACGGGATATATCGCAGGGTGAGGATTTTCACACTGACCTGAAATATATATTGGTCCTCGTCAGAGATTGAACCATAAAGATCGACGGTCAAGCGCTATTTACCGCCCGACTATCCGTCCTCCAGGGGGGGAGGTGGGTAGAAGAAGTGATATTCCACCCCCACCCCCTTTCCTTTTCACTGTACGTTTTACAGCACTACATCTTAAATCACAAGTAATACGAATGCGGCCATACGAAACATAGACATAAAGAAATGAGACCAAAGTTAAAATGAAACAAATTGATAGAAACACTGGTGCATAAATAAATTATAAATTATGTTATAACAATTACTCGGGATGTACAGCAATAAGTCAGCTATTGACATTTTAAAAAAAAGCCAATTTTGACCAACAGTCAAACTAATGCAGTGAGTAAAATTACAAAAATCATATCATTCAGTTAGACCAATAAATATCATTGGCAAATAAAACAAGTACCATTCAACCAAATCATTTCCCACAATTCAATTTGCAGACACACAGTTAACGGAATTATTTACATTGAGATCAGTACGCCACATCTGCAAGCAGTTACACGGTGCATGGATAGCAGTGCAGTCTATAGCAGTAAAAAAATAATAGGCACACAACATTAGCTGGGACAGTGATATAGCCGATTTATCTGTTGAATGAATACTCTCTGAGCAAAATGTCTTTTACATGAAGACAACATTTTAAAAAAATAACAATATTTACAAAATCTGGTTGGACCATCGATTAAAAAAAAGGAACACACTTCATTAAGGGCACACTTGAAGGGAGCACATGTCCTCACACCACTCGCTGGGGCAGTTCTGGGCGCACCAGCCGTTGAGCCCTGGGGTCTTGCTCCACAGGGGCGTCGTCTTGAAGCATAGGGACTTCCCTGACGTCACGGGGGAAGGCTGATAGCTTTTACTGGTGGCGATCCAGTCGAAGGCACTGGGGTCGATGTGGATCTTGAACGTCGGGTACTTGCAGAAGCAGGAGCAAAAGTCTGACCTGCAGCTGCCCGACTGGCAAGTCCTGAGGCACCAGGTGCCCATGCCCGGGATGAGCTTTTGAATCCCGCGCGCCTCGCAGGTGACGTGCCCGGCCAAGGGTGAGCACGCCTGGTAGATGTCAGAGGGCCGGTGAGGGGGCCGCGATGACGTGACCGTCGTCTTGGGCGTGGAGCTGGTGGGGGCCGATGTTGGTGTGGTCACCTCAGTGGTGCGGACGGTGGAGGTTTGATCAGCGGCGGCGCCTGGAGGGGACGTGGCGTTGTTCACGGGTAAGCCCACCTCACCGTCAGTCTGCCACGTTACACCCTCGGGTAGAATCTGGAAGACCAAGGGATAGAATTAGTTACTGCACATTTTACTATTAAAGTGATAGAATTAGTTACTGCATATTTAACTATTAGAGTGATAGAATTAGTTACTGCACTTTCTAATATATAAAGAGAAAGTCGAAATTGTACATTTTAGGTATTCAATGATATTTATATTTATCAAATGAATTCATATTTTACTAGCCGTTAGAATGTGGGCTGGTGCATAAATAGATAGATAGGACAGATAGACTGGTGCATACATAGATAGATAGGACAGATAGACTGGTGCATACATAGATGGATAGGGCAGATAGACTGGTGCATAAATAGATAGATAGGACAGATAGACTGGTGCATACATAGATAGATAGGACAGATAGACTGGTGCATACATAGATAGATAGGACAGATAGCGTGACGCATAATTTAATGGGACAGTCTCAGATTAGTCATTTAGCTAGACAGACCTGCAGCTACATTAGCTGGCAGGAATAACGCTAAATACGTTATGTTAGATAACTTTGATACACATATAGATTTATACATTGATTTACAATGTCAATCAGGACCCAATCGTATTGATTGTTTGATTATTGATTAGGATAATATAATCAAGTTGGCTATGATTACAAAAAAAAAATAATCAGAAACAACTAAGATTATGTTTTAGATACTGTGTAGATACCGTCATTGCTATCATAAGCTAATCAAACAGACACTAAATTCCAAACATCAGCACAATGAACTTTTTGTATCAAGCATGGGAGCTAACTGCGGGCAACAAAAACTGTCAGTTCACTGACCTGTATATCAGCACAGTTGATGTATCTCTCCTGTGGTTCACATCCAAGGCAAGTGTCACATGGACCATTAGATTTATGTTCTCTGTAACCTGGAGAATACGAATGAAACAGAACATTGTAATCAAGTGCACATATGTATGTGTTATATTTATAAATACATTTCTTTCCCCCATGAAATTAAGTGCACATATAAATTTGGTATATCTGTAAATAATTCATAATTCCTTAGTAGTCACAAGTGAACTGGCACAACACTGACATCACAAGTTAACTGGCACAACACTCACATCACAAGTTAACCGGCACAACACTCACATCACAAGTGAACTGGCACAACACTGACATCACAAGTTAACTGGCACAACACTCACATCACAAGTTAACCGGCACAACACTCACATCACAAGTTAACTGGCACAACACTCACATCACAAGTTAACTGGCACAACACTCACATCACAAGTTAACTGGCACAACACTGACATCACAAGTTAACTGGCACAACAATGACATCACAAGTTAACTGGCACAACACTGACATCACAACTTAACTGGCACAACACTGACATCACGAGTTAACTGGCACAACACTGACATCACAAGTTAACTGGCACAACACTGACATCACAAGTTAACTGGCACAACACTCACATCACAAGTTATCCGGCACAACACTCACATCACAAGTTAACTGGCACAACACTCACATCACAAGTTAACTGGCACAACACTGACATCACAAGTTAACTGGCACAACAATGACATCACAAGTTAACTGGCACAACACTGACATCACAAGTTAACTGGCACAACACTGACATCACAAGTTAACTGGCACAACACTCACATCACAAGTTAACTGGCACAACACTGACATCACAAGTTAACTGGCACAACACTGACATCACAAGTTAACTGGCACAACACTCACATCACAAGTTAACTGGCACAACACTCACATCACAAGTTAACTGGCACAACACTGACATCACAAGTTAACTGGCACAACACTCACATCACAAGTTAACTGGCACAACACTGACATCACAAGTTAACTGGCACAACACTGACATCACAAGTTAACTGGCACAACACTCACATCACAAGTTAACTGGCACAACACTCACATCACAAGTTAACTGGCACAACACTGACATCACAAGTTAACTGGCACAACACTGACATCACAAGTTAACTGGCACAACACTGACATTCGTATGGTATAGGGGCGTTAAATGTAGAGGCGCCACATGGTACAACATGGTTGTGGGGGGGGGGGTCTCACCATTCACCAATTATTACTATATAGACGTACAAATAATACCTAGACAAATCTACATTTTAATTCTCTCTCTCTTACTCTCTCTCTCTCTCTGTCTTTCTTTCTCTCTCTCTATCTCTTTCTCTCTCTCTCTCTCTCTCTTTCTCCCTCTCTCTCTCTCTCTCTCTCCACCTCTCTTCTCAGTAGGTCTATTTTCTATTTTGACACTGAAATAGACTGTGGCTTTTTTTTTATTGCTAAATCTGTTTCCCAACCTAGCCAAGGAATTTAGAATGGACGTTCGACTCAAATGTAATTATTGATGATACTTTTATAGAAGACATAGAGACACGTAGACTGTGGACAGACAGGAGACAGACATACAGACAGATACAAAACATATATACACACACACACACACAAATATTGGTGAATAGGTGAATTGGTCCAAATTTGAACTTTATGTATATTAACAGTGTCACACAAATTTAGTTAACAGCGAAAGAACAAGAGGAAAATTTTAGCTTTTATTGCGGTGACACCTCTGAAAATAAAATTGCGATTCGCCCATGTGAGACCTAAAATACCTGCAAAGTCGTAGGCCAGTTGTTGTATTTTTTTTTTCAAATAATGTATGCTGAAGTTCACGTGGCCGTGTTACGTCAGTGTTGAGATGTGACAACGAGGCTCAGTACATGTCGACAATACACAGCCTCGGATGAATTATGAGGTCATCAAAAATGTATGTCGTAAACACAACGAAACGTGTTCTGTCGCCTCGTTACGACTTTCATCTGACAAAAACGTTTCACATTTGGAGTGATTATATCTAGTCTTTTTATGACTAATGCTTTTTTTTTTGTTCTTGTGTGTAAATATTCTGAGAAGATTTAGATGTACACTGCGTAAGAATATGAGTTGTACGTCAGCGCTTTCGTGGCCATGGAATAGGGGAAAAAGGGGGGGGGGGGTGCGTCATTGACAACAGAGCTGCCAATCTAGACAATTTTTTTGGATAAATCTAAATTAAAATAATGCTTTAAAATAACGGAGATCATAGAGATAAATAAATGTATTTTGCCATTTAGATATGTGATATATACTTATTGTAGTCCACATATTTTTCTGAATAATTCTTCAAGATATGAGTTTGCTGGCTTGTTTAACAGACAAAACGCTGTTTAATGGTTCAAATCTAATTCAAGGGGCAGCTACTTCGATTGACTTGCAGTCTACTGGTTTTAAGTCCTACTAGATCTCCCAGTGGTTATGGAGCCATTGAAGCCTGATTGTACAGGGGGCATTTCTTCACACGAGGCGAAATAGTATAGGGCCTATCCCACCCCTTTCCTAGTTTGGCGCCCTGTCAAGATTTAACCCCCCCCCCGGGCCATTACAAAATCCAGGATCGTAACATTTCGTGACCATGGAAAAAGGAAAAGGTCCATTGAAATATAAGACGTTCAATTCACTGGTTCTTTGGTTCTGATATCTTTGGTTCTGATATCTTTGGTTCTGATATCTTTGGTTCTGATATCTTTGGTTCTGATATCTTTGGTTCATGAAATAGAAAAGTTGTTTGTTTGTCGTCAATAATTTATTTACAAGAAAAAAAAGTTACACTATGTCACTTTAAAAAAAAGACAACTTCAACACAAGGTGACTCGTTTGTGTGGCTTCGTAAAATATTGAGGTTTCACCTGAACTTATATTCTACCATGACGTCACAGAAAGGATGGTGGTCAGGGTGACAGAAAGAAGGTGTGTGTGGTGGTGGTCAGGGTGACAGAAGGAAGGTGTGTGTGGTGGTGGTCAGGGTGACAGAAAGAAGGTGTGTGTGGTGGTGGTCAGGGTGACAGAAAGAAGGTGTGTGTGGTGGTGGTCAGGGTGACAGAAGGAAGGTGTGTGTGGTGGTGGTCAGGGTGACAGGAGGAAGGTGTGTGTGGTGGTGGTCAGGGTGACAGAAGGAAGGTGTGTGTTGTGGTGGTCAGGGTGACAGAAAGAAGGTGTGTGCGGGGGGGTGAGGGTGACAGAAGGAAGGTGTGTGTGGTGGTGAGGGTGACAGAAGGAAGGTGTGTGTGGTGGTGGTGGTGAGGGTGACAGAAGGAAGGTGTGTGTGGTGGTGGTGAGGGTGACAGAAGGAAGGTGTGTGTGTGGTGGTGGTGGTGAGCGTGACAGAAGGAAGGTGTGTGGGGTGGTGGTGGTGAGCGTGACAGAAGGAAGGTGTGTGGTGGTGGTGGTGAGGGTGACAGAAGGAAGGTGTGTGTGGTGGTGGTGAGGGTGACAGAAGGAAGGTGTGTGTGTGGTGGTGGTGGTGAGGGTGACAGATGGAAGGTGTGTGGTGGTGGTGGTGAGGGTGACAGAAGGAAGGTGTATGTGGTGGTGGTGGTAGTGAGGGTGACAGAAGGAAGGTGTGTGTGTGGTGGTGGTGGTGAGGGTGACTCAAGAAAGGTGTGTGTGTGGTGGTGGTGGTGAGGGTGACAGAAGGAAGGTGTGTGTGGTGGTGGTGGTGGTCAGGGTGACAGAAGAAAGGTGTGTGTGGTGGTGGTGGTGAGGGTGACATAAGAAAGGTGTGTGTGGTGGTAGTGGTGGTCAGGGTGACAGAAAGAAGGTGTGTGTGGTGGTGGTGGTGGTGAGGGTGACAGAAGAAAGGTGTGTGTGGTGGTGGTGGTGGTAAGGGTGACAGAAGGAAGGTGTGTGTGTGGTGGTGGTGGTCAGGGTGACAGAAGGAAGGTGTGTGTGGTGGTGGTGAGGGTGACAGAAGGAAGGTGTTTGTGGTGGTAGTGATGGTGACAGAAGGAATGTGTGTGTGTTGGTGGTGAGGGTGACAGAAGGAAGGTGTGTGTGGTGGTGGTGAGGGTGACAGAAGGAAGGCGTGTGTGGTGGTGATGGCAGTGATGGTGACAGAAGGAAGGTGTAGGGGGGTCAAACAATGATTTACGAAATATATAAAACTATCCTGGAAATATATAACAAAAGAAATCAAGATTTGTTTAAGTGTGTGTGCCTGTGTGTCTACATGTTTGCGTGTTTGTGTGTTTGTATGTTGTTGTTGTTTATTCTGTTTGTGAGTTGTTTTTTTAATTAATCTGTTTTTGACCTGTTGATTCTTTTTTTAAGTTTATCTCAGTATATAAACATTGTGTAGTTTACAGGTTTATCTCAGTATATAAACATTGTGTAGTTTACAAGTTTGTCTCAGTATATAAACATTGTGTAGTTTACAAGTTTATCTCAGTATATAAACATTGTGTAGTTTACAAGTTTATCTCAGTATATAAACATTGTGTAGTTTCCGCATTCTTTTCTATTTACAATTTTCCAGTTTTGTCTAGCAAATTGTAGAAATGTGGGTCAACGCAGTGTGTGTCTGTGTTCAGTGCAGTGTGTGTCTGTGGTCAGTGCAGTGTGTGTCTGTGGTCAGTGGTGTAGTGCGGGGGTGCAAGGGCGCTACTCACAAAGGGGAGCCTAATGGCGTATTTTATTTATAATATTCTATGGTTTTCGAATGGTGTGGGGCGCGGTGTGGACAACTCCCCCCCCCCCTGCTGCATAGGAACTAAGGCAACATTTTAAAATCATTGTTCACTGTTCGGTTAGCCATACTGTGGCAATCG
>JAGDYQ010000036.1:5770993-5783493 GCA_021962125.1 Bulinus truncatus | reverse complement strand
AACCTCCCATATACAATGTTAACAACAGAAAATATAATATATTGAATATACGTATTAACAAAATGCCAAATAATAACATAATAGTTCTGGGACATCTTCCCCTTCAATAAACAAATAACTTAAAATGTATCCTATCCAACCGAATGTCCTAATTAGTAATATTCATTACTAACAAAATGACCAAATAATGGCAATTATGGTAACATGACATCGAATACATATATTATAACGAAAAAAATTACAATAAATTCAAATAACATAACGATAGTTATGTCTACTCAATCACTAAGTAAGTGTCTTTAGGGCTGCCGTCGTCTGCCTTCCAAACACATGTGTCCTTGATGCCGGTTTTGTCATCTCTCGGTTGTTTAGATAACGTTTCCACCACCTGGTCCCAGGTAGCACCTCCACAATAACTGTGAAGTCTGGTAGTAGCAACACCCATCGGTTACTCTGGCGTTGATGAATTTGCGTTTGTTCAGGAAGTTCAAGGGTGCATGACCTCTCTGAAGTATGAAGTAGCCGAACGATTCATAGGCGACCATGGTGATGACCCCCAGGTGCCTGTAGGCCAGAGTAAAGGTCTGATAGAGTATTTGGCTAAATGAAACCACAGCCAAAGTGCAGCTCATGTAGGTGATGTGGTTTGGTATGTTGTTCACATTGCCGAGGTCGAAGTATTCTCTCCACTCTTCGCTGGCCGAGAAATAGTTTTTCCCGAGCTGGATAGCCTGTTGAATGTGAAATATATTTACGATGAAACCAATGAAGATGGCCAGACATATTTTACGCTTCATGAACTTCAGCCAGAAGAAAGGGTCGCCTAGGTACACTACAGGCCCAGTACTTCTTTCCCGTGATGTGGATATGCCACAAGTTTTGTAACACACAGGTTCTGAATCATTTGCACTGCCAGCCCTGAGTACCTGCACGGAAGTCTGGCCTGCTGCCTCAACGTTCTGCTTAGTCTCAACGTTCAACGTTGTCTCAATGTTCTCCAGCTTTTTGTAGACAACGGAATGCTTTTTAATCTTTACAGGGTTGTCATGAAAACAATCTTCATCATCCCTCACCTTCTGTATCTTCTTTGCCTTCTGTATCTTTTCCACCTTCTGCTGTACTGCCTTACTCTGTCGTATGATCCGTTTGACAGGTCGCCTCAGCATGTTGGCTGACCTCCCCTGACATTCCGCATTCGTCATCTGTATAGCCTCTGTCTGACATGGCATCTCCCTCCTCTGCATGACCTCAGTCTGACATGACATCTCCTTCCTCTGCATGATCTCTGTCTGACATGACATCTCCATCTGCATGGCCTCTGTCTGACATGCCGCCTCCTTCATCTCCCTGACCTCTGTCTGACATGACATCTCCTTCCTCTGCTTGACTTCTGTCTGACATGACATCGCCTTCAACTGCACGACAACAGTCTGACAACTCAGATCTACCTTCTGCCTAACCTCTGTCTTATTGTCAGAACTTAATTTATTCCTTTGTTTACTGACCTCCTGACTCACTTCTGCTAATCGATAATTGCCTAATGATCGTTGTTCATACCTCACACGGCCACTGTGTTCAGTAGTGTCAAACGTCGTTCTCTCTATATGTTCGTGCTTCGCCCTGACTTGTTGTCTTTGCATCATCTGCTGGTCTTCTGATTCTAATTGTTTAATTTCAGATTCATTCTTTCCAAAATACTTCCAGGCCGACTCTAGTTCCTCCTCCTCTTCATTCTGTTCCTTTCTTGCTTGAACTCGTCTCTCAATCTCTGCCAGCATGTTCTCACCTTTTGACACCATTTTTTCTCAATCTTGAGTAATACTTCTTAAGTTCTCTGTCTTTTTCCTTATCGTACTCTGCACACCGCATCTTCGAAGATGGGATCTCTTTCAGCTTTCGACATTTTTTTGCATGTACGACTGACTGAATGATACCTTGTAGCCTCTCCATCTCCTTATGTATATCTTCTACCTCCTTTTGAAGTTTATCTTTGTCCTCATTATAGACTTCCCTCTGTTCACGTTTCATTTTAGACGAGCACGGCACATCTCGCAGTTTTTCCTTTTCTAGTTCAATTTCAATCATTCGTAGTTGAGCCTCTCTTTCTTTCTCCTGCCTCTCTCGTTCCTTCGCTCTTTCGTCCCGCGCCATTGCATTCTCGATAAAATCACTCAACTTATCGCCCTGTAATCCTATTGCTGCCCCTTTCTGACGGTAAGACTCCATCAAGTCATCTTGAGAATTGGGATTCATGTTGATAAAAAATAAACGTGTGACGTACCTTTCAGAAAACGATCTTTTTTTTTTTAGACGAGCCCCCAAATATCACAATATACTTATGAATGAATAGAAACAACAATACTCGAGGTTAGTCAAAACAATGTATTCTTTTCTTCAACAACAACAACCGTCACTACCTCGCACCTTTTACTACTTCCGTTCAACATAAACATTCATTTAGTGCACTGTCATGGGGAATACCCTGTGACAGGTATATATATTTATTTCATCACTGCCAGTCCTAAGTACAATAATACTAACAAAGTTTTAAATACTTAGAGTGCATCCTAAACTTGGTAACCACTGAAATGAAATATCTTCTAAAGTCAAGGCTCTCAAGCGGTGGACCGGAAAGGTTACACACGGATACGCAACGACATACAATTTTCGTTTACAACAACCAAGAGTTTGAAGAAGGTCGCCAGTTTTGCAGAACTTTGAGGGGTATCCGCGGACGTATTTTCAGGGGCGCCGAGAGCCAACAAGGGCCCCAGGCAGGACATCATTGCGGGCCCCTTAATAAATAATAAGCCGTGAAAAAAATTGACATGGTCGGGGCGGCCGGGCCTCCTTACAGATGCGGGCCCCCTGGCAATGACCCCCTTGACCCCCCTCTCGGCGTGCCAGCATATTTTCGCATCCTATGGGGTACAGTCGCCAAAAAAGGCAGAGAAGTTATAAATGACCTTTCTACAGTACGAAATGATTGAACAAATGTTTTTGTTTTTATTTAAACTGAATTATGAACTAAGATACGTTCAATAGCATTTTAAAGAATCTCAAATCTGCCGCCATAATTATAATTAAGTTTTTTCTCCGAAATGCGTCCAATACTTTTGACCGTAAAATACATTTATTATGTTTAAATAAGACGTATGCATAATTTATTAACATTTCCGGAGATATCCCAAAGAACCGAGATTCCCGCAGGTTTCTTTTTAAAAAAAAAATAAGCAACTGAAATTACATTTTCCGTAAAGTGGGGGGGGGGGGTCTGTTATATATAAACATTATTATAGGAAGCTCTTTTCATTGACACTGAAAACACAACAAAAATTAAATAAAGATGGCTATTAATTGTAATTGTTTCCGGTCAAATCAAATGAATTAATTGCGAATTAATTATTGAATGTAATTAGAAATTTACGTTTCACGCCAAGGGGAAGTAACTCTCAGTATTGAGGCAGACGACTGGCTGTGTTTCAATTAATCAAAACATTTAAAAAGTTGGACTAACAGAAAAGGAAGAAATAATTAAAAAAAAGAAAATGTGGGTGTCCATTGAAGGAATATATACATATTTAAGTATCAAAGTGGAAGGGGAAACAGAAAAATTGGATAAAAAAAGCTTGTGCCATTTAACTGTGCACAGGATATAAAAAGATGCGTGGGGAAAATAGAGGAAACGGAACGAAACAATATGTTTGAAACTTGATATATTCTAAATGTAACAATGTAAACACAACAGCACTATTGAGCAATTAATCACATGTATTCGGTCAATTTATATTAATACAAAGAATGTATTTTTTATATTTTCATCACAATATTAGAAAATATCTGTGATCAATTGAATGAATTGAGTTCAAAACTTTACTTTTAGCATGCTCGTACTGTAACATAGGAATCATTCACTGATTTCTTTGTTTAATTGTCTGTTCATTCCAATAGAATTTGATAAATGGTCTGCTGCTCTGGTACATAAAACTACGGTTAAATAGTCACACTAAACTCAAAGAAGAGAGCCACACTAGACTCAAAGAAGAGAGCCACACTAAACTCAAAGAAAAGCTTCTGTCGAGTAAAAGAACAGCATCTTAGCTCAGCTCAAAGAAGAGAGCCACACTAAACACAAAGAAGAGAGCCACACTAAACACAAAGAAGAGCCACACTTAAAAAAGAGCCAGACAACATTCAAATAAGAGTCACAATTTACAGAGAAAAGCCACGCTGAGCTCAAAGACGAGCCTTCCTCAAGTAAAAGAAGAACCACTTAACTCAAAGAAGAGAGCCACATGTGATGGGTTCTTAAAAAATTACTGTAAACATCCTGATTACTTCACAATATATTACTTCACAGTATTTTACTTACTTTACAGTATTTCACATTAAAAAAAAGATTACCAAAAACTTCTTACCTTGCAAAGCATTGGTCCAAGTCCGTTAGATTCGGCCCGTCCCTGGATGGACACAGCCTGAAGTAAAAATATCCCAGGAGATTGGCCGTGGTGTACACCGTCACGTTGATCTCGCTGCCCGATCTGTACACTCGCTGGGGCAGCACGTGGGAGTATTTCCCCGGGTACTCGTTCTCCGTGATCCCCAGGGCGCGGTCACCACAGGCGCCACATTTGCCTTTTGCCTGCCCCCACATGTACTAATAATAAAAAAAAAAATACAGACATTTTTTTTTTATTGGCTGTTTTTTCCCCCCACTTCAAAACGTAAAATAACGTGAGCGAGAATTCTAAAAATAGATTTCTTTGTTTTGACTGTATTGCTGTGATTTAGATAACTCTAGTGTCCCCGAAACTTCTGGGACAGGTTTCATTAAACTTTTGGTTTGACACCGCTCCTTCCCAGGTATCGTGGGGACCCCTACCTTGGGGGGGGGGGGGTCTTTAAATTTGTATTAAATTTGGTGTTTGAGAGATATTTCTGTCTAGGCTCCCCCCCCTCTATCTCTGAATGTCTCTGAATGTCTCTGCCTAGGACTGTGACAACCCGAGAGCCACTGCCTCTGTGCAAGGATAAAAGTTTTTTTGTGTAAATAATATTTTGAAAAGGGTGGGTGTGAGTTCGTATGTTGTAACTGCCACGATGTTTTGTTTTCAAATGGCTGTAGAGACACTGTCTTCATTACATAGTACACGTCTCGATAAACTGTAGGGCCGGGGGGGGGTTACATAGAAGCAGAAGACACAACATTCAAAACACGTCCAGGCTATGACTGAACATATGTGTATGTGTGTGTGTTAACACGTGTGCTGTTTGAAAGGCCAGTAATTATTCTCTACTACACGCTCCCCTCATAGTACTAGAAAAGTTAAGAAGTAATTGTTGTCTTCTTTAGTTGGGGAAACAGTCTTTTAGCTTGTTAGCTGACACAGACAATTTAGAAATACAAACATTATGTGTGTGTATATATATATACACACACACACACACATACTAGTATTCCAGTATTAGAAAATCGTGCCGATTCTTTTTACATATTTTATTTTTGTATTATTAATTTAGTCTTCAGAAATAGAACACTAAACCTGATGACGTCATTTTCAGACTATTCACATACATCAGACCCATATTTCAGTGACAGGTTTCAGCGAAAAACGTGTCGTCGCGAACTACGCCATTACGCAGTTAAATTTTTACTCCGAAAAAAAAATTACATGATTTTTTCTAATGCAGCCTGTCTCCAACCCCCCCCCCCTTAATCACATCTAAAGTACAAACTCGCAGACACACTCGCAGACACACTAGTTCATTTGAGACATACACTCTGCGGTTTGAACATTTCATGAGACACGTCCAGCTTCAATCCTATCTCTCGTCTTCCATCCATCCTGGCCGATTGGTAGTAACTTGGGAAAGGGAGAGAGAGCACCTGGCCATGAAGTTCACCCACCCACCCACCTACACACACACACACATACGCAGTACTTGTTACAATGGCTCTCGTAAATGGGGAGCAGTGTCTTTTGTTTTATTATCGGCTCTCATTTTTAGAAAAACTCTGAGAATTTAGGACCAAAATCACATATAGGAGCTATTTAAGTAATTTTTATGTCTAGCACAGTGAATCCCAAACCATTTTCTAGACATTAGTTGAAGTTAATCTAAATCATGATAGTAGTTAGATATACTATACTATTGCTGACAGATTATTTTATCATAGATTAAGCTTTATCAAATCATCGAAAACAATTTCATTATAAATATATAAACCTTATGATTGTTTACAAACAATAGATTGCTGTTTACAACCTTGCCTCTAAGAGAATGATGTAAACAATGGCTATAAACAATATAAAATAAGTTCTTGTATGTGTTTTAATCCCACAGAATATATTTATTTTATATATTTTATATTCTGTGTTTAATCTCACAAATTTTATATATTTTATATGTTGTGTTTAATCATTCACAAATTTTATATATTTTATATTCTGTGTTTAATCTCACAAATTTTATATATTTTATATTCTGTGTTTAATCTCACAAATTTTATATATTTTATATTCTGTGTTTAATCTCACAAATTGTATATATTTTATATGTTGTGTTTAATCCTAAGTTTCCCAAATTAACTTTGCACCAATTCTTTCCCCAACTGACGAGTGTATCAATTAAACTTAATGAACTGTGGTGGCAGATTTAGGTCATAACGTCAAATTTAAAAGGTCAAGGGGTGCTCATAATTACTCATAGTATTGGGTTAAAGTTCATCTGAAATATGAGGGCATTCATAGGTCGAATAAGTTCAATGAAGGTTACTAGGGACTTAAAAATTAATTGGGTTAAATTCTATCATTTCAATGTTCTGTTTAGAATAGTGTTAATGTTAAATTCTATCCTTTCAATGTTCTGTTTAGAACAGTGTTAAATTCTATCATTTCAATGTTCTGTTTAGAACAGTGTTAAATTCTATCATTTCAATGTTCTGTTTAGAACAGTGTTAATGTTAAATTCTATCCTTTCAATGTTCTGTTTAGAACAGTGTTAAATTCTATCATTTCAATGTTCTGTTTAGAACAGTGTTAAATTCTATCATTTCAATGTTCTGTTTAGAACAGTGTTAAATTCTATCATTTCAATGTTCTGTTTAGTACAGTGTTAAATTCTATCGTTTCAATGTTCTGTTTAGAACAGTGTTAATGTTAAATTCTATCATTTCAATGTACTGTTTGGAACAGTGTCATATTCTATCATTTCAATGTTCTGTTTAGAACAGTGTGGTTTCCACAAGTGTGGCCCACGATCCACATGGGGGGGGGGAGGGGCTATTGGAATGTTAATTTCTACTTCAACAATATATTCACGGAGACTAAAATGCAATGTTTCCTTCAGGATATCCAAGTCATTTCTTCCAAGAACACATTCATTGTAAAAGTCTTTTTACTTCTTGTCAAATCATGTCATTTAGGCTTCTTCATTTACTGAACAATTGAATTTTTTTTCTAATATTGAAAATTAATGTATATGTTACTTAGAGGACTTTTGAATGTGTTACTTAGAGGACATTTGAATGCTTTACTTAGAGGACATTTGAATGCGTTACTTAGAGGACATTTGAATGTGTTACTTAGAGGACATTTGAATGTGTTACTTAGAGGACATTTGAATGCGTTACTTAGAGGACATTTGAATGTGTTACTTAGAGGACATTTGAATGCGTTACTTAGAGGACATTTGAATGTGTTACTTAGAGGACATTTGAATGCGTTACTTAGAGGACGTTTGAATGTGTTACTTACAGGACATTTGAATGTGTTACTTACAGGACATTTGAATGTGTTACTTACAGGACATATTACTTTCAGAAACATGTATGTAGAACTTGGCGGATGTAAGGTATGAGGACCACTGGTCTAGGTCATTACCATTAAGTTCAATTATAAGAATCGTCTGAACAGTTTTATGGGCTCCCCTGGAGGCCAGTGTGCTGGGGGCCTCTACGACAACAATTCTAAATAATGGTCAATGAGCTTGGGGCCCATGTACTCATGGGGCCACTGGGCAAATATCGGGGGGGTCCTTCCTTAGAGACTTCTCAACCCCCCCCCTCCCATTTTTATGAAGTAAATCTAAACTATTTCATTGACGGAACTTTTTCCCATGACCACCTAAACACTCGATGACCTTTGAACTCACCTCAAAACCGCCACAGTTGAGCAGCTCGTCATAAAAATTAACGGATGCGTCCGGCACTCCTTCCCGCCAGTAGCTTGACCTCATCGGGGGCTCAATCAATCTCGCCCGTGACAGCACGCCCCTGACTAGGAGGATCGCCGTTAGAAACAAGGTTAGCTCCCCTGAATGTCCACGTCTGCTTCTCCTAGACGAGACGTTGCAGACGACAATCCATGGCTTCATATTTTGTTTGAATCAGCGCCCAGTTGAAATGTAAAATACTCCAAGTCCAGACAAGAATCAGCGAAACAATTTTTTTAATCCGAGTCCAATGTTTTGTTTCACTTGATGTTACAGAATCCAATTTTATTTTTGTGTCTTTTTTTCGTTTTCTCGGTTAGCAGTCTGTCTATTTAAAAAAAAAATATATATATATATATATATATATATATATATATATATATATATATATATATATATATATATAATAAAAAGCTATGACTTTAAAAGAATTATCTAAAAAATGTTATTTACTTCTAGCATCTATTTTCATTTAAAGATTGAGTAAATATATATTATATAAAATTCTATTTTTTCAAATGATTGCAAAGCTTAAAGTTAAAAGAAAAAAGTCTATATGTTTCCAATGAATGACTCAACAAATATCTTTCCTTATTTTACTTTTTTTATCTCTAAAACAACGACAACAACAACAATGACAACAACAACAGCAGTAACCCTCAACTGTTGTTAGGGTCACCAAGCATTGAGGCGCGAGAACCGCTGATCCATTGAATGCAGAAATCAACTTCCCAAAAACCATGACGTCATGAAAATCGATAAACCACACAAATGAAAATTCTCTCTAAACTGTGCGCAAAAGTAGTGTAGTATTATATTTATATTCTCTGCTTATCTATAATTTAAAATCACAAATTAACGCTTTCCATTATACATTATTAATAAAACAAAAATTATATATATATATATATATATATATATATATATATATATATATATATATATATATATATACACACACACACACATATTAAAAATTTGGAAGAAAAAAATTATCAAGTTGTAAAGAAACCTTGAAATAACAATCTATAATTTTCTTTACCAGAAGTGAAACTGGGATTTCACTCAAGTTGATCAGTCGTAGAATAAAGTAGTCGATAAACTGATTATTGTGTTAACTTCCATTGTTTTTTGTACTACAGCGCGCCTGCATCGTTCACTCTTGTAATACATCATAGTCTATTTTTAGATTGCGCGGCCTGTAACAAAATGGATATGTTTATAAATATAAGTATTAATGGCTTCACTTCAGGAAAGAAAAAAAAATAATCTATACGATCCTTTCTTAAAATGGCGGGAAGGGGAGGGGGTGAGCGGAAGGGATGATTACACAAAAAGGAAGGGGAAAGAACTGAACATTGACAGGTGAAAATCTATTGGACGAAATATGCGCGACAACTCTCACGAAGGTTAATAATCTCCCCTTGGCCATTGGTGGTTGGTGCTATGTAGTCACTCTACCTTGAAACGGCCATTATGAATCACATCATTCGTTAATGAACGGTCATTAATTAAGAGATAGTAATAATGGCTTGTTTATATGTTGGGTTTTAATCCGGTAGGAGATACTTACCTGTCTGTCTATTGGTTGGCTTGTCTGTCGTTATGTCCAGTCTATTTCTCTATCAGTATGTCTGTCTCTATGTATCCACGTGAGTCCCGTCTATTCCTCTATCAGTATGTCTGTCTATCTATATATTCAAAGATGTACTGCAGACACATCAATTTTTCTACCAATGTGTCTATTCTTTCAGTAAATTGTCTATTTCTGTATATTATTTTTAATAACAAGCTTCATAATATATGTTCATAAAAATTGTCTATAACAGAATGTGCTTATAACCAAAAAAATAAATAATTATTTACTAACAAATTATTCCGATCTATGAATATATCATATTCGTAACCAAGAATCAGTCAATTTCATTTCAGCTTTTCTTTTTTAGAGTAATAATTCAAATAAATAAATCAATAATAAAAGGACTCCAAAATGACATCAGCTAGACGATGTGAACTTTTCATTGTAACGGTTTCGTTGTATCGAGATGGGACATTTACGTGATATTTACTCGTCTCAGCATTATTTTGTAGTAATCGTATTCGGTAGAGCAGACACAGGGCTAAATGAAATCGCTCATAATAAAAACGACGGGGTTGTCAACAATGTTTCACCACGCTGACAATCAGACGTCACGCTAAGACTGATGGGACATCTCTTAGTTCACGTCTGCCATCTTCCTCTAGTCGTCTGCGTGTTTCCTGTATGTTTCAGGGTTATGGTCGCTGATGTCTATACCTTCCGTTGAATGTCAAATAAAAACTAAGAAGACAGAAAAAATAAAAGAAGTAAAGAAGGTGAACGAATTTTTTTTTTAACTTGAGCAGAGCGGAACGTTTAATGGTGAGTTAGATAAACGGATAGACAGACGGAAGGAAGGACTGGCGGAATGTTGTGACTAATAAACTCATTGATATCATTGATGAATATATATATATATATATATATATATATATATATATATATAGAGAGAGAGAGAGAGAGAGAGAGAGAGAGAAAGAATGAAGGATAGACATATACTTGGATTGAAAGATAGACAGACAGTCAGATAGATAGATAGATAGATAGATAGATAGATAGATAGATAGATAGATAGATAGATAGATAGATAGATAGATAGATAGATAGATAGATAGATAGATAGATAGATAGATAGATAGATAGATAGATAGACAGACAGACAGACAGATAGATAGATAGACAGAAAGACAGACAGACAGACAGACAGACAGATAGATAGATAGATAGATAGATAGATAGATAGACAGACAGACAGACAGACAGACAGACAGACAGATAGATAGATAGATAGATAGATAGATAGATAGATAGATAGATAGATAGATAGATAGATAGATAGATAGATAGATAGATAGACAGACAGACAGACAGACAGACAGATAGATAGATAGATAGATAGATAGATAGATAGATAGATAGATAGATAGATAGATAGATAGATAGATAGATAGATAGATAGATAGATAGATAGATAGATAGATAGATAGATAGATAGATAGATAGATAGATAGCATAAAAAGACACCTCCCAGGGAAAAGACTCGAACTGGGGACGTACACATCTTGAGTACAGCAGACAGAGATCCATCAACGGTATATGTCATAATGTCCTTTCAAATTATGGGATAAGGGGGCACCCTTGATTGCTGCGTCAATCCAAATGTATCCAACAACTCATTGATCTAGAAAACATGGACAGAGAATGACGTCACTGAATGTGAAAGAGACATAAATAGAAAAACGAGTTTATCCCTCCTGGTTCATTTCTCTGACACGTACGCCGAATTCTGAACTTCTCAATGTATTTGAACTTTATGTGTGTGTGTGTTCGTGTGTGTGTTCGTGTGTGCATATATGCGTGTGTTTGTGAGTGTGTTTGTGTGTGTGTGTGTGTGTATGTGTGTAAATATTCAGAATACATGCTACAATAATATCACTTTTGATAAAAGTGGGATTTAATTTCAGATCTTTCTTTTAAAATTAGTGTTTATATATAATCGATTATAAATAATCGATAATGCAGATTACTTTCAAAAAAATCTTTTATTGATGATCGTTTCTAGTTTTAAATGTAAACATCTGACCTCTGACCCACGGGTAACACCCCATGACATGTGGTTGACAGTAATGCCCCCCCCCCCCAGGGAGGGAGCACTGGGGTGGTGTTAGCAGAAGTAAACTACGTCAAACAGGAGGGAATGACTTATAGTTGGACACAGGCCCGTAGCGTGCGGGGGAGCAGGGGGCTGCCCCCCCCCCCGCGTTTTGTCTGGCCCCCCCTCTGCTAGTTTGCTCTACTTAGTAACATTTATGTCCTCCTCCCCCCCCCCCCACCGCTGCTATTGGCCTGGCCCATGCTGTAGAATTTTCCCGCTACGGGGTTGGTTAGGGGGACGGATGGTCGTGCGGTAATGCGCTCGATTGTCGACCTGAAAGGAAAATTTCATGAATAAAAATGTATACATATTATGAAATATAATGTAAGCTAAGTAATTTATATTTCATAGTCGCCAACAGCAACGCATTACAAGTTATTTAAGTATTTCTATCATGCTTGACAAACTGTCATAGTATGGTATAATCAGTGTTTGATTACTTACTGAATGGAATCTCAAATGAGTTACTATCACCTACAATTAACACCAGTGGACTAACCATCACGACTAAATGGTCTAAAGTTCTACACGTTTGTATTTTTAGTCGTGGTT
>JAGDYQ010000036.1:5703493-5768493 GCA_021962125.1 Bulinus truncatus | reverse complement strand
TGATTATATTTAAATGAATGGGGGGGGATTAGTGAGAAAGATTGAGTGAGTGAGTGATTGATTGATTGAGTGAGTGAGTGAGTGAGTGAGTGAGTGATTGATTGATTGATTGAGTGAGTGAGTGAGTGATTGATTGAGTGAATGAGTGAGTGAGTGAGTATACCAATTACGGGAATGGTTTCATTTACCTGGTGTCGTAGCTAGCTATTGTACCCTACCTGCAGTACCCTACCTGCGCTACTGTATTCACGCGGTAATCACACATATATGCAAATTGTTGCTTCTAAACTTCTCTCTCACCTGTTGTTACTTTAAAGCTATGACGTCATCACACGGATACATTTCCCATTCCATGACGTCACAGTTAAGATGACGTGTTGATCCACGTTGATCCGTTCACAAAGATCTTAACGGCCCCACCTCCTGCGAAACACGTATCTCTAATAAAACTTGAGTACTTCTTGGGCTAACACATTCTACGATAATTATGTGCCGCCACATTGATGAAACTACGAAGTCCGGGTGTGCAGTAGTTCAGGGGACACCCATGGTGGTCATAGGGTTAGTGATTACTAGCCTGTTATGAAAATGTCTTCGTCTAGTTAGAATGTCACCAGCCCGCTGCCAAATGTTATTTAACATGGGTTATGTTCTATTAATCCTATCTCAGCTGAAATATCCATGTTCTGGCTGTCTGATATTTCACTGCATGTGATTACGTCTGTACGAAAATCGTTTAATTTTCGATCATGTCCGATCTCGCTGCTTCGCTTCGATTTTACTTCCATTGGTTAAAATATAAGCACCAACCAATCACAATACTCTCCACATGAAAACACAAAATTTAAAAATAAAATTGATTGTCACACAAAAGCATGAAACTCAAGCACTTGTTCATCTATTTATCAAGACTAGAATATAAACAGCAATTGTTATAACAGCCATTGTTATAACAGCAATTGTTATAACAGCAATTGGTTACACCACCAACCTTAGCATTGGGCCTACAGATATATCAATGTAATTTCTTGCACAAATTTACTTTAAGATGTTCTGCTACTATTGGTAGTTAACAGTTGAAAACAATAAAAAAAAAACAACAAATATTTAGAGAAGATTCATCTTCACATATGCTGTGTGTGTGTGTGTGTGTGTGTGTACAAGGGGAGAAAAACCAAATGTACTTCAAGGTAAACGATTTATGATTACCGTTCTTTGTCACTACTGTGCACACCAACACACTAACCAAGACAGATAGCTAGCACATAATTAATTCAACTTAGATTCTTGTGTTGTCCAAGCCTCGTTATGAATGATTAGAACATTTATCCGCATTAATGTGCCCTCTCTTCATTATAGTCTCAAAAACTTAATGTGTCAATGTGTCAGACAGAGAAATGTTTCTACTGGTGATGTATGTGTGTGTATGTGTGTGTGGGGGAGGGGGACCAGAGAATTGGATACTACGGGGGAGATAAAAAAATGTAGTTTTTTAAAACGAACAAAGATTAGTGATAGTCTCCGTTCCAATAATCAATTACTTACTAATACTAACTAGCTGACTATTCGAGTGCACTGAGCTGGACAAATGTGTCGGGAGATGACAGTTTCCCACCACAGTCAACTGACCAGTACATACTATGTTCGATGTGAACTGACCAGTACATACTATGTTCGATGTGAACTGACCAGCACATACTATGTTCGATGTGAACTGACCAGTACATACTATGTTCGATGTGAACTGACCAGCACATACTATGCTCGATGTGAACTGACCAATACATACTATGCTCGATGTGAACTGACCAGTACATACTATGTCCGATGTGACCTGACCAGTACATACTATGTTCGATTAAAATAAAGAAGCGACACAATTTTAGAGAAAAATAAAAGGAAGTGTGGTGAACTTCGAAAATGTTTTCAGCGCTTCATTTTGTTTCATTCAACTGTTTTGACTACTATGAAACTGTATGCTCATTTTATACTTATAAGAATTTTTAACGTAAATTTCCCTAAAGACGAAAAGAACAAGCCTTACCATTAGTAAATGATTTTTTTTTTACCTTTGTGAAATGAGTTTGGTACCAATAGCAAATAAAGGCTGGCATCGGGGGGGGGGGGGTGGACGCCACAGACTTTGCGCCTGGGTGCAGGGAGGAGGGAGACGCGCTTACAGATTTTTTGTTTGTTACTTAATTGTAGACGTTTGTTCCAGGCCCGTATAAGACACTAGCCCCAGGGACACGTATAAGACACTAGCCCCAGGGACACGTATAAGACACTAGCCCAAGGGACCCGCTAAGTTCACCTCTGTTTGGAATGTTGGTCGAAATCTTTTTTTTTTATTATCTTATAAATATTTCGATGACCTTTAATAAATGAAATCTTAAAGAGAATTTCATATAATAATATAGAATTTTGAAAACTAAAGTTCCATTAGCATTCAACTGAGTATGTGGACAGATGAAGCTTAGCATTCACCTGTTTCTGTAGTCACGGACTTGTGTACTAGCACCAAGCACTGTCTCTAAACTCAGGTAAACAATTTTAGTCTGATTGTACTAGCACCAAGCACTGTCTCTAAACTCAGGTAAACAATTTTAGTCTGAGTGTACTAGCACCAATCACTGTCTCTAAACTCAGGTTAACAATTTTAGGCTGAGTGTACTAGCACCAAGCACTGTCTCTAAACAATTTTAGTCTGAGTGTACTAGCACCAAGCACTGTCTCTAAACTCAGGTAAACAATTTTAGGCGAGTGTACTAGCACCAAGCACTGTCTCTAAACTCAGGTAAACAATTTTAGGCTGAGTGTACTAGCACCAAGCACTGTCTCTAAACTCAGGTAAACAATTTTAGGCGAGTGTACTAGCACCAAGCACTGTCTCTAAACTCAGGTAAACAATTTTAGTCTGATTGTACTAGCACCAAGCACTGTCTCTAAACTCAGGTAAACAATTTTAGTCTGAGTGTACTAGCACCAAGCACTGTCTCTAAACTCAGGTAAACAATTTTAGGCGAGTGTACTAGCACCAAGCACTGTCTCTAAACTCAGATAAACAATTTTAGTCTGAGTGTACTAGCACCAAGCACTGTCTCTAAACTCAGGTAAACAATTTTAGTCTGAGTGTACTAACACCAAGCACTGTCTCTAAACTCAGGTAAACAATTTTAGTCTGAGTGTTCTAGCACCAAGCACTGTCTCTAAACTCAGGTAAACAATTTTAGGCTGATTGTACTAGCACCAAGCACTGTCTCTAAACTCAGGTTAACAATTTCAGGCTGATTGGACTTGGAGCAACTTTTAACCAAACATTTACCAAGACCTAAACAATTTCCGTTGCTTCTCATCTTGTATCGAACCCGCTCTGTCATCCGCTACCCCGCCTCCTCCCTCACATACGGTGCTGTTCTAAATAACATCTCAAAATTATTTTAAATTTGAGCAATTTATAAAGAAAGCTAGATCCGTTGTTATTATCATAACAAATGTCACAATGACACATCAGACGGCTCATGAATTTCTAAAGTTTGAAAACCACCGTATTCATGGGTTATATGGGTCATTGGTGTGATCAACAGGACAGTGATTGGAAATATGTCGGTCCCCATCGATAATCAAAAGAATGAAAACGTAAATACGAAGTGGTACTAAATGTTGCAAGTCTATTAGTTATGACATAATTAGTGAGAAAACTAAATGTTGCAAGTCTGTTAGTTGTAAATAGTGAGAAAACTAAATGTTTCCAAGCCTTAATGAGTTGTGCTTGAATTCCTTATTGATGGAGTCTGTCAGCCAACGTGCCAAATAAGAAAATCTTTTAATCCCTAACAGACACTCGGGGGTCAAAAAAGACTTTCTATAAGAAGTCAAATTGTGTTTTGAGAGACAAACCATACATCTCCTGAGAACTTCAAGTCCTGCAATGAAGATACAAAAAACAATTACGGATGAATTAAAAGTGCTGCGGGGAAGACTCTGCTCGATTTATTTTAACGCAAATAAGGAAGTTGGTTTGAATTTCCGAAGGTTAGTGATGACGTCATTACGTTTGTTTATTTACCAATCAGATAGCAGCTAATGTAACCTTTGTGGGTGTGTTGGGAGGGGGGAAAAGGTGGAAGGGGGGAATTCGTAGATGGCAATGGCGTAGCTGTAGGGAAATCCAAGTGGGTCACGAATGTCATTGGGTGAGATGTCAAGTTGGCGGGTGGGGAGGGGGGGGGCGGGGCTCCGAATGATGGTCCGGGAAAAGTATGATGGACTTCTTACAGCTTAACAAACTTACATTTTCCCTGGACACTCAAAACTCTAAATAATGGTCAGGTTTGAGTGACCAGATCAGTACTGATGTCCTACCATTAAGGTCAGCATGCTCTTATAAAAGCAGATGTAGCTGTCTGTACTCTCTATGTGACCTACATATCTGCAATCGTTGTATTGTCTTATCAGATGTAAACAGCTGATTGGTTAGGTGAAATAAACAAACATTGTTTACCAACTGACGTGACTGGTTCATACTTTGTTTCCTACTATTCAGTCTAGTGTATAGCGTCATTGTAGTAGCAGAATTGTTTTGTTCACTATTTTCTGTTTTTTTGTTTTGTAATATATTTTTTTAGATTTGAAATAATCGAATGACATCATCAAGGGTGGACACGGTAGCGCTTTGACTGTGATCAGCTGGGCAGGGACGTCTTACGTTTTTGGGTGGGGCTCAATGCAGTGACTTCCGGTGATACTTAAAGTCCAAGGCAAACATATCTGTTGGGCCATTTAGATTTAGGGCCGTTCAGAATTAACAGAACTCAGTAATGGATGTGGCTCTATAGCAGTAGAGGCCTTGTGTTGCCTAGTTAGGCCATATATAAGAACGGCACGGGGCATGGGTTCGAATCTCTGTCATCTAGTCGCCTGTTGAATTCAGTAGTACTTGACCTTAGACCAACTTACGACTCAGTGAAAGGTGAATGAACATAGCGAGTCTTACATACACATATGATAATATTATAACTAATACATGTTTCCATTAAATATAAATAAAAACAAATAAATTCTAAAAAAAAAGCCTGACAATGGGGCTACACGAAGGAGAGGTAACCCAAGCACGTGTCATTGGCCCCCCAAGCCTTGGTCCCCGTTCATTTTTAAAACTGGGGAGTGAGGCAGTCGGCCCCCTTCCTCCCACCCCCCACATGTCAGAGTTTTTTCACAGGCCCGAGAATTTCTGCCCTGGCCTACACATATTTTTCCCTAAGGGGACATAACACCAGTTGTAGAAAGAGTTAGGGTATTATTAAGAGTTATGTGCTCTTGTGGCTGTTTACACGTCGGCTGACGATGAACGGGTCAATTGATGTCATACTGGTCAAGTAGGGGGAAGATGAAAGGCAGCTTGCTGGACAACGGGAGAATTTGACCCGATTTGGTCACACGTGTGACCTACCCCTGTGAATGTTTCGCTGTATCAATACATATCAATACATTGGTATTTACAAAGTCTAGGCTGCTATCACATGTACTCAGCGCTATAAATGTTTAGTCAGAGATAACACTTATTGTTGACTAAATCCACCATTGCATCATCATCAAGACGCATTTCAATCTGACCATCAGCCGAACTGTAAAATAGTATTTGTTTTGTAGACTAAAATAACCACCCACCGTTGTAAATGTATGTCATGTATTTCAGACTGGATTAGGTCATCATTGAGGGATATACAGGTAATCATTTCTTCCAACTAGCCATTTTCATGGTCATTGTGTCCTCCAGTAACTTATTGAGTGTACCAACAAATACGTGTTTCGTGTGTGCCAACAAATACGTGTTTCGTGTGTGCCAACAAATACGTGTTTCGTGTGTACCAACAAATACGTGTTTCGTGTGTACCAACAAATACGTGTTTCGTGTGTGCCAACAAATACGTGTTTCGTGTGTGCCAACAAATACGTGTTTCGTGTGTGCCAACAAGTACGTGTTTCGTGTGTGCCAACAAATACGTGTTTCGTGTGTGCCAACAAATACGTGTTTCGTGTGTGCCAACAAATACGTGTTTCGTGTGTACCAACAAATACGTGTTTCGTGTGTACCAACAAATACGTGTTTCGTGTGTACCAACAAATACGTGTTTCGTGTGTGCCAACAAATACGGGTTTCGTGTGTGCCAACAAATACGTGTTTCGTGTGTGCCAACAAATACGTGTTTCGTGTGTACCAACAAGTACGTGTTTCGTGTGTGCCAACAAATACGTGTTTCGTGTGTGCCAACAAATACGTGTTTCGTGTGTGCCAACAAATACGTGTTTCGTGTGTACCAACAAATACGTGTTTCGTGTGTACCAACAAATACGTGTTTCGTGTGTACCAACAAATACGTGTTTCGTGTGTACCAACAAATACGTGTCTCGTGTAAGCCAACAAATACGTGTTTCGTGTGTACCAACAAATACGTGTTTCGTGTGTATCAACAAATACGTGTTTCGTGTGTACCAACAAATACGTGCTTCGTGTGTACCAACAAATACGTGTTTCGTGTAAGCCAACAAATACGTGTTTTCGTGTGTACCAACAAATACGTGTTTTCGTGTGTACCAACAAATACGTGTTTCGTGTGTACCAACAAATACGTGTTTTTGTGTGTACCAACAAATACGTGTTTTTGTGTGTACCAACAAATACGTGTTTCGTGTGTACCAACAAATACGTGTTTCGTGTGTACCAACAAATACGTGTTTCGTGAAATGGAATAAATTTGTATTAGCTGTGACCTCGCTGTCTTTTTTTATTGGTAAAGTTTTAAGTACAAAATATCCTTAAATACATAATCGTCTAACATATGCGTGCGTCTCCCTCATGTAGTTTTCATATCGTGCGGTGTATGCGTTGCTACCGTGGGTATTTCTCATATCGTGCGGTGTATGCGTTTTATTTAAAGATGTTCATGACAATAAAAGCCAAATGTTATTTTCTATTACAGTATTTCATACATTTCTTTTTTATTTCTGTTCATATCGTATTATGTTTATGGCAAAAAAGGCCACATGTTTTCTATTGCAGTATTTCGTATGTTTCTTTGTTATCCCTTCTGTCGGATTTCGTTCAGCCAGCTTCAGCAGGCTTTTCCCACTAGTTTATAAATAAAATCGTATCATACTTTATTATTGGCAATGTTTAATCCCATTCGTTTTTTGCCACCAGCGGATCGCGGGCTGATTTGAAAGGGCCGTCAAATGTTTGAATTATTTATTAATCTAAGATATTTACACTTAATGTTAACAATGTTAACTTCTCTTTCTGTTAACTTTCTTCTTTCTATGTGGGTCTTAACAACCAAACAATTTTCATAGTGAGTGGCTCGTGAATTTCTAAAGTTTGAAAACCACTGTGTTCATGGGTTATAATGAGTCATTAATGTGGTCCACAGTACAGTGATTGGAACCATACTGACACTTTTAGAACACTGGTGGAACACGCATGCCACAGTCAGCACGCAGAGCCTCATCTTTTGGCAGACGACTACAATATCACTTCCTTTAATTTTAATTGGAGTTTAGTCCCTTCGCTATATAAATAAGTGGGTTTTTGGTTCATCTTTGGACATGAAGCCACGTCTGCTTTATGATCTAAATATATTTTTTTTTAAACAGAAGGTAATTTGACAAATCAATATAATTTATATTTAGTTGGATAAACAAGTTACTCAATAAATGTCTTTTAAAATGTCTTCACGGGTATTAATAATGTTCGTATTAAATTGGAGGCGAATGAAATAGCGGAGCACCTGACGCTGGACTAACGCCCCGACTTTCAGAAGTCCACGTAAAACCCCATTTTAACATATGGCACTTTACTCGTCGTATCTTTTTAACAGGCCTAACATTATCTTCTGCCTCATACCAACCTAACATTATCTTCTGCCTCATACCAACCTAACATTATCTTCTGCCTCATACCAACTTAACATTATCTTCTGTCTCATACCAACCTAACATTATCTTTTGCCTCACAGCAACCTAACATTATCTTCTGCCTCATACCAACCTAACATTATCTTCTGCCTCATACCAACCTTACATTATCTTCTGCCTCATACCAACCTAACATTATCTTCTGTCTCATACCAACCTAACATTATCTTTTGCCTCACACCAACCTAACATTATCTTCTGCCTCACACCAACCTGAATCCATCTGCATCCAGCGTTATGAATGTACAACTGATCTATATTTATTATAAAGATGTAGTGCTTTAGACCTGTATTTAATGACAGCTGCTTTCTCCCTGGTTTTTTTTTGTTTACTCTAGAGATGTCAGCTACTAGAAGCAGAGTTACCCACCCTGCAGATACTAGAAGCAGAGTTACCCACCCTGCCACTGACAGAAAACCAACCGCATCGCACAAAGATGGGGTAACTCATATTTTTAATAAGCAACTCTTAATCATTGTAAAGTCAAATTTATTTTTAAGACAACAAACTAAAATCTGATTTTGAAACATTGAAATATTGTCGTCTGGAGAGATCCCGGTTTCTCAATAAGAAATTATGGATTTTGTTTCCAGTCCTGGTGAAAGTCCCCAAGCTCACCTAACTTTACGTTGAGGGAGTGAAAGCCCCCAAGCTCACCTAACTTTACGTTGAGGGAGTGAAAGCCCCCAAGCTCACCTAACTTTACGTTGAGGGAGTGAAAGCCCCCAAGCTCACCTAACTTTACGTTGAGGGAGTGAAGGCGTTGTGCTAGTCACACTAATCCCCCATATGCATGGCTACTGAACTCGATGAATTCTACACTTCAGTAGCTCCAATAACTTTTCTTACTATGTTATAGAAATTGAATCTGCTTGTGACAGCCTTCCACCCTCCCCCACCCCCCTCCCTACTTCTACTGTGCCATCTTGTTGTTGGTTGATTTTCAGAATCTTTGTTTTTTGCTGGTTTATCTTGAGACCAACTCTCTGTCCAGTACTATCCAGGGCTGAGACTTTCTCTTGCATGTCTTGTAATTTGTGGGACAGTATGGCCAGGTCGTCTGCGAACTCTAAGTCTTCTAGCCTCTTCACCAGGTTCCACTGGATTCCTTTACCAGAGTCAGCATAAGCCTCTCTGGTTACCCAGTCTAGAACCAGAAGAAACAGAAGTGGTGAAAGGAGGCATCCCTGCTTGACTCCAGTTGTAATGCTGAATTCCTCTGATACTCTACCATTGTGTACTGTTAAGTACAAGGATCTTTCGGGGCGTTGACTTGACGTCGTCACTAATCAAATGTGTCAGTACTCTGACACATTAGAATAACACACCTGCTAATACACACAGTAGCACAATACTGAAATAGTCAATCAGCCAAAACAAACACGATATTCCTCAAAAGTGAAAAGTAATAAGTAATATTTAATCATTCCCTGTTATATACTATCAATCATTTACTGTTATATACTATCAATCACTCCCTGTCATATACTATCAATCATTCCCTGTTATATACTATCAATCACTCCCTGTTATATACTATCAATCATTCCCTGTTATATACTATCAATCATTCCCTGTTATATACTATCAATCACTCCCTGTTATATACTATCAATCATTCCCTGTTATATACTATCAATCATTCCCTGTTATATACTATCAATCATTCCCTGTTATATACTATCAATCATTCCCTGTTATATACTATCAATCACTCCCAGTTATATACTATCAATCATTCCCTGTTATATACTATCAATCATTCCCTGTTATATACTATCAATCATTCCCTGTTATCTTATTCTCCTTTTTTATATTTCCAGACTTTAGTCAAAGATGATAAACAGTCAATGAAATTTGATCTTGGCGAGAATGTCAAGATGTCTAGAAGTTTGACTCACCAGAGACATAGACCAAGTCAACAGACCTTACAACTTTCCAAAACAAAGTTTGTGGATGCAGGTGGACTCATAAATTTAATAATAAATAGAAAAAAAAACGAATGAGAAAAAGAGCGTTTAACAAAATATTTCGATACCAACTTCTGAAACTTTTCATATTCTATCGTTCAGTGAACAAACAAAGGGACGTAACTCATTAATATGTGAGCTGACGATAATACATTTCCTCAAATGGGTTATTGGCCTTTTTGGGGGTAGGATTATCAATACATTTCTGAAGGGGTCTTCTTCATACACTGACCCATGGGCGTCGCTAGGAATTTGTCCAGGGGGCCAGAGGGGGCAAAAATTTTCCGGGGGGGGGGGGGGCAAATAACAACTTCATGACATTTTTTTTTAAATGTAAGGGGGGGGGGAACAAATGCCCCCCTCTTATATGACATTTTTTTCAAAATGTAGGGGGGGGGCAAATGCCCCCCCTTACCCCCCCCCCATGAATACGCCCATGCACTGACCCGCTACCAGCTGATATCATCTTGAGATTTACACAAGGGAAGGGGCATGAGTATAATTTGCTGTTTAGACTTCCTTATCCCAGTTGATAATTTACATAACGATATTTTGATTAGTTGTCTTAGCAGCACCGACACATAAATTTAATTTAAAACATATTCACGTCTTTAAACAAATAATACGTTTTCTTTACTATAATAATATACATTGTAATAACAATGTGTATAGGTGAATATTTATTTGTGTAGGTAAGGCTACACAAAAAAACCGCCCAAACCAGCCAAATCAGAGCAGACACTTCTAAGAAGTCTGGAACTTGCTAAAGAGAATGGTATGCAATTAATTCATTTCTTGTGAATGTGCAGCGTAGATAGGAAGTGATGTGGTCACAATAAGTTTTTTAATGATTTATATGTTTTATTTAAAGGTGTACATCGTAACATTCAGAGCGCCGTAACAGTCCATCATTCATTAATAAATAAAAGTAGGTCACACAGTCAGTTAAACAGGATCAAACCATTGAATGACCACAATGAAATCAATGCAAGTGACCAGGACACAGATCTTCATATTCTGCCCGTGGAAGGGGCCAAAGGAGGCCAATCTTCCCAAGACCTGGCTCAATCCGTGGCTCAACCCGTGGCTCAGTCTAGTTGGTTACACAAAAAGTGTGCAGATCAAATAAATAAGGTATGAAATATAAATAAACGAAACAATAGCAACTGTGCTTATGGACCGTTCACTTATTACGTAAGGTTCTAGGGGGTATTTTGATTAGTCAAATTGTGAAGTATTGCCCTGTGCTTAGGGGCCGTTCACTTATTACGTAAGGTTCTTGGGGGTATTTTGATTGGTCAAAGTGTGAAGTATTGCCCTGTGCTTAGGGGCCGTTCACTTATTACGTAAGGTTCTTGGGGGTATTTTGATTGGTCAAAGTGTGAAGTATTGCCCTGTGCTTAGGGGCCGTTCACTTATTACGTAAGGTTCTTGGGGGTATTTAGATTGGTCAAAGTGTGACAGACACTGATAAAGAATGGTAAGAACTGAGAGGGTTGGGGGGGGGGACAACATCAATAGCAGGAGCGTTACTTAATATGTGAATGGTCTCTTAGCCGTTCCTGTAGATATGTCATCTAGGCCAGGGGTCGGCAACCTTTTGAGATGGAAGAGCCAACAGTAATAATTTACAATTTTCTCAGTTTTTAAAGAGCCACTCAAATTCTTCTTTCACTATTATGTTATTTGATTAGGAATATGTATATAAAATAATATCATTTTAATTATTTGCATATTTAACTGGAAGGTCAACATTTGACATCGAAAGAGTCGCAGCTTGACATCGAAAGAGCCGCATGCGGCTCGCGAGCCGCAGGTTGCCGACCCTTGATCTAGGCGGCTGCTATGTCATCTAGGCGGCTGCTATATCATCTAGGCGGCTGCTATGTCATCTAGGCGGCTGCTAGGTCATCTAGGCGGCTGCTATGTCATCTAGGCGGCTGCTAGGTCATCTAGATTGCTGCTAGGTCAGCTCCATGCTGTATGTTTATTACATTTTTTTTGCCAGCCACAAGGAGGGGCGATCTGAGCCATTGTCAGGCGCCGGACCAGAGCCGTAGCTAGCTGTTGTGGCGCCCTATGCGAGTTACATTTTTGGCACCCTCCTACAAATCTTAAAAGTGCGAAAACATTTCCCGGCGCTCTCTTGTCTCCCTTGATACGCTACTGCCCCGGACTAAAAATATACTTTTGCTTAGAGCCCCCAACATCGTGATGACGGCTCTGTCTGAAATGACCGCTTACTGAAATTATCGCTTACTGAAATGACCGCTTACTGAAATGACCGCTTACTGAAATGACCGTTTCCTGAAATGACGCTTACTGAAATGACCGCTTACTGAAATTATCTCTTACTGAAATGACCGCTTACTGAAATTATCACTTACTGAAATTATCGCTTACTGGAATGACCGCTTACTGAAATGACCGCTTACTGAAATGACCGCTTACTGGAATGACCGCTTACTGAAATGACCGCTTACTGAAATTATCGCTTACTGAAATTATCGCTTACTGAAATGACCGCTTACTGGAATGACCGCTTACTGAAATTATCGCTTTCTGAAATGACCGCTTACTGAAATTATCGCTTTCTGAAATGACCGCTTACTGAAATTATCGCTTACTGAAATGACGCTTACTGAAATGACCGCTTACTGAAATGACCGCTTACTGAAATTATCGCTTACTGAAATGACCGCTTACTAAAATGACCGCTTATTGAAATGACGGTAAATCTGCCTTTGACTCATGTAGTGTATTATGTCTTGTGCCAGAGCAGGTCTGGGGAATGTGACTGAGACTGCTGTAAGAAAACTGTTGATCTAAGGGTTCGATCTCCGGTGAGGACCAATCGATAATTCAGGTCATGGTGAAAGTTCCTGCTATATCTCCCGTGGTGCCTCCATGGTCATTGTACTGCATATTTTTGTGGGGATGAAAGAAGGGCACCATAAAAAAACCGTCCCATTAGTGTTTAAAGGATCTAAGAGATTTCATCTCAACCTTACAGGGACTTCACACACTGTGACCTCTCCCCTTTAACCCCATCCCAGTGCAGGGACATTAATGTTTACGTCATCTCTATTAATAGATTCATCAATAAATTAACGACACGGATACTCTAAACTTTCTGTTGCATTTGAGAGTTTCATGTGTGAGGCGTTGTGGTGGCCACTTATAATGGCCGTGATTTGAGAGTTTCATGTGTGAGGCGTTGTGGTGGCCACTTATAATGGCCGTGATTTGAGAGTTTCATTTGTGAGGCGTTGTGGTGGCCCCTTATAAGGCCGTGATTTGAGAGTTTCATTTGTGAGGCGTTGTGGTAGCCCCTTACAATGGCCGTGGCAACAGAAACATTACACCGCCCCCCTGATGCCACCCCCCCCTACCAAGGGCTGACGGAACTGTCATTACTTTACTGTCTGAATGGTATGGCGTATAGAGCCTTATAGTTAAACTACCAACCGTCACTTCATTAAAATACTGTTTTAATGATTAGAAATGACTTGGTTACTATTACTGCATTAAGATACAGTTTTAATGGTTGGAAATGACTTGGTTACTGTTACTGCATTAAGATACAGTTTTAATGGTTGGAAATGACTTGGTTACTGTTACTTTCTTTTATTTCAATGACTATAGTATTTAAATGTTCGATAACTTTCACATATGGTGATGTCTTGTTTATTTCAGATTGATGACGTCATACAAAGCTTATCTAAACGAATTGATTATTTAGGTGAGTTACAAAAAAATAATTCATAACTTTACAAAATTATACAATGTGAAATTTCGTTCAAATGGAGAGGTCAAATAGCAGCAATGTAATTTATGTTCATTCTTCACTTGATAGTCATTCATTTATTTTGTGCAGATTTGTTTCTTTTGTTATTATTGCTTTTTGTTTTGGTTTGCCACAAGTATGCCTACATTTTGTTTTGTGATCAGAGAATTCTTGAGTTGTTCGTTCCTATATTCTTTAAATATTTTATGCTCAGTAATTACTAAGTTATTGTTTTTACTAAACCGGTTAAGTTTTGTTTTCCACAATAAATTTATTTCTGTCTTGTTCTTACAGAGTCTCTGTGCACCGCTGATCCTCCATCATTCACCGTGTGCATTCCTTACGGAGTTATGGCTCCTATCGCTACCGGCTGCATCATCACAAGTTTCAATGACGTCATCAGTAATACCGGCGAACACTTTGATCCCGTGAAGGGTGAATTCACTGCACCAAAAGATGCAGTCTACGTCATTGGCGTCACCATAAAGCAGGCTGGGGAAGGGTACATCAACGTTGACGTCATTTGGCACCCACGCAGGTCAAAGGGCAGAACTGAAAACAGGGTCTGTACCGTGCGGACAGCGGCGGACATGGAGAATGCTTCCTGCATGGGCGTGGTCAAACTGGAAGCAGACGACCAACTGTACCTAATGGGAATTCAAAGAGGCTCAGCTCTACTGAACATGTTTTCTTCATTTTCTTGTTTCGCACTGAAATAATGTATCTGAACTGAAGCAGACTTTTTTTTTTATATCCCGGGGGAGAGATGTGGGTGGGTTAGGAGCGGGGGGGGGGGTGCTACAATGCGATATGGGTCGCCTACTTTGCATATGCCTTCAAACGGCTATGATCTAAATACTTTCTCAAGAGGCAGTTAATGTTTTCAGACCCAGCTCGCCATTGAAGAGCTACCGAATGTTAAGATGTATAAATGAAGATACAATGATACAGTGGTAAACTGGATAGGTCATATAGATGTATTGAAAGCATAATAACAATTTTCATCAGTGTATATAATGAAAGTTGTATATAATGAAAGTTGTATGTGATGAAAGTTGTATATAATGAAAGTTGTATGTAATGAAAGTTGAATATAATGAAAGTTGCATGTAATGAAAGTTGTATATAATGAAAGTTGTATATAATGAAAGTTGTATATAATGAAAGCTGTATATAATGTAAGTTGTATATAATGATACATATAAAGATGTAATTAAATCGTACAAATACAATGGAAGCATGTAATAATGACGAGCTGTATATAGAAATATAATCCATGGAGGACTGACGGTTGGGTCAACTGGCCCGGTGGCCGTTGGGCCCTTTAGGCAGTAAACATATGGGCCCCACAATTATTTTAATTTGTTAACAGACTCAAACTATGCCCCCCACCCCCAATCCTACCACTAGCAGGTACTGTTCTAGTAAAATAATAAACTATTGTAAAAGTGTCACCCAATGCGGATCGCCCCACCTCACCCCCACCCCACCCCAAATTCGGCCCTGACATCAATCTCCAACATTTAATGACGTTGACTTGCGATGTATTTCGATCACACACACACACACACACACACCCGCCCCCAGATATTTGCGAGTTTATTTTGCATCGCTGTGTACACTTTCATTCCTGTTGCTGCCCTTGATACCATGGGTTGCCGCCCCCTGGGTGACCACCCTCTCATGTGCTGTCCCCAGGTACAGATTAGACAATGCAGTGGGGTATCTAGTGTTGGTGGCGCCCAGTGGGGTATCTAGTGTTGGTGGTGCCCAGAAGGGAGGACACTGAAAATGCCGCTCCCTCACTATGTCAATATGTACTATGGTACGGCGGGTGCCGCCCCTGGTTGGTGGCAAAAATAATCGTTTCTCGGGGCGCACACCCTATGCGACAATGCCCTGCATTTGGATTTTATCTATTTTAGTTTTGAACAGACAGTATGACAAACATACGTACAGATAAATATATATATATATATATATATATATAACGATACAAAATACACTAACGCATGAGATATGAATTCATCTATTTTAGTGTGAAAATTCTACAGCAGGGATCAGGCATTCTACAGCAGGGGTCAGGCATTCTGCAGCAGGGGCCAGGCATTCTACAGCAGGGGCCAGGCATTCTACAGCAGGGGTCAGGCATTCTGCAGCAGGGCCAGGCATTCTACAGCAGGGTCAGACATTCTACAGCAGGGGTCAGGCATTCTACAGCAGGGGTCAGGCATTCTACAGCAGGGGCCAGGCATTCTGCAGCAGGGGCCAGGCATTCTACAGCAGGGGTCAGGCATTCTACAGCAGGGGTCAGGCATTCTACAGCAGGTGCCAGGCATTCTGCAGCAGGGGCCAGGCATTCTGCAGCAGGGGTCAGGCATTCTGCAGCAGGGGCCAGGCAATAGCAGGGGGCAGGTAATACATTTTACTAAGTAGAACAAATACGCAGAGGGGGCCAGACAAAACGCAGGGGGGCCCGGCCCCACTTCCCCCCCCCGCACGCTACGGAACTAGAGGTAGATAGTCCAGGGTTAGTAACCCAAACATCGTTATCTATCATAAAATGACCTGCCAGTAGATAGAGTGGCCCCGATGTTTGTCAAGGGCCTGGCGGACTCCGCCTAATTTCTATCAGCTGGGTGTGTGGGGGGAGGGTGGTATAGAAACTTTGGGAAGTTTAGGTAATTAGGATCTTTATAGTGTGAAGAATCAATCCCGAACCTGTTGAGTGGTCGGCAGCTGGGGTTCTTGATCATCATTACAGTGTTTCATAGGAAAAATGAAGTTTATGATTGAGGTTCTCAGCTGGTGATGAAGGAAAGGTTACGCAACGACCATAATTTTTGTTTGTTTAGATTAGAAAGATCAAGAGTTTGAAGAAGGTCGCCAGCTAGCTGCGTGACTCATCACAAAACCACGTGACCAAGTATAGTATTAGTAAAGAAAAGCGCATTCCATTATGAACATATGTACGTTTATTCGCGAACTTACTGTGTATGGGGTATCTACTGACATGTAAGGGGTATCTACTGACATGTAAGAGGTATCTACTGACATACTTTCGCACCTTTTTCGGAAACGCTGAGCAGTGCAGGATGTACATCTAAGCAGTGCCGCCGAGTGGAGGAGGCGGGGGGGGGGGAAATGCCTAGGGACCCGGCGAGTTTTAGGGGCCCGAAATGAGCTGGCCAATCAACTTTTGAAAATATTATTATCAGCAGGGGGGGGCGTGACAGCCTTGCCCAGGGGCCCAAAATTTCTCTCGGTAGGCCTGCATATAAGCTACACAAGCTATAGCTTAGGGCCTCCATTTTCTTAGGTGCCCCTACTAATTGTCAAAGTGAACGATTGTCTCATATATATATATATATATATATATATAATACTTTCATAACTTATAAAGGGCCCCATATCTTATAAAGCTTAGGGCCTTATCAAGTGTAAATCCGGCCTTGTTTATGAGACATATGCCATGTCATCAAAAGTGTCGTATCACCTATTGTGTGACAAGGACAATCTATGAATGACTAACAAACGCTTGGTTTCGGGGCGACCATACACATAAGAATTCTTATAGATAGGCAAGCTATTCAACCGCCTAATCACAAACTATCAAGCACTATTCACCTGAACCCCTTGAAATATAGTTTTAAAATCTGCCCATGACTCCAAAGACCTAAGCACGACACTGACACTCCGTATATTTAAAAAAAAAAGAAAACTGGAGTAGTGAAGTTAATGACAGCTGAGTTTGTTTTTTTAACATGAATTCATTGGATTTGCCGATTCATTGTTTACAGAAGCACAGAACTGATATAGAGAAGAAAATAAATAGCTATGAGTTGTAGCGGCTTTTCTAGCTATCAATATATTTAGTCGGTTTCCAACTTTGACACTTCATCTGGTTTGTGCCAAACAATTTTAAATAGATAGTGCGGATAGCGGATAGTACTCTGTCGTAAATTGTAAATAGATGTAATTTTAAATGGCCTAGTTAGTCTTTCAATAATATACTCAATGAAAATAACATTTGCCTTTCTCATATTATCGAATGGTAGTTTTAAACACTTGCAATGAGATCATCGTAGAGAATATAGATACACAATTTGTATTATTTTTTTTTAAATAGATGCTTTATTGTTTTTTCCGAGCCAATATTCTTCTTAATTCAGCACACACAAAAATAATAATAGAATTAGTAAATTTTGTGTGTGAATTTAGTAAATCGAAGAATCTCATTATTTGTTTCATTGGTAGTTTCTTGAAAAATAAATGTTTCGACTTTTATACAATGCGACGCTAAATTTTTTTTTTAAACTTCACAAAAATTGGTACTACCTTGTTTATAATGTAGGTCCGTCTAATGTAAGATGTTAATATTTATTTGTATTAACAATAATGATTACTTTAAAACATAGTTTTATTAAGTATAGCTTGTTGTTTATTATTTCATAAGCTCAGATCTTCAGTTGACTATAATGAAATATTTAATAAAAACAGTTGAATGCGAAATAGGAACCTGTTATCGATAATGCATATTCGGTGGGTCAGTGTTTAAAATGTTTAATTGAGTTTTGCTTCCGAAACTCAATCATTGCATCAAAAGTTAGATGTTTTTTTTATTTAGTTATTTGTAACACAAATTACTTTGTAAAATGCTTTTTTTCTTACAGGTCTTTTAGTTTTGTTAATGTTCTAAGTTTCAAAATAATCAGTTGAAATTCAAAAATAAAATTTCTAATGATTTAAACTTAACATTATCACTGCTATCATTATCAGTTTGTGTAGAAAAATAAATCAATGAGATTAGAAAATTTTATTCTTTCAAAAGCTGCAGTAATAAATTCATAGACATAGAGTTAAGAACAATATTTTAGCTATTTGAGGTTTGTCATCATTATACTTTACTACTGAGCTTGAATTAAAAAAACAAACAAACATCAACAAGCATGTTTACTAACTGCTGTACTTGTAAAATATTTGAGTGCTGCAAAGGACCAATAGTTATATGACTAGATGTTTTTATTTAAGACTTTACGTTGATTTTTTAACCTGAATATATGTTATAATAAATATCTCATGTCTTTGCCGGAGACATTTAAAATGTGCATTGCATTGTCAAAATTTGACAATATATGTTCAGGTAGTAGTAACTTATTCCCTGCCATAGAATGCATTTTCTTTCCTACACTTCCTTTAGACCAAGCTATATGCTTTGCTCTTCATTAGATTACCTTGTATTATAATATAGATAAATCGCAAATTGAATTTAGTAAGGATGATGTAATTTCCAATTTTATTTTTGGAAAACATCTTGCTTTTATTTAACTAAAAATATCAATACAATGAGTGATTTTGATATATTTTTCTTGTGTTTAGTTGTTCATTTTTTTTTTAGTACCTTTAGGCTATATGCATGGCTAACCAATCTTCCTTATCAGCTAATGTATTAGATTTTTTTTTTTTGTAACGTTAATTTTCGTTCTCATTCTATTTGCTTAAAATTTTTATAGAATGGATTATAGATTACATTGTAGTTGTATTTTATAAATTTGCGCTATTGATTTTATAAAAATTATTGATACCTGTCTCATTATTTTCATTTAAGTTTATGAGAAAACCTATGTTCAGCTAAAATAAATACATGTATTAAGTTATAACACTATAGATTAGCCATGGGCAAACTACGGCGTGCAGGCCAAAGTTAGCTCATCTGACTGTTTAATGAGGTCCATCGCTTGTATATGAGTGTTGCCTTATATGTATGTTAGTTAATTTCAATACTAAATCCGTCTGCTTACTGTCCAACCCGCCAATCAAATTTATGAACTCAATATGTCCTGCGACTCAAAAAGTCAGCCCACCCCTGCACTAGATTGTCTAGATTTTATTGCATCTAGAATAGTCACAGTGAGGAAAATGGTACGATAAGGAATGACTTAAAAGGGGGCAATTGTGGGATTGTACTTTATATAGTTTTATATGATTTAAAGAAATGATTGTGTGAATTTTGAGATGGGGTATAATATTCAGATCACCGGAAATGGAGACATTAAATACATTTTTGAACATGCATAAATCATTTTTGTCATTGTTCAAAATTTCGGCTTGCCATTTAATTTTTTCAACTTATAAGCACTAGTTAGTTGTCCCAAAGTAATTTATTAAAACTGGAATTTTCACAGGCACATGGTTGATCAATATTTTTTTTAATGTATTCAATTAAATATTTTGATGGTTAAAGAAATATTGTAAAATAAAAGTAATTTTTTAAAAAATTTCAATATTAAAAAATAAATGTTAAATTTTCTTGCAAGAATGTGGTAGAATAAGAATTACTTCAGTTTTTATCTTAGTAAAAGCAAATAGTTTGAGATTAAATACTGGAAAATAAATGATATTACAAGAAATCTCTGGTTTCATTTAATGTTTTTGAAAGAATCAAATAATACTTAAATGCCTCAAAAAATAAAACTTTTAGTGCATAAAACTTCAGCAAACGTAAGATTGTGATTAAAAATTAATGGCCTTAATTTCTGCTGCATGTTATGTTTACAAATTATGAACAAGACTAAGACATGAAAAATGCAGTTCATTCAGATTCTCTATAAAAAAAAAGCTTTGCGCAACTTTTTTTTTTTCAATTATTCCAAATAATGATCTGTTTAATAATTATACTTATGCAAAAATATTTAGCCAGTGTTTTTCTTTTTGTAAACTAAATATTGAAATGAAATGCCTGTATTATATAGTGATGCAATTGTATAATTTTTTTTTTTTTACTTGTTGTTTCAGATATCCTGAATCTTCACACTGGTAAAACAGATTTTTAGTCACTAACATTAGCAGCAAGTACTCACCTGTCATGCAAAGCTTGCCTGGCCTTTAATTTTTTCAGAAGATTTCAAAAAACTATTTTAATAACTCTGCATAAACTTTGAATATATTTACCAATTAACACTCCCATTGAATAGTCGAGTCGGTTGGATACGTTCATTTCATTTTATATCACATCTTCTCGAGTGCATGAAAGATAGCCAATGGAGAATTCAGGTGTAGCTACTGTTGATTATGCCATGGCAGCATCTTGTGACAAAATGTCCAAGCAGAAATACTCAAGCAGCGCTGACAATAAAATGTCTAGAGAGGAAAGCATGAATCAAACCAAGACAGTTAGAGAAAGTGAATACCTGCGAGGAAGCAAGAGAAAGTCTTACGCCAAGCATGTCAAATGTGATGAGTGTGGGAAAATGTTTACTGATAACTACAAACTAAACAGACACAAACTGATTCATACTGGAGAGAAGCCATTCAAGTGTCAGTACTGTCAGAAATGCTTTGCAAGAAAAGACAAATACATGCCTCATTTGAAACGGCACACAGAAAATGGCACAGATACAGTCAAAAATTAAAAACACCATTTGGTTCATTTTTTATTTCTTCTAACTTTTTTAAATAATTATTTTCAATGGAATAGGTTTTTTTTTTAACTTGTGTCATGCGTAGAAATTTTTTATAAACAAGTTTTTGAATTTTATGGTAAAATAAATTTTGTATTTAAATAAAATAATGTCATGATTACTTGACACTAGTTATTTTACAACTAAAATTTGTATCACCTTTAAAATGAATATTTTAACTATTGGTGGTTTGACTGAAAATTTTTTTTTGTAAATTTTAAAATATAATTTTTCATAGAAAATCATTTTGTGTCATAGATTCATCTATTTACATAATCATCGTTTCAACTTTTTTCCCCACTTTGCCTTCAGAATACATAAATAATTAAACATGTACATTTGTATCAATCATGTTGCTTTTGTTTTGTCTGTTTATGTGGACTGTTAATGAATTAAAATTTAGAATTTTATCTCATTATTTTTTATTTATCTTTTAACTTGAGTATCTTAAAAAAGCAAAAATCATATTTGTTAAACTTGAGCTATTTTTTATTACCAGCACACTTAAAATCTTTATTATCTCTTTTTTAATGTAATCGCTATTAAAAGGTAGTGATAACTGCAGTACCATACTAAACAAAAAATATTTTATAATTTTTCAGCCTCATTTTAATTTACAAGCTCCCTGTAAATTGTAAAGACCAGACATGAAATTCCATTAGCCTGTAGTAATATTCCCCACCTTGAAAATGAACAAAATTCACAATAAAACAATTTAAACATCACACACAGACATATATTGATACATGTAATTTTTAAAAATTAATTTATAAATTAGTATTTGTCTAAGTCATAATGTCCCATTTAAAACAGCTTGCTAGGGCGGCTATAGGTAGCAGTTGAATCAATTTTTTTGAAAAATCTCTGGGAATGGCTATTTCAAACAAATAATATACAACAGAAATTTGTGTAGATTGATTCCGTGATATTGCACAGAACAATTAATCTAAAGAAAAGTTTGAAAAATACTATCTGTTTCAGTGTTTGTCTTCCAGTAAAAAAAAAATTCCCTTAAGGACATTTTTACAGATGAAGTGCATAATTAATCAATTCTATCACCATAAGCATATTTAGGGACTGTGTGGCTAGCACAAAACACAACCACCTTTATTGCCCCAGGAACCCTCAGGTTGATGGTTCTCTCCCCTGCCTCCCCTCTTGAGACTGCTAAATTGCTCCCACTTTTTTCTTCTCTTTATTTTATTTGGAACACAGCAAATAATTTGACATGCTCCTCGCCCTGTGGATAAATGTCTTTAGCCAACTGAATTTAGATTTTTAAAAGTCACACCGAAGTGGTGATGCTCTCTCTATAATCATTCCGGTGGAGGGTGAAGTGGTGATGCTCTCTCTATAATCATTCCGGTGGAGGGTGAAGTGGTGATGCTCTCTCTATAATCATTCCGGTGGAGGGAGAAGTGGTGATGCTCTCTCTATAATCATTCTGGTGGAGGGTGAAGTGGTGATGCTCTCTCTATAATTATTCTGGTGGAGGGTGAAGTGGTGATGCTCTCTCTATAATCATTCCGGTGGAGGGTGAAGTGGTGATGCTCTCTGTCATGGATGGAGGGAGGAGGTTTGGGTAACAAACTTTTTTTTTTCATTTTTTCCCTACAGGCTACACCAGGGGGTGGGCAGCTTTTTTCAATCTCTGGGTCAAAACAGGTAGTTGTTAAATTTGACACATACTATCCCCAGCCCCGTAGCGTGAAAATTCTACAGCAGGAGCCAGGCAATAGCAGGGGGGGGGCAGGTAATACATTTTACTAAGTAGAACAAATTAGCAGGGGGGGGCTGACCCCCTGGCCCCTCGCACGCTACGGGCCTGACTATCACACACATCTTAGTTTGCATAAGCCTGGGCTACACAATTTCCCATAAATGAGTGCTGGATACAATCCAAGCAGAGGTGAACTAAAGCTGAATGGGGCTTTGTATGCTGAAGAAAAGGGTAAAGTTAGGCTAGTTTGCCCAAAAATAAACCCACCTCTAACCCCAGACAGCCAACATGAACACGTCAGTGGCCCCTACAGATAAGAGCCCTGTTGAATACAGTCATCTGCTATCATATGACTTAGCAATTTGTGGGTGTGTGTGATCATAGAGAGCCCCAGTTGGTGGAGGTTTGCTTTTACTATAATAAAAACTGAAGTAATTCTTATTCTACCACATTCTTGCAAGAAAATTTAACATTTATTTTTTAATATTGAAATTAGAAAAAAATTACTTTTATTTTACAATATTTCTTTAACCATCAAAATATTTAATTGAATACATTAAAAAAATAATCATGACCATATACATTATCAACATTATAGAATTTATTGTTTAAAAATCCAACATTGTACATCTTAGCGTTGGATATCGAAATACCCCATGATTTTTTTTTAATTTGTGTGTATTATATATATATATATATATATATCGCAAATGTAAATGTTCTCGTGTACCTAGAACAAATGAGTATGAGAATATTCAACCACCGTAAAGATACTCTCAAGAAAAAGAAAAGAACAATTAAAAGCATAATAACTTCCGGTACAAAACTTAACCTTTCACTCCTTTCACTATCAGCTTTAGTACAACAGGTATCATTCACCTCGAAGTTGGTAAAGTTTTGTTATATTTTATCATTTTGACTTTTAAAATAGCCTCTCAGAATATTTCAGAATTTAAATATCAATCATTCTACTAATTAAAAAATGACGTAGAGGGTTTGTTGTCTAAAAAAATAATTCATCATAAATTGCGTTAGTCATGTTTCTTGTCGAAAAATTTAATTTTTAAGTTGTTAAATTTTATGCCAATTTTAAAAGGAAAGTATGATTCAATCTACACAGCCTCTTTGACTTAGAGAAGAAGAAAGCTCTCTAAGCGATTTTCTTTCAGTTAAACACATTGATATATTGTTTTTTATATTTTTTTGTTTGTTTGGTTTTTATTGTTAACATCTTTGGCTCTGGCCGTTTGGGTTACCATGCTGTTGACAACAGTGTTGTATACCTGAGACAGTCACGTTTATAACTTTAAATGTTAAGCTATGCCACATTCACCAGTGGTATTGAAGCAGAATACCTGTAAGTTATTACTGAAAATTACATCAGTAATTTTTTATTAGATTGGGATTAGACTGAATTAAGAAGCATGGGATATCTTCAAAATTTATTTTTCTTCATCACTATTAGAATTACTAAGTACGCACTTGTTAGAAGACCAAACGTGACCATTATATTAGGGTATAAGGAACATGACATATATAAATTTTTTTTTTTTTTTCAGAATTTTTTTTTTCAGGATTAGGGTTAGGGATAGAGATAGGGTTAGGGTGTGGAGCAATATTATCTACGGCTGGAACACGAAGTAAAAAAAATACGAAGACCAAACGTTTGGTCATGTAACAAGTGCCTTCTAAGTATTACTCTTTTGCACTATTATCACTTTGCTTTTTATCTTGTTACATGATTTTTAGGCCTTTAAAATTCAATTTCACCAGTAATAATGGTAAAAATTTAATGTTACCATTTTTTTTAAATAAAAAGAAGTTTTTTTTTAGTACTTACAAGAGTAAAATTCTTTACCTAATGCACCTGTAGTAGTTCTACTTGTAAATTTTCACTTAATTTTGATTACTTTTTTTCAGTCATTTATTATTGTTTACAAAAGAAGATGAAGTAATGTATTTAAAAATTGATGATATATTTATATCTATTTATGACGTGACATAATATATTTTTGTAATTATAGAATTATTTTAATAAAATTTTGTTGTTTTTATCAGTCCACCAGTTTTATGCATGCTGAAAGCTTTTGATTTTCAATTTAGTCTGTAGCTTTTTGACAGACTTGCAGACCATCCGAGACTATCAAACAAATTGAACTTTCCATCCTACTGCTCAAACATTTTTCCAGTAAGTTTTTATTACACGACTTTCGTTTACCGAATTTTTTGTTTGTAATATTTTGTGAATAGTTGCATGTTTCACATGTTTATATGCTGTCAAAAATGAACTTCCCATTAATTTTTTATCTTCCTTACTAAGTTATCCAATTTATAACAATCAGGGCTGGTAGTGAATGTTGCCTTTGAGATGCACTTTTTCTTTTTTACATTTTATTTTCAGGATTAGTTGAGCTAGTGTTAGTGAGTGTCTAATATGATTGAGTAGAGATCACATAGGATTTCTCAATGTGGCGGATGGTGCCTTTAATGTTTACACTTACTGTACTTCAATTCAAAACAGCTGGCAGGTAATAAGTAATCTTAGTCGTCTATTTTACTTTATAGATGAACGGTTTTGTTCAACAAAAATTTTTTTTCTTGCTGAGCTATCTGTTTATATTATTTTTAATGTATGCATTCAATTTATATATTTCTAAGCTGTAAATTTTTTTTTTTTTATTGCAGACATTGGTGCTCTTTTTGTAATGAAAATCAGTAGTAAAGTCTTGAGGAAAGCATAATTATCTTTAAATTAGCAAAAAACTATTGACATATCTGCAATATGGATTTATAAAAGGCACTTCGACATCAGTTCAGGTGAAATTTAATCGGGGAAAATATGTTTTCCATATTGTATTTGAAAACATTGCCCAGATAATGAATTGTAAATAAATACAACACCTACTTCATTGACCATCTTTTATATCATCATTTCAAGGTAGCAATAGTTTCTAGTTTTTACAAAAAAAAAATGGGTTTTGAAGTTGAGGAGATACAAGTCATTGAGCTCAATATGATGGACAAGAGAAAATATTTCCCTCTCACCCTAGCAAGTGGATTCACTATTCGGACAGTGCTCTATCCTTTCATGCTGATTAAAACAAGGTTACAGATTCAAAAAGGAAACACAATTTACAAGGGTACATTTGATGCATTTATGAAGATATTTATGAATGAAGGCAGAACTGGCCTGTACAGAGGATTCTGGGTAATTAGTTTATATTATGTTATAAACTATATTGATTTGAGCAGTTAATTTTAATTCAGATGATTCTTTAATTTGTAATTTTGGTCTTACAAAAAAAAATTACCTATCTTTTAAAAAATAATGAATACATATTTATTAAAGCACCACAGAAAGTTTTACTTAAAATGATAACAAAAATGAAAAAAAAAAACAGAAGCTAGAACCAATAAATCTTCTATCCAAAGATCACTGAAATGTATGTTTGTAATGTTCAGTTCATGTTTTATCTTCACTCATTTTCAAGTCACTTTTTTTTGTTTAGACAGATTTATACTTCAATTAATTTGTTTATGAATCAAAAGTATTTTTTTAATTGTTTTTTTTATCTATCTAGGTATCATGTTTACAACTGTTTCCTTCAATGGCATATATATCAACTTATGAAGGAACCAGACACTACATGGCAGAGCATTTAGGTGTCACAGAAAACAGAATACGTTCATTTGTGGGTCAGTTGAGTTACATAATGCATAGACCTATGGTGAAAGAAGTAGATTAGAAAGTGTCTTGCTTAAAATTTTAAGTGATTCTTATCCCAGCTGTTTTAATTATTTAAAATTCACTCTTACCGGTTTGTGTAGATTGTTAAAAAAAATAAAATTCAAGAGTATAAATTTAAGGGGCTGCTAATAAAATGTATCTGGGTATATTTAAGTACACTCTAATGCAATTTCAAGTTTTTTCCCCTTGACACTATCAGCATATTTTTCCAGATTTACACAATCACTTAATTGGTTTAATTTTCAGTATTCCAATGTAATGTATCTGCTAAAAGATGGCCATATTTTGCCAGTTTTCCTAATAGACCTTATTGTTTTTATGAGGAGAGACTTAAGCTATCAGGCTACTAGAAAATTATGCATGCTGTGTAGTTTCTTCTCTATATAATATGGCATATAATATGGCATTTAGTATTTTTTCAAAAATACATTCATAAGTGGATGTAATTAAAATGTCAACCAAGTTATTTGTTTCTGAGTTATTTTTATTTCTTGTAATATATTTTCTTTGGTCAATGTAAGCATCTTTAAACAGGTTTTATTATTTTTCCCCTGTAGGTGGAGGTTTGGCTTCAATCACAGGTCAGACTCTGGCGGTACCTATAGACATTATATCACAGCACCTTATGTTGATGGGTAGAAGAAATATATCCAAAGGTAAGCTTTGCCCACTCCCACACGAGACTTCTCTTCAAGAGCTTTAGTTATGAATGAGGAAATGTCACCCATAACTGTTTGCCAATGTTCTAATAAAACAGTTGGTGAGCTCTAGTCCACAGACTCATAGTTATGGTACCCAACAAAAAATTGTGCTTGTCCACATAAAAAAATTATAAACTATTTATTTTTTATTGTTATTTATGTTTATTTATTTATAAAACATAAAACACGTTATTTTGTAAATTCGTAATGTATAGATGAAAATATGCAAAATAATTCACATTACCATGCGAAAGTCCTTATTGGTGATTTGTTTTATTGAGTAACATACACACACACATCATCACCGACACTTACATTTAAAGAAGACCATTGAATGTAGTGACAATTTTAGTGGTCCTCAGAAATAAACTCAATGAATTTGGTGGTAAGCTAGGATTTAACATCTAGTGGCCTGTGAGATCCTAACTTAGTTTTTGGTTTCAATTTTTTTATTATCAGTTAAAAAAAGACAATCCTTTGTTTTTACAAAATTTCTTGTTTTGGATAAGATTGAAGAAATGTACTTAACTCAATGAATGTTGGGCTGAGCTTGTGAAATGAACCAGCACCAGCATGATTATCTCAGGTTTGAACCCCAGAAAATGGGAAAAAAAAGGAACCAACATAAGTAGACCAAATACGTAACCCAAACTTTTGACAGTATTAATATTAAGACGTGCTTTATAAATACATTGGTTAATAAGCAAATTGTAGAAGTTGATAGCTCTAAATGTCTATTGTCTTTACATTTAAAAAAATTTATGTTTGATTAAAGAATACTGTTTTGGTAAGATACTAAATTCTTTATTTAGGTTCAAGTGATGCATCAAAAGATAAACGGGTTCAGTTCAAACTTTCAAATCTTCAGCACATCCACCTCAATGACAATGTCTCAATGTCCAGATTTGGTGCTGTCCAGGCCATCGTCAGCACTATTTATAAAAGAGACGGTTTGCTGGGCTTCTACAAAGGCTATTTCGTATCTCTTGCTTGTTTTGCCCCAAATAGTGCCCTCTGGTGGTTTTTCTATGACTCCTATTCAGGTAAATTTTGTTTCGAAAATATTCCTCTAATAGAATAGCGTAATTCATAGTAAACCATGTGTTTTTCTCTTTCATGTATTATATCATGTTCCTACATAAAACCACTTTGTGAACATTTTGTTTGTCCTTTTCTACATTGACTTTAGTGTCAGCTGTAAGTGCAACACATTGCTTAACTTACTGACTCACAAACGAGCTGTTACAGTCATCCCCCCCCCATCCGCCTATCAGGGTGTGAGCATTGAGCCAGTTAGGCATATATTTTAACAAATATTTAACTCGTGAGATATTTCAGCAAATATTTAGCTAGTGAGATATTTAAGCAAATATTTAGCTAGTGAGATATTTCAGCAAATATTTAGCTAGTGAGATATTTCAGCAAATATTTAGCTAGTGAGATATTTCAGCAAATATTTAGCTAGTGAGATATTTCAGCAAATATTTATCTAGTGAGATATTTCAGCAAATATTTAGCTAGTGAGATATTTCAGCAAATATTTAGCTAGTGAGATATTTCAGCAAATATTTAGCTAGTGAGATATTTCAGCAAATATTTAGCCAGTGAGATATTTCAGCAAATATTTAGCCAGTGAGATATTTCAGCAAATATTTAGCCAGTGAGATATTTCAGCAAATATTTAGCCAGTGAGATATTTCAGCAAATATTTAGCCAGTGAGATATTTCAGCAAATATTTAGCCAGTGAGATATTTCAGCAAATATTTAGCCAGTGAGATATTTCAGCAAATATTTAGCCAGTGAGATATTTCAGCAAATATTTAGCCAGTGAGATATTTCAGCAAATATTTAGCCAGTGAGATATTTCAGCAAATATTTAACTAGTGAGATATTTCAGCAAATATTTAGATAGTGAGATATTTTAACAAATATTTAGCTAGTGAGATATTTAAGCAAATATTTAGCCAGTGAGATATTTCAGCAAATATTTGTTTACATAAACTCTTTCAGTTAAATTTCAAAGAACCCCAGTCGTTATATCAATTACATAATAAACATATATGCTGGATATGACCAGAAATAAGAAATGGGTTGGGTACCTTTATCCAAACTGTGCAGAGTAAAATTGAAATTTTACTTTTTTATATTTCCATTACCGAATTAAGTATGTCTTGCACTTAGCTATATTGCACATCAAATTTTAATCGTTTTTTGAAATTCTTTTAAGATTTTTACATTATTTAGTTTCCTTAAAATGAATGACAATATTTAGTTTAGATGACCCATGATCTAAACAATAATTTGACATTTCAGTTTTCATTTGAAGGTATGAATCATGATTCATTGCTTTAATATGGTTTTTGTACCTTTTCAGTATTTTTCGCTGGAGTTGCCCCCAACTACATTCCACGCCTTGCCATCCAAGTTTTTTCTGCTCCATTGAGTGGCGTCTCTGCAGCTGTGCTGACCAACCCTATTGATGTGATCCGTGCCCGCATACAGGTGAATTTATTTTTTTTTCCCCCTAAAAATCAACATATCAAATTTATATCAGTTATCTTGTGCTTTATCTTGCATACTGTAGTCAATACAGAATTTATTTTTTTCCCCCTAAAAATCAACATATCAAATTCATATCAGTTATCTTTTGCTGTAACTTGCATACTGTAATCAATACAGAAATTTTTTCCCCCCTAAAAATCAGCATATCAAATTCATATCCGTTATCTTGTCCTGTAACTTGCATACTGTAATCAATACAGAAATTTTTTCCCCTCTAAAAATCAACATATCAAATTCATATCAGTTATCTTGTGCTGTAACTTGCAGACTGTTGTCAATACAGAATTTCCCCCCCCCCCTAAAAATCAACATATCAAATTCATATCAGTTATCTTGTGCTGTAACTTGCATACTGTAGTCAATACGGAAATTATTTTTTTTTATATAGGTTGAAGGCACAAAATTTGGAGAAACTGTAAGAAACTTGTGGCTGGAAGAAAGATTCTGGTTGGTAACCAAAGGCTTATCAGCCAGACTGGTGCAGTCTGTAACATACTCTGTTTTTATAATGCTGGGCTATGAGTCAATCAAACGATGGAGTGTTCTTGAGGAATACAAGGACAAAGTAAGATGGTAACATTCAAGGAAAACTAGATTTTAAAAAATAACTAAATTATTGATTGCAATATTCCATTGTTTTTGAAGATGTAAAAAGTCTTATTTATTATCCTGTATTTATATTTCTTATGAATGGACATTATGAAATTTTTACTGCTTATTTAATTGGCTTGTATGATTATATTTTGTATTGTTGTTTATTATGTTGTTAATTTATCTTGAACGGGCATTCTGTCATTATTGATGGACTGAGTCATAAATAAAATATATTCAAGTCATAGATTTTTATTTTCATTGTATCGAGTTTATGTCATTCAGAATTTTTTTTTTTAGCTTAAGAAGCAGAATCTAATCTGGAAAATCAATCAATAATCGTTCAGTAAAATCATTTTTAAAACTTCACATTAGTGATCTTCAATAAATTCATTGATGAATCATCAAATCATGATCACTGTAGAAAGAAAATGTATCACCTCAGATTTAAAAAATAGTTTTTTAGAGAAATTCACCGTGCAGATAATGGAATTAAAATTTGAAGAAATTTACTTTTGAATTTCTTTTATGCACATATCTAAAAAAAATGATTTTTTTTTATTTTGTTAAATGAAGTCATTATTAGAAGAAATCATCTTTAATGATAAATGATTATGATAAACTAAAGACTTGCTGACATCAGTTTTCTTCCGTTAACAATCAATATATTCATTATAATTGACAATCATTATAGTCTTTCAAAGTAGATGTAAACTTATGTACATGTATATATTTTTTTTACCCTTTTTAATAGTTAAAATGACTGAAACTTAAGTTTAATAAAAAAAAAAGTTAACATGAAACCTCTTGTTAGTTCTCGAAAATGTAATCTTTTGAAGAAATTTTGTTTATTTCAATGTTGTTTACTTGGTAATTATTTAAAACATTCAAATTTTAAATATATTCAAATATATAATTTATTCAAACAAATAGATACAGATATTTGTTCAAATATATTCAATAATCTGAAACGTGAAAAAAATTCTTTAAGAACCGTCTTGAGTTTGTGGGCGTTACCAGTTACTATAGAAACCAGATGGATCTTCTCTGCGACGCTTGAGCGGGATTCGATCTTCTTCAACTAAAGCATCGCTGTCACTGTAAAAAAAATGTTTTATAGGGTAGCTAATTTCAACATAATGCAAGGTCATGTGACATCAATTTGAGGATGAAATGTTATTCTACTGACCATGAAACAAGACTTTTGGGAAATTTTATATTGTGCATTTTTCGACCTCAATTACATGTCATCTCAATAGCATGTCTGGTCTAGAAGTCACGCAATTGTCATGCAATAGAGGAGTGAGAAATGGAGTAAGTGGTGCAGAGCTTTGAATCCACATTCTGATGCAAGGTCATCACAATCGTTGGGTGATTGTACAAATAAGATTAGGTTATTGTTCCAGTTCTGATTCAAAAGTAAGGCCAACTTTTACTCATCAACAACAACTGAGGTAGTTTTGTGTGTGTGTATGTATGTGCACATAATTCAATTAAGTCCCTTGTGAGAGTTACCTCTCCTGAATTTCACTTAACTGAATACTAATTGAGCTTAGTGAATACAAGTATTTGGATGGGATGTGGGGGGGGGTAGAATGACTGTCAACTTGCAGGACCCCCCCCCCCGGGGGTCATTATTTTGCCGGGTCAGGATGACATTTAATGTTGAGTGCTTTACTTATTAGTAGTAGCCTACCATGTTTTCAGTAGTCACACTTTTGCTTTCTCTATAAATAGAACAGGAAGTAGTTGTCTAAACTCTGTTAGGGCTGGCCAGACATAAGGTCAGGGAGAGTTGTGTTCAAGCTTTTTATTTTAATGTAGTGAAACATTCTTAAAATTTTTAAAGAGATGAACTTTGGTAGTCAACATTCAATGAAAAAAAAAAGTATTTTATTAATAGAGAAAAAAACCTGACTCAATGCTAGCCGCACAATAAGGATTTCATTATACCCCCCCCCCAGTTGGGCGTGTTTCACAAGGACCATACATAACCAAAAGTACAAATGAAGCTTTTAAGTCATACTTGACTTACACTTTTCTTGGTATAGCTTAGAATTGTTTAAACTCTTCTCGCATAATTATACAGAAATAAATGAAACATTTATGTATTGTGCAGGTCTGACAACCTCTACGTAAACATGTCATCTTTCCAGATTACCAGCAATTAGGGAGCGACCGATATGCCTTTTTACCGATAGTCCGATACCGATCTGATTATCGGTCGTTCCCTACCACCAATGCTAATCTGGCTAAAACACGGTTCACATATACCACAGTACCAGAGATAGAAGTTATTTGTTTTTACCTCGTGTGTACCTGTGTCTTGAGCTTCAGTAGAAGTTTATACAATAATTGTTGAATTAATGTTCTATCTGAAAATAAACAATAATTGTTGAATTAAAGTTTTATCGGAACAAAAAATGAAGACATCGTTTTGTTTGGCACATAAACCCTGATTTTGTAAGAGTCAATCCCAAACAAAAGATGATACAGGGCAAATGTGAGGAGGGGAGGTCAGTGGGGTAAATAGAGCAGGCTGGACAGCCACGTGATGCGCTTTTCTAGCTCATGTATCCAGTCCAGGTGACACCGCATGTATAATCTGTACGCGACACTAGATATAGTCACGTGTAATGTCTGCAGGTGAAAGGTCAATACACATATTTCAGTGACGTCACTTTCAAGAAACCACAACAACTCCTATTCAACAATGAACTAATAAGCTTTTTGTCACTTCTTAAACGTTGCACAATCTTTAAAATCAAAAGTTCATTCAATTACTAAGCAAGTCCATAGACCTAAACATTAAACAATACTACCTCATTTATACAGGTCCAGTCACCAGTGGCGTAGCGAGGGGCAGGCCCGTAGCCAGGTCAAAGTAAGCACGGGGGGGCACCAATACCCAGCAAGGGGGTACCTTCTCATTTTAGTTACTTTTTCTTTATTTTTTTTCTCTTTTTCTTCTTTTTAAGCGGGGGGGGGCACTCCACACCTAGCGGGGAGGGGGGCACGGCCCCATTGCCCCCCTTGGCGAGGTGGCATCATGCACTGGGCGCTACTCACAAAGGGGCGTCAAATGGTCCAGAAAACATAATATTATATAGTTTTCGAATGGAAGGGGGGGTGCTAAAAAGGTATACGCCCCGGGCGCGAGTTAAGCTCGCCACTCCACTGACAGTCACACACTCGCCGAATTCAACTGGCAGTCTCCAGTTAATCTCTGACAGCTTACCATGCATGCAAAACAAGCATACACACACAGTCACCTTGTGACATATAATTACGTCACTTGGAGGAGGGGTTCGCAACCCGAATACTAGCCAGGAGCCTCTGATGTTTAGGGACAGAGCAATACAATTACTTATCAATTATTGTGAGTGTATTGTGCAGTGTAATAAGTTGTATTGCGCTGCATAAAATGATGTATAGTGCAGTATAAGATGCTGTAATGTACAGTATAAGATGCAGTAATGTGTAGCATAAGATATTGTATTGTGCAGTATAAGATGCAGTAATGTGTAGCATAAGATGTTGTATTGTGCAGTATAAGATGTTGTATTGTGCAGTATAAGATGTTGTATTGTGTAGCATAAGATGTTGTATTGTGCAGTATAAGATGCAGTAATGTGTAGCATAAGATGTTGTATTGTGCAGTATAAGATGTTGTATTGTGCAGTATAAGATGTTGTATTGTGTAGCATAAGATGTTGTATTGTGCAGTATAAGATGTTGTATTGTGCATGCTGTGTAGTATAGCATAAGATGTACGTGTGACCAGTGTACTTTTTCTAAAAAAAAAAAAAGAAGTACAGGAACTCCGATTTATATCCGTCGTGTCATAAAGAAACAATACTGTTAATATAGTGCAAGAAGCAGTACATTTTTGAATACGGGAAAAAGTTGCCGGAACGCCATTTCGGTGAGTTGCGCCAGAACAAGAGCGTGTGAACGAAAGATGAGCACATTTACTTTCTGACCATCATCTGCCAGATAAACTTACGTTTTTGACACTCCTCAATAAATGTCTGGCCATCCCAGCAAATGTTTAACAACATGAGCTCAGAGTCCTGGATCTGTGGTGCCGGCATCTGGTCCAATGACTTGAGACTTGAAGAGTCAGCTAGAGGAAGATTTAAATAAAAGAAATAATCAAATCATATTTCGTGAAGGGATGATATCAATGTTTTCAAAGTTGACAGGTATTTCTCTGAAATTCCGATCTCATCTTCCTAAAATCTGGACAACTTTGAAAAACATCATTTTTTTTATCGTATTTTATTGTATTGTATTTTTACTTTACATAGAACAATGTTGAAGAACTTGTTCCACAATTCCCACTCTATTAGATCCTATAAACCACTAATGGTTTTTATGGTACCCTTCTTTCATCCCCACCGTAGTCGATAAGTGACAGGTGATGTGAATGTTGACATGTCAGTCCCAGATGGACTAGTCATAGCGAGCAATGGCCATGGAGGCACCACGGGAGATATAGCGGGGACTAAAGCCACGACCTGAAATATCAATTGGGTCCTCTCCGGAAATTGAACCAGGGACCGTCCCCATCCTGGCTCGTGGTAACAGTGGGATTTTGGTGGCTCCCGGGCAGACAAAGAATTGGTGTCCTCTTCGCCCGCCAATGTCACCATTGTGTTTTATTTTCTCTACCTGTCTATATTCAATTGAGTTAATTCTTCTGTTAGTAAACATGAGAATTAAATCAATTTTCAAACACTAATGAAAATATGTGTATATTACGTATGTTACGTATCAAACTATACGCTTATTTAACTAAACAGTTGTTTTTTTTTTTCTGGTAAGATTTGATGAGTTAAAAACCTGGCCACATTTTATCCAACGAAAACATCATACCAAACGTCAAGGAGGCGTGTCCCAGTCGACGTCTTTGATGCCAAATGTCAGACAATGTCACGTGACGTTCAGATGACAGTTGTCATTCTGGACAGACACAGACAGAGGCTCGCTATGACCGGTCCCTCTGGTACTGACATGTCAACATTCACTTCACCTGTCACATGTCAGAAATAATCAGCAGCCCGTCATTGACTCATGGGGGTCATTTTGTTACGTCTGCTTGATCTTTCTAAATCACACAATTGTTTGTTGAATGAAGAGACATTTACCAATATGTCATCCCTAGAGTGCAAACAATTGTTTAAACAACAGCCTTCGGGGAATTGGTCACAAAGACTTCTAAGAGAGGGAGAGAACACGGTCCCCTGATATTGTGAACTAAAGTTTTTAAAAAAAAAAACTAATAACAATTAATGATGACGTCATCACTGTTGCCTAGACAGTACAAAAGTACAAATACACTAGACCATTGCTAGAACGGACCTAAGTACAAATACACTAGACCATTGCTAGAATGGACCTAAGTACAAATACACTAGAACATTGCTAGAATGGACCTAAGTACAAATACACTAGACCATTGCTATAATGGACCTAAGTACAAATACACTAGACCATTGCTAGAATGGACCTAAGTACAAATACACTAGACCATTGCTAGAATGGACCTAAGTACAAATACACTAGACCATTGCTAGAATGGACCTAAGTACTGGTACAAAAGTACACATACACTAGAACATTGCTAGAATGGACCTAAGTACTGGTACAAAAGTACAAATACACTAGACCATTGCTAGAATGGACCTAAGTACTGGTACAAAAGTACAAATACACTAGAACATTGCTAGAATGGACCTAAGTACTGGTACAAAAGTACAAATACACTAGAACATTGCTAGAATGGACCTAAGTACTGGTACAAAAGTACAAATACACTAGACAATTGCTAGAATGGACCTAAGTACTGGTACAAAAGTACAAATACACTAGAACATTGCTAGAATGGACCTAATTGCTGGTACAAAAGTACAAATACACTAGAACATTGCTAGAATGGACCTAAGTGCTGGTACAAAAGTACAAATACACTAGACCATTGCTAGAATGGACCTATGTACTGGTAAAAAAGTACAAATACACTAGACCATTGCTAGAATGGACCTAAGTACTGGTACAAAAGTACAAATACACTAGACCATTGCTAGAATGGACCTAAGTACTGGTACCAAAGTACAAATACACTAGACCATTGCTAGAATGGACCTAAGTACTGGTACAAATGACCGGAGAGTAATTCTTAAATTTGGGGATAAATCCTTTTTATTAACAAATGTAATACGAACATACTTCACACATGTGCCCAACTGCAGTGGTTCTGCTATTGTTTAAAACGGTATTCAGAGCCGTAATTAAGGATAGGTTAACCAGGCAACCACCTAGGGGGCCCATTGTCAAAAAAAAAATTCAAAATTTTAAGACCCCCCCCCCTGGATTAAAAGAAAAATGGTGCGTACATTCTATCAATTTTTTTGTAAATGTAATCAAAGCGCCATACAACTTCCGCCCACCACCCTTCTACGTATCTAGCAGACGATAGTCAGTTTCGAAAATAGTCTAGGCGTTACAACGATTGCTCCACTTGAGTGATATTTTTGTGACCGTCCCCCCTGGGGGGATCCAACAATAGGGTCTAAACATGTCGCCAAAAATATATTCGCATTTTAAATAAAAAAAAAACAACCTAAGTTCGTGGCAGCACATCACCTTATGAATGCAGTCGCGTAATCAAAATATCGCGTGCAGCGGTGCGTCCGCCCCCCAGATGGAAATTATTTTCCTTTATGCCAGACATCATCTGTCTTACTTCGTCAATTCCTGATATGTCGCTATCCCCGCCCCACGAGTTCCCCCCCCCACTCCCCCCCCACCCAGCTCCAAGTCTAATAGAAGTAATTTAATTATTCTAATGTAGTTGTTGTTACTTTTGTTCAAACTATAGATGGATAGTTCAAACATAATTGACTTTGATTCATAATAGCCAAAAAATCTGGCTAAATAGATTTTTTTTTTGGTTGGAATACTTACTTTTTTTTTAATCGACACAAAATAATCGAGTATTTTGTTATGTCTGCAATGCAGATAGGAGTGATATAGACTTGTAAAATATTCGAGTATTTTATTATGTCTGCAATGCAGATAGGAGTGATATAGACTTGTAAAATAATCGAGTATTTTGTTATGTCTGCAATGCAGATAGGAGTGATATAGACTTGTAAAATAATCGAGTATTTTGTTATGTCTGCAATGCAGATAGGAGTGATATAGACTTGTAAAATATTCGAGTATCTTGTTATGTCTGCAATAGGGGCGATCCCCGACTAGTAAAAATAAAATCGCCCAGTCTCCCAGCGTAAATACGTTCTTCAATGACGTCATTTCGTTTATCGCAATAAATTTTTCGAAATCTTTTATGTTGCGGATTGATGTCATTTGAGGCCCCGAGTGCAGAAGAAAAAGAGAGACGTATCTGAGGGGGGCTTCTAAATAACCGGGTGACCTGGGCCATACGAGCCCGTCCTTAACTCCACCTCTGGATGTGTGATAAAAGTCAAGTATGTTTTTTTTTTACAAATAAACACACACTCAGGTAGCTCAGTTGTATGCATTGAAATACGGTTCGAATCTTAGTTGTATGGTATGACACGCCCATTTCTGTTCTATCAATAAGGGCAAAGGTGGATTTAAGTTAACAGTGAATCAGACTTCTAGAGTGACCCCCCCCCCCAACTGTCACATTTTAATTGCCTCATTTTCGTCTTACAAAAGGGACCCGATGTTTTCATCTGCTTTGGATGGTGGGAGATACAGTCATCATGGTCATGAGACTCAAAGTAAAGTTCCCTCATCGGGGCAGATGAAGGGATTGTGTGGTCAATACAACACCCAGCCACCTTTACTTAAGGTCAGGTTGACCCATTTAAAGCTGTGTGGACTTGGGGGACTTTCACCTGGACCTGAAATGAAACCCCAGGGTTCAAACCCGGGACCCCTCTAGTCGACAGTCTAGCGCTCTACACCGCACGACCACCCGTCCCCTGATGTGGGGGGGGGAGGGGAACATGACTGTTTCACATCATAACGAATTATTTCTTTTTACGTGATATGTTATTGGTTTGTTTATTTGTTGGTTTGTTTGTTAGTTTGTTTGTTTGTTGGTTTGTTTGTTGGTTTGTTTGTTGGTTGGTTTGTTTGTTGGTTGGTTTGTTAGTTAGTTAGTTAGTTAGTTAGTTAGTTTGTTTGTTTGTTGGTTGGTTTGTTGGTTGGTTGGTTGGTTAGTTAGTTAGTTAGTTTGTTTGTTTGTTTGTTGGTTGGTTTGTTAGTTAGTTAGTTAGTTTGTTTGTTTGTTGGTTGGTTTGTTTGTTGGTTGGTTTGTTAGTTAGTTAGTTAGTTAGTTAGTTAGTTAGTTTGTTGGTTGGTTTGTTTGTTGGTTGGTTTGTTAGTTAGTTAGTTAGTTAGTTAGTTAGTTTGTTGGTTGGTTGGTTTGTTAGTTAGTTAGTTAGTTAGTTAGTTTGTTTGTTTGTTGGTTTGTTTGTTTGTTGGTTTGTTAGTTAGTTAGTTAGTTAGTTAGTTAGTTAGTTAGTTTGTTTGTTGGTTGGTTGGTTTGTTTGTTGGTTGGTTTGTTAGTTAATTAGTTAGTTTGTTAGTTAGTTAGTTAGTTTGTTTGTTTGTTGGTTGGTTGGTTTGTTTGTTGGTTGGTTTGTTAGTTAGTTAGTTAGTTAGTTAGTTTGTTTGTTTGTTGGTTGGTTGGTTTGTTAGTTAGTTAGTTAGTTTGTTTGTTTGTTTGTTGGTTTGTTTGTTGGCTGGTTGGTTTGTTAGTTAGTTAGTTAGTTAGTTAGTTAGTTTGTTTGTTGGTTGGTTGGTTTGTTTGTTGGTTTGTTAGTTAGTTAGTTAGTTAGTTAGTTAGTTTGTTTGTTGGTTGGTTTGTTTGTTGGTTGGTTTGTTAGTTAGTTAGTTAGTTAGTTTGTTTGTTGGTTGGTTTGTTGGTTGGTTGGTTTGTTAGTTAGTTAGTTAGTTAGTTAGTTAGTTTGTTTGTTGGTTAGTTTGTTTGTTGGTTGGTTTGTTAGTTAGTTAGTTAGTTAGTTTGTTTGTTGTTTGTTGGTTTGTTGGTTGGTTGGTTTGTTTGTTGGTTTGTTTGTTGGTTTGTTGTTGTTGTTTTCCTTTTTTATGTTACTAAAGAAAAAGTGAAAGACAAAAGACAAATTATAGAGGACGGGGTGGAAAGAGAGAGAGAGAGAGAGAGAGAGAGAGAGAGAGAGAGAGAGAGAGAGAGAGAGTTATATATAACAAAAATGAATGTTTCAACATTTATTTGATGAAGAAAACATATGCCTGATAATAAACAAAAACAATAGCCAGTTTGATTTTAACTTCACATTTCAAACTAGAGTAAAATTAATTTAAAAATAAAAAAAAAATGATTGAAAAAAGTGATTTTTTTTTTTTACCTGTGATGAATGTGGATAGTGCGATGCAGCACGCCATCAAGAAACTTAACGCCTGGATTTGGCTTGTCATTGTATTGTGGGTAAGAAAATATACAGCTGTTGGCCTAACTGGCAGCGGTAGAGACTGGATTCAGGAGTGAATGATCTGTTGATTTATAATGGAACGAATCAACAAGACCTATATAAGTGGATGCTTTAATACACGACAAGACTAATGACATTTAACTTGATAGTTTAGTGAACGAAATGAGCTAATAGTGTTAAACTCAATATTGTGTTAAAGTCAATATAGTGTTGAACTCAATATTGTGTTAAACTCAATATAGTGTTAAACTCAATATTGTGTTAAACTCAATATTGTGTTAAACTCAATATAGTGTTAAACTCAATATAGTGTTAAACTCAATATAGTGTTAAACTCAATGTTGTGTTAAAGTCAATATAGTGTTAAAATCAATATAGTGTTAAAGTCAATATAGTGTTAAACTCAATATCGTGTTAAACTCAATATAGTGTTAAACTCAATATCGTGTTAAACTCAATATAGTTTTAAACTCAATATAGTGTTAAACTCAATAAAGTTTTAAACTCAATATAGTGTTAAACTCAATATAGTTTTAACCTCAATATAGTTTTAAACTCAATATGGTGTTAAACTCAATATTGTGTTAACTCAATATTGTGTTAAACTCAATATAGTTTTAAACTCAATATAGTGTTAAACTCAATATAGTGTTAAACTCAATAGCTCTTCTTAGAAAGATCTAGAGACATTTAAACTTAACAATTTACCAGTTGAAATAACCAATGGGATTAGATAAAAAGTTTGTTTACAATGACGGGCGACTAATAGCCTCCGACATGGAAGAACTAACAGCATAAAGCTTGACCGTGTGACTGGAGGAGAGTGCTAGAGATAGGATTGTTTACTAAACAAAAGAATCAAAGAATGTACAGTGTTTTTGTAATAAATCAGTTGTATCTTCAGTGTGTGTGTATTTTGATTTTTAAAGTAAAAAGTAGAGGAGAGTTAGACAAATGAAACTCTCCAGCTATTAAAGTTCATTAAAACTAAATATCAGTTACTGCCGATTTGAACTGTTCCAGACCAGAAGTTCCATAGATGTGGCTCGCGGACTAATTATAGGTAGGTCACTAACACCTTTTTAAAACCCAGTCCCGTGAGTTTTCACGACTCACACTGGCCTGTATATTTACCAATATAGATCTCGTGACTGGCCTGTATATTTAACAATATAGATCTCGTGACTGGCCTGTATATTTAACAATATAGATCTCGTGACTGGCCTGTATATTTAACAATATAGATCTCGTGACTGGCCTGTATATTTAACAATATAGATCTCGTGACTGGCCTGTATATTTAACAATATAGATCTCGTGACTGGCCTGTATATTTAACAATATAGATCTCGTGAGTTGCGCCGATTGCTGACTGAAAATGCCGCCCTTCAAGGTGCCAACAATATAAAGAGTGGTCAAATGATGGTGACCAAGTGTCTCCTGGGTCGGACCCCCCCTCCCCCCCCCCAATCAGATCCGGCCTTACGCAGTTTGCGGAGCCCTGGACGGGCATCATCTGCGGGGTAGTAAAGTTGTTGTTTTTCCCCACAGAAATATTTGATATTGTAATCATTTAATGCTTGGCTCCCCTCAGGCCGAGCCCACCGACAGAAATTCGGGCCACTGGGCAGGGCTGTCACCAGGCCCGTAGCGTGTGGGAGCCTGCGGGCCAGCCCCCTGCGTTTTATCTGGCCACCTCTGCTTGTTTGCTCTACTTAGTAACATTTATTTCCTGCCCCCCCCCCCGCTATTGGCCTGGCCCCCTGCTGTAGAATGCCTGGCCCCTGCTGTAGAATGCCTGGCCCCTGCTGTAGAATGCCTGGCCCCTGCTGTAGAATTTTCACGCTACGGGGCTAGGTGTCACGGCCCCCTCCCGTGCTGATAATAATATTTTCAAAAGTTGATTGGCCAGCTCAGTCCGGGCCCCTAAAACTCGCAGGGCCCCTGGGGATTCCCCCCCGTCCCCTCTCGGCGGCACTGCCTCAGGCACGGGGCTTGGTGCGGCCACCCCCAACAATGGCTACTGTCCCTAGTCATGCCTCTGTTCGCGAACACTATTTTAGAATTTTAGAACCACTTTTATTGGTGTAATCATTTTTCCCCCACTGAAATTATTTTGAAAAATGTAACATTATTAAAAAAGCTTTTATGTTTAAAAATGATCTTTTTTAAAAGACGAATGTAAATATTTTAACTATTTCTTACCCAGTGAAATTGGACAGAATCTGGAAAGAGCCACGGCAATGTGAAAAAAGTTGAGATTTCACTAGCTAATAATACATTGTTCCTATCTAAGAGATTTGTGTACCCGCCCGAATGGAGATGTCGTCTGTATATTTATACCTGCAGTGCGCGCGTCAACAAGCTTTCCTTTCGTGTGATCATAACGACTTACGGAACACCAACCTGCCAATGAAATGATACTTATGATCTTTAATTATTAGCAGTAATAAAATAAGAACGTTTATATAATTTTTCTTTTTAAATTGAAATGTTGATTAGACTTAGAGATTGCTTAAATATTGATTCTGAATGTATTTATTAATTAGGGTATTAGAAAATTTTATTGAAAAAAAATATATGTAGTCGATAGTTAAGTACATAAGTTGGTAGAATCAATAGATATAAAAACATAATTTTAGATTTAAATGTTGTCTGAAGGTAGTCTTCAGTGTGCTAAAAGCATTTCCTGTAGACATTATAGCGTTTGCCTCTCCCCAGGGCCGCAGTGAGGGGGAGGCTGCCCCAACTCTTGTCAGGGGCCCAAGCCTTGATGGTGGGTCGAGCGTCACTTCCTTTAGAGGCGTTTTCAATAAAAAAAAGATGGGCCCTTAATCTCGTAGTTGGCCAGGGGCCACATAATTCCTAGCAGCGGTCTTACTTTACCCTTATGGAAAATAAAACTTCAATATTTCTTTCATCCTCATGGCAGTTTGAAATTCATTGACAAAAGCTATTTCATTTTACTAACCAATTTACATACATTGAAATATATCAAGGGATTTTACTAACCAATTTACATACATTGAAATATATCAAGGGATTTTACTAACCAATTTACATACATTGAAATATATCAAGGGATTTTACTAACCAATTTACATACATTGAAATATATCAAGGGTAGGATGAAAATATTAATGACGGAATGAGTGTCGATCTTTAATATTTTATATCAAATGATAATTCGGTATTCCATAACTTGTATTTCTATATTCTTACTGCAGATCAGTGCACTAAGAGAAAAGAAAAAAAAAACACACACTCACATACACACACAGACACACATACACACACATGAAAGACGATGTGAGTTTTGAAAAAAGGGGGTGGTAGTGTCTCTAGGGTCAGTTACGAGACGAGAAAGTCGCTTCTAGATTTACAATAATTAGACACGGCCGCCTTAGTGGGCAAGGGGAGGTCACCAATCATAACTTACTAGTTGATAAGAGAGGAAGCCGGATTCCAATAATTGGTGTAACATTTCATCAGAGAAATAAACAAAACTAAATTCTAGTAAAAACAAAAAATACGCCAAGAGCTTGTGTTTTGTCAACTAATTTGTTGACATTTTTTTGTTTTTCTATAGAGTTAACCTATTTTAAGCGATTGATTCAATAAACACGTGATTCATGGGCGCAACCGATGTACGGGTCGTGCAGGTCCGGACCCTACCAAAAATCAAGCCACTGGTATTCGACCCTACCAAAATTTGGGGGGCAGACATACCAATTTTCATATTACCTAATATTTTGGATCCTACCAACTTCAACATACTGGTTGCTGCCCTGACGAGATTTACGTGCGACAAGGAGATTTCGGTCTATTGATGTCATATTGACCTAGGGCCGGTGCAAGGGAGGGGTGTACACTTCAGACACATCTTTAACCCTTTATTCCAATGTATGCCGTAATTTGCTATAATTATGGGCGAGTTTGATTTGAGGGGGCCCATTGTGGCGGAAATGTAAACGGCCAAAGATTAGCCTGTTGGGGCGGGGTTGATAGATCCACTAATCCCTAGAGTAGTGGTGACCCATCTACATCACCAGTAATATCCGAAGTGAAGAGTTCAAGTGACGACGAAAGGATGGTAAAAAAAAATAATGAACCTGCAACATGACTTTCCATTAATTCCCCACACAATTAGTTATTCGCAAGATTTTAACACGACATTTTAATTTAAGTCAACGAACGTAACCTGCACACTATTGGTTGACGGTGATAAAAGATGACGCGGCATGCACTATTACCCGCCCCCCTTCCCCCCCCCCCCCACGTGAAATCTGCTATTTCATCTATTTCATCCATTTCCCACACATGTTGTGTAAATACAGTCGATTCCGCTTAATTGGGTCATATTGGGACCGAGGCTTTTTGTCCCAATTAAGCGGGTGTCCCAATTAAACATACAAATTTACTATTGGCTTCTTGGTTTGGTTTCTTTGAGTTTTGTCCCAAATTAGCGGCTGTCCCAATTAAGCGGTGTCCCAATTAAGTGGAATCAACTGTATATATTTTTTTAAACTCACCGATAGCTCCCCTTGGTCTTTAACACAGACCCCCCCCCCCAATATATATATATATATATACTCGCCTTTACTAAAATGAACCATTTATCTTTCATAAGGCTGTTTTAACCACAGTATGGACAATGGGCAGATGTGTGTATCGAGAAACATGATAAACCGTAAATAAAAGGTAGATGGTAAATTAACATCGGCCCCTAAACTCTGGGGACCCCTGGCAACTGCCTTGATTTGCCCATACGTTAAGACGGCCCTGGTGTACCGGGTCCCCAAAACCCTGCTTTTATACAGGTGGAAAACATACTGCTGTTAATAATATACGGCTCTGACACGTGACCTTATATCCATAATATACCAGTGGTCCTCAAATGCGGTGAAATATACAAAAGGAGTTTGATCTCAAATGAACTAAATCGCTGTCTTGTCTCTTGATATCGCTATAACTAGATTCATGCTTTGAAAGATGCACTTGCCCGTATATTATGTATGTGCGTATTTCTTAATCGAGTCTGAACTTCGTGGCTTCTTCATACAAACGTTAATGAAATATCAGGAACGAGAATCAAAGTCCGAATCCATCATATTTGTTATCTGCCGATACCGGACTGACATTGCGATCAATCTAGGCGGGATAATCTTTGCCAGGGGACAGACACAAGATCCGGATGGGAGATCTTAGAACATTGATTAATGGCCCTTGTTCCAGTCCTTAACAAACAATGTATTACTCCAGTACCCTTTCCTTGAAGTCTTTTTCGACACTACATACATTGGTAGAGAGGGCTGTTATTTGCTTGTTAATTGTATTTTGGGCCAATTTATAATTACACTGTTTGAAATAATGAATTCTTTCTACAAATACAAAAAAAAAAAAATGAAGGAAATTTGTATTTTTGATCAATTATTTAAGGTTAAAGGTTAGAATCCATTTCATCACAAAGCAAAAGGTAAATAGTTAGTCTAATAGTGTGTTCCTTTTTTATAACGAGATTATTTTTTTAAAAGCTAAGTGTTATGTTCAGTGCCGCCGAGAGAAGGGGGGGCAAGGGGGGACAAATGCCCATGGGGCCCGGCGAGTTTTAGGGGCCCGGACTGAGCTGGCCAATCAAGTTTTGAAAATATTATTATCAGCACGGGGAGCCCGTGACAGCCCTGCCCAGGGGCCCGAAATTTCTGTCGGTGGGCTTGGTTATGTTGGAAAACAAAATAATACAGTTTAAATAAAATCCCCTTCTATGCACTATTTAATTTCCGTCTATTCAATTATCTATATGATAATATGATGCCTATTAGCCTATCTATTTGCTTATTTCTCGGTCTTTCTATCTATTTCTATTCTATTTGTCTGTCTAACTGTCTAATCTGTTAATCTTTTTATCCAGCTGTTAGTCTTTTAAGAACCCCTGAACCCCTAAAGTCGGGGCCTTAAGAGGCGCCTAATTTTCCTATCAATAAGAACGCCCTTGGCAGCAAGGGTTTGTTTGTCCGCCCCTGGTCAAAAAAAAAAGATCGAATCATATTTTGACCTTCGTGAGAAAACAACGAAACAAAACAAAAACTTTTTTTTTTTTACACGTTAAGAAAATGTGTTTGTGCATGTATTAAATAGCCCAAAACATGTATTGACATTAAAAAACCAATCACAAGATTTCAATGTGTGGTCCAAGACAACTAAAATTTCGAGTCTCCATTTTCACCAGCGTGAGAACCTCGTGCTCTGTCTATTTGTTTTGTTCTAATCCATCAATGCTGACCAGGGCATTACAACCATTACGCAATCACATTGACCAGTGGGCTCCCACTAAATGAATCACCTTGACCAGTGGGCTCCCACTAAATGAATCACATTGACCAGTGGGCTCCCACTAAATGAATCACCTTGACCAGTGGGCTCCCACTAAATGAATCACCTTGACCAGTGGGCTCCCACTAAATGAATCACCTTGACCAGTGGGCTCCCACTAAATGATCAATTTCGACATTCAGGGCAGTCGCGGGTTTATGGGGGAGGCGACTGGAGGCGGTAGGAGCCTTTTGATTCAGTTATATAAAGACAACGATATGGTCCGCAGTATTTGACCCCTCGCCCTAGTCCACGCGCATTCAACAGCTAAGGCCTCCTCTGTCCAGAGTTTGGGGTGACATTTTAAAAGAATAATATAAATCTCGTGGTGTTGACCACTGTAGTACAAATAGTGTCTCCCCTCCCCTGGCTATAGGAGTAACCAACATTTAGCAATATATTCAGATATACCCCACCACCTCCCTAGACAGGCCCGTAGCGTGCGGGAAGCCTGGGGGCCGCCCCCCCCCTGCATTTTGTCTGCCCCCCCTCTGCTTTTTTGTTCTACTTAATAACATTTATTTCCTGCCCCCCCCTTCCCGCTATTGACCTGGCCCCTGCCCTGTTGTAGAATTTTCACGCTACGGTGCTGTCCCTAGACAGACGCGAACTAACGTGAACCCACCTATTCTCGTTGTTATGTTACCACGGAAAGCTGGTCGCGCGAGGTAAAATACCCAGCCATATACCACATGTGACTCTTAAAATTTCATGTTGGTTGTGGCTCCCATGTTATTAAATACAATTGTTTCCTTATTTTAATACTAAAGCTTGACAAACTGGTTATGGTAGTTTCTTAAAGAAATATTTTCTCTATAAAAAAACAAAACCGGAATGCGGGTAGACGTCAAAGAATTAAAACAACAAACATCAACAAGCAAACATGTTGGTAACAGGGTAGTAAACTTGATGAATGATAAGGCGATGATCGCAAGTAGACAGTGGCGTAGCGAGCTTATCTCCCGCCCGGGGCACAATACCTTTGTAGCGCACCCCCCATTCGAAAACCATATAATATTATATGTGAAAAATATCATTTGTCGCCCCCTTTGAGAGTGAGTAGCGCCCGGGGCATGATGCCTCCTTCCCCCCCCCCCGCTACGCCAGTGAGTGCAAGTAGAGACAAGAAACTCATAAAACTCATGATTCTAAACAGCAATGAACGTTACAAAGTTCACATGATCGTAAAAAAGAAATTATAATTCCTAAATATAAGTTTGAGCACCAGAAATAAATACAATAATTAATCCATATAGGTGCTCGCACCGGCGGCGGAACGAAATATTTTAAGGGGGGGCAAGCCAAAATTCAAGGGGGGGGGCGCCGCCCCCCCCCCTTGAAAATTTAAGGAGGGGCAAGACAAAATATGACCGAAGGACAAATTTTACCCCCTTAATTCTATAATAGAATATAGTAATTCTGTAGCAAGTATTTAATCGATATTATTAAAAAATAATATATTAAAAAAAAATAAAAATGAACATTGAGCACTTTTGTCGTCAACTGATTCGTAATGTCAGTTTGTTTACAAATTTAATAGTGAAATTAGATCAGAAAATTACTGAAAATTATCATGAATGATGATGAATATGAAACCGGAAACGGGAAACTCAATAAACAAAAAGTAATTTATGAAAAGATAACAAATAATTGTATTTTCTTTAAAAATTACATTTGCCGTCATTCGGTAGATGGCAATACTTCTCTATACTTATAAGACGCATTGGCTATCTGTCTGTCTCAAGATCCAGACAACCAAATAACGTGAAATTTGGTACAAATCATCAATACATAATTTACGTTATAAAGTTACAAAAAAGACTGTTAAACTGTCCTTTTTATATATATGTGAGCCCCCCTCCCCCCAGCATTTTTTGCTGGTTGCGCCACTGGATATACGTACACAAAATTACATGGGGAATGTTCTTAAACATGTTTCGTTCCATCTCAATGGGTACTTTAATTGTAATTATTTATTTTGGATATCAAAGACATGAAAATTGGCAAACTTTTACCCCGATTTACGAGCTTCTCTCCCACATAGCTAACTTACTATAAATATGATCGGTACGGGGAACCAAATATCACATTACTTACTACATTATTACATTCCATTCCTTCATCCATAGGAATTGTCATCTTTTGATACAGTCATGCCTAAGAGAGGGAGAGAGGGGGGGAGAGAAGGAGGGAGGGAGGGAACGAGGGAGAGAGAGGGAGGGAAAGAGAGAGGGAGGGAAAGAGAGAGGGAGGGGAGGGAGAGAGAGGAACTGCCAAAAATGTTGTGTATCACATTGCTTTAAGATAAATGTACCCTTTTATTGCATGCAAATAAACCCTTTTTTACGCGTCTTATTTTAAATCTTAATTAAACGTCAAATTACGCTTCGTAAATAAACAGAAAACATTATTTTAAACCCGGGCAAAGACGGGTACTTGCAACTAGTTTTAAAATATGCCACAACAACTCTCAATAATGTGATTACTGTAAAATGTCAATTAATTATAATTTCTTTCAAATATTAAATTTAAGAAATAAATCAAATGAATTATTGAAATGAAAATGATACATATAAACTAAAATGAATTACAAAGTTAAAAAAGTTAAAATTTTAGGGGGGGCAGACTGGAAATTCAAGGGGGGGGGGCGCCGCCCCCCCTTAAAAGTTCTAGGGGGGGCCGCTGCCCCCCCTGCTCCGCCGCCAGTGACGGTGCTCGCGATTATGCAAAATAATTTCTAAGATTCTTCTGTATGAGTTAAGTGTGATATTTTTTCGTCTTTTTATTATCTTTCCGACAAGAGTTGGCAGACGATTGTTGAAGAGTAAAGATGGCAACTACAATGTTTATCTTACCGTAAATAATATGCGATACGTCAATTCTTTTATATTAAACGGTGAAATTTTTTTTATATCAAAATCTATTTATAATGTTAAATGAACATGATGTAAAAATCAAATTTATAATAGCTATTTTGCAGACAAAGCATATACATACTAGTCTAAGTTATCTTTTGAATCGTTGCAGACGACAATCAATGGACGATTGAATTATTTCACTTCATGACTTTCTATGCTTATCATATATGTGAACAATCAAATGTTTATACTTAACTTCATTATATTGACATATGTAAGAGAAGTCTGTGTAATGAAAGAATACATCGGTGATAGGGAACCTGTCAGAGTCAAGTTTCAAGACTTAACATTATGATACTATTGATACATGATACACCGTCTTGGTGTCTATTAGTATTTAGATGTCTTAATTTGATATAGTTAATAATATGAATTTTATGCAGATATATTTATACTTTTGAAATTAAACATAAAAGCATTAAAATTTTCAATTATATTTATTTATATCTAAAAAGTAAAGATATTTTTCTACATTTAGTCATCATATTTTTTTCATCAGCTATATTATAACTTATAATTATAAGTTATAAATATTAAAAATGATTTTTTTTTTTACATAATATGCAAAATAATTCATATAAAAAAAATCCCAAACTAGTAAAGGAAATTGTAAAACAAAAACAGTGCTTTTCAAAATTATTTTTAATTATTGATAATTGCAAATCTGAAAATATTAGGCTTAGGTGCTTAAACGTTTTTCTGCTACAGTTCTGTAGAATTCTTATTTTAGAAGGGGCTTATTTATCACCACCAAGAGGGGCCAATCTGATAAAAGTCATTTTTGCAGATAAATTTACCTGATTTATTATTACATCAGTCATTTTTAAAATGCTTCTATATTCAGTTTTAAACGTAAGAGACTAGAAAAAATGTTAGATAAAAGCTTATATTTTTTTATGGCCTGAACAGTGCCCTTTTTTTAAAATTTTCAGATGTCTTTTCATTCAACATTAGCAAAATCTGATGGACGTCTCAAACTGAAAAATACAAAATGGTACACCGGACTTTTGAAGAGGTAATGTTTTGTTCTTAGGTGTCCTTTTTATTTATAGACAATATTAATTCGCACATTTGAGCTCACATTATTTCCTGATTATTATAAATTTTGTGCTTTCTATTAGAGTGACAGGTCTACTCAACAAGTATAAGAAGTATTTATAACTAAAAAAGGAATGTTAATACATAGAAATCTCCGTATTGCTCGATAAAAGTAAAACACATCTTTTTTTATATTCTGTTTAGAGCTTGTGATAGGAGCTCAGAGGATGTCAGTCAGGCTTTTTTTCACTTGAAAGAGTTGAACATTATGGAAAAATTTCACTCCAGCCTACTGCAACAAATTTGCTGTTATGCTCATTATGACAAACTAGCTGAAAATATTCTTGGTATGTACATCGTCTGAATTATATGCCTTCATTTTGTGCACATTATTTCAGTGGGGTATAAGGCCTGTATCAGTTCAGCATGGCCGTTTTTTTTTATGTTAAATGGGATTAAGTTTGTTCCCACCTGCATTAAATATGTTTGTCATTTTGTATAATATCTAATCCTGCTAGAAGTTGGTGGAGAATCTCGAGATAAATATTTGTATTTCAGGGGCACTTAAGTGACAAGACAGTGAAAATAGTTTTTTTTAAATTTCTGAAGATCAATGGATATGACAGATTGGTTTCCTAAGTATGTTTTCCAGATTTAACTAATCACATAATTTTTTTGGTCTGTTTATAAATCATAGACCATTTATGTTTTTGTAAAATATATATTCTAATAGTACTTATATATATACTACCTTGTTAAAAAATAACTTTCAATACCCTAGTTCATAAATGGCTTTACAGTCTAAATAAAAAATTGAAGCTTTATAATGCAACAAGGCTGATGCTATTCGCACCAGATTCTAGCTTTAAATTTACTCATAATGACTTGACAAAAAAGGCATTAATAGTCTTTTAAAATATGAAATAGATATAGTTTGTTCGTGTGATGAAATTTGTACATGATCTCATTTCAGTAAAGGTTAAATACTATTAAAACAAAAGGTTGCACCAAATTATTCAGTTGTTACTGTTAATAGCAATTGATGAAACGGAAATAAATTTTGACTTATGAATCAATTTAAATTCCTTTAATTTGTTCTAGACACTCTAAAATACATACAGAAAAAACATTTCATATTGTGTCTGAATGTGAAAAGCAATAAGAAATTAATATAAAATGATAATAAAAGACTAATGTGATGAATAAATGAGTTTTATTTATGTTATTAATATATGTGAAAGATCTGGTGTGATTTTTGTTTAACTAACAGAATATTGCAGAGTCATCTTGGTTTTAACTCATTAATCTAATAATTAATAATTTGGTCAATCGGTCATTATTGTGCATTTTCCAGACTAACTGTAATTGAAGATCTATTATTGCTTTCAGTTGTGCAACATTTATTTATAAAAAAAATGTATATAACTTCACTTATGAGGGAATGTAATTGTTACTATTCATTCATTTGGCATAATCTTTCTGCATTCATTAATGTAAAAGTATTCGTACTAGCAATTGTTGAGTAAAGTTATTATTTTGTGAATTCTGCTTGTAAAATGATCTTATTTGATCTTGTCAGTTATAGAACAAGGAGAACATGGAACAAACTGGTACACTGTTTTATCTGGTACTCTGACTGTTTACTTTCGAGAAAGTAATGGACAGAAGGTAAGTCAGGTAATTAGAATAGTATCAGATGGTTTGTCTAAAAGTTCTATGGTACTGAATAAAAAATTTAAAGAAAAAAATTCATAAATATATTGCAGTGTTTGAAAAAGTCAGTAATGATTATACCACTGATAAAATAACCATCCTTTCTCATAAGACACTAGTTATACAGTGTTCACATAGTCTGTGGTTTGGTTGTTGATGAGGCTATGAGACTAATAATTGGCACATTGCAGGCTGTTAGTTTGATTCCAGCCAACACAGTTACCTTCATTCTCCATGGTAACTCCATCGCCATTGTAGTATGGATAGAGCAATATCCCTGTAATAGTTATTGACCTGATCATGTATTAAGGGATAATGTGGATTTACTTATATGAAACTTTTGTAGACTATCTTATAAGAAACAATTTGAAGGTTGCCGCTGTGTTTGTAAATGAGTCTCTTACTCATTGTCATTTCAACATCTAATATCTTAAGTTTCTTATTTTTAAACAGATATTTACAAAGGTACACTTTTTTTGCCAGGCTAGTCAGACACTCTGCACCCTGACTCCAGGATCTTCATTTGGTGAGGGAGTTTTTACTCAAGAACCTCACCAGGTCACTGTGGTGACAAGCTCTGAAGTGGAGCTGCTATGGCTGGAGATAAATGATCTCATTATTTTATGGGAGGTACGTTATACTTAAATATGTTGACTTTGTTAGGTTTTTTTTAGGCAGTAACAAAATGAATGAAGTTACTACCACTATGCCTTGCTAGAAACTATTTCTGGCTTTTGACATAATAATAATGGAATGGAACTGTTATTTGAACAAGCTAGGAGATTTCATAAAAAGTAACAACAGTAACAAATAGAGCATTGCACTGAGTTAAACATTGATTTTTCTCCATTGTATTTTGTGACTGCCCATTCTTCCCATGGACTCTTCAGTTTTATTGCAGTAGTATAAATAACTTTTATTTAAATTATAAAAAGGCTCTGTGACTTTAAAGCTGTAAGTCAATAAAAATTTAAGTTTTAAGATACAGATAAAATACATTTCACATTCAAATGTAGACATAGAAAAATGTGTTTACACTGAGTCAGAAAGCACAGAAATTACCGTATTTTTCGCCGTATAAGACGCACTTTTTCTTCCCCAAAACTGGGGGGGGGGAAAGTTGGTGCGTCTTATACGGCAAATACACATTTTACATGCATTAAAACTGCCCCCAACTTTGTGTGGCGCTTACTCGCAGTCCTCTCCTTATGCAGTGTGTGCTGCGGGCTGGATTTGGGGCACGTACTGCGGGCTGTGGTGACTTCTGTGACCCTCCCTGCACGGCCAGGCTGTGTGTGCTCGGGCTTCCCTCATGTCTCCCCGGTACGTCTTTTTTTCGTGTCACACAATAAATGCAAGCGTAACAGTCTTTATGAGAATCACTTCTTTTGTTTCATTGAAAGGTTTCAAAAAGATTTAATACAAGAAATAAGTCGTAAACCTGAAGTCCCAGCAATAGCATCCACCATTTTTTTCAAAAAAAATCAACCATGAAAAATAGTTGACAAAATTCAACCTATTAACTTGTTTACAAAAAGTAAAAGTACAAGAAAATGGCGAAAAACGGAAGTTTATTTTATAATAAAAGGAAGTGGCTACGGTACAGATAAATATTGGACTGGATTTCTTTTCTCTACATGTATTTTAATCGGCCGATTATATCGGCCGGCAACGGCACACCACAGAAACAGCCCGTCGGCCGATTAAATCGGCCGAACACACTTTGTGGGTTAAACTGCTGTTTACTTTATACAGTTGATATAAAATATTTTAGTACAGTATTTGGTTCAGAATCTTTTTTTTCTAGATTTTCCTCCTTTAAAATTGGGTGCGTCTTATATGCCGGAGCGTCTTATACGGCGAAAAATACGGTATTGAAAAGAGAAAAATAATTTGTTTTATTCATTTATTGATGCTAAATCTTTTCTATTGAAAATTGGAATATAAAAAAAATAATTTTTCTCATAAACAATATGAAAAACAGTTTTAGGGATCCTACGATAATCATATCACATGTGAAAAAAATCATAATACATATTCAGTATTTTGTTAGACATTCAAGTTGGTTGTGTTAAATGTTCTTAAGTCTAAACAATTTTTTCTTGCTTTATTTAGCGGAATAGAGAAATGCTAGAGACAGCGATAACTGCATTAATTTATCTCCCCACCCTCAGTGGTAAGTCCTCATTATTTATTTTTCATGCATTGTTTTGTAGTTGAACAATACCATATCAAGTTACACTGTCACATGGGTGTGTCTGTGCTTTAATTTTGAGCCCATGCTGTAGGATAAGGTCTTTAAGTCCAGTCACCTATTCATATCTTCCCTAAAAGTGCTTCATAGTAGTTGTATTCCAGGCCATGGTGGGTATAAAAAAAGGCACTACAAACACCCCATTAGTAGTTATTAGAATTTAGAGATAAACTTCTCTGCCTTACACAAACTTTAATGTTAAATAGAATGTTTAATCTCTTGTTATCTATAGACATTATTTGATTTGATGAAGTTTACTCTAAATTGATTCCTTCAATTTTTTTGCTTACCAGATGATATGAAAAAAATCCAAGCGGGAAAAGACGTAGACCAGGAAACAGCCCCAAATCTTGCTGCACCAATTTCAATGGTAAAAGTTTCATTTAGCTATGTACAGCATTCAAGATGCAATGAATTACTGGAAATACAATTAACAATAATATTTTTGCATTTATCTTTGAATTTTTTTATTTACATTCGATAACATCATCATATATTTATGTCTTAAGCATTGGATATGTAATAAATCCACATTTGGATATTTAGTACACCCAGGAATGGATATGTAATACACCCAGGAATGGATATGTAATACACCCAGCTTTGGATGTGTTTTACATCCATACACCATTAGCATATAACATTATTCATACCCAATTTTTTTTAGATATGTTATACAGATTTTTATTTTTTTAACTTGGAAATTTAACAGACTAGGTTAGTTATTTACTGGCTCTTATGAAACAAATTAAAAGTTAAAAAATAAAATAAAAACACGGCATGACAAATCTGAAACAAAAAAGGACCAGACTTTTATTTTTCGTGGAATTGTTACCCATATTTAATAATGGCCATTAAATCTAATGAATTTCACCAGAATTACTTCTTAACCATATCTTTTAATTACTGATAATAATTTTCTCTGTGATATATTATTAAGTATTACTGTTTGATTATCATTTTTAAATATAACTTTAATCACCTGTTACGTGTATTATGTTTTTATTTTTGTGTATTACTAAGTTTGAAGATTTTTTAAAATCTGCCAAAATGTCTAATGCTTTCACTCAATAACTTAGAAGGATTCTTTTACATATGTTCTGTACAGGAACCATCTGCTAAAATGTCTAATGCTGCCTGGGTTGTAAGGACCATCCTGATAATGAAATATCCACATATGATAAGAGACAGAAAATTTCATCTACGTGTTTACAAAAGGTGCTTGGTGGGATCAGAAATGGTGAATTTAACTTATTTTTTGTTCATGTATCTAACTGTATTTACAAAGTACAAAAAATCTGCATATAATAAAGAAAAATCATTCCCTTGTTTTAGCTATTTTTCATCTTAATAATTTACCATGAATTATTTATAATGATTAAAGGTGGACTGGATTATGAATTTGTTTCCCAAAGTTGATACTAGAGAGCTAGCTGTAGGAATGTTCCAAGCCCTATTAGAAGATGGTGTTTTGTTGCATGGTTTGTTTCATGTCATTTTTTAAAACTTTATTAACCAATTCATACATTTTTATCAACAGAAGATAATAAACTTTACAGTTTGTTTAAGACCAAAAAAAGATAGAATACAGTAATTTAGTTATAGATTTATAAAAAAATAGAACATAGTGTAATATTTGTGTCTTTTGTTTTCAGTTTGCAGGCAGCATCCTTTCCTAGATAAATATTTATTTTATCGATTTCTAGAAGATGAAGAAAGTTTCAGTTGTTGTCCAACAGAATTTGATGTCAAGTCAGCACAGAATGATTTGAATGATGTGGTCAGTTTACTTGCACAAACCAGTCCTGATGCCACTATGCGAATGATTCTTAGGAAAATGTAGGTCATCCATTACACTATGTAGTATTCTTGATGTACAGTCGTAATCTGCTTAATAAGGGGGAAACGTTTCGATTAAAAACTGCCCTAAATTAAACAGCTCTAGATGGGGCAATAATATCAAAGAATAAAGAAGTATATATATATATATATATGTAATTTATAATTCCAGTAATTAATGAGATCTTTTATTTTATAAATTAATTATTCATTTAAAAATGAAGTACAAATATTTCAGTGACTAATAAAGAAGTATATATATATTTGTGTAATTTATAATTCCAGTAATTAATGACATGTTTTATTTTTAAAATTAATTATTCATTTAAAAAGAAGTACAAATATTTCAGTGACTATGTGAATGCAGTAAGTCCTTTTTTTATTTTGATTAAGGAATCACCAACACTTACATTTATTTTCTAGCCTAATGCTGTTTACTTTCATCTCTTTATGATTGAAATAAAATGGTAATTAAACATATTTTGATCAGCCAATGTTTAAATAGAAAATTACTTTATTCCTTTATCCCATTGCAATTATGTATCTGAATGATTGTAAAATAGATTGAGAAGGGGGGGGGATGCTATTAGTACAGAACCTAAGACTTTGATGGTCATAAGTTTAGTTAGAAACTCTGAAATCAATCTACTTTAAAGGTCATGGTGACATCAAAGTTATTGAGAAATGTATCAACATATATTTTATAGAATAGACATAAATTTTAAAAATGCTTTCACATATTTTACCTCAGAATGATGAAATGTTCACAATTTTTAAAAAAGGAAGAATGTTATTGCAGTGAAACCTGCTACATATGACATTTTTAAAGTATAATTAACAATTCTGTGAAACAGTCCTTGTGTCATGAAGATTTGCTTCAATCTGTGAAACAGTCCTTGTGTCATGAAGATTTGCTTCAATCTGTGAAACAGTCCTTGTGTCATGAAGATTTGCTTCAATCTGTGAAACAGTCCTTGTGTCATGAAGATTTGCTTCAATCTGTGAAACAGTCCTTGTGTCATGAAGATTTGCTTCAATCTGTTTATAATTTTTAAAGGCATTTTTTTTTTATATGCATAGATAAAAATGAAATCCTGTTTTATTGCCAAGTTTTATTATTATCATCTTTCCAGGCCTGATGAGCGCACACAAGAGGAAATTGAGATAATTTATGAAGAGCTGCTACAGATCAAACCACTGCAGCACCTGTCATACACAGTGAAAAGAGAGTTGGCTGGATGTATTATGTTTGAAGCTCATGCCAAGGCAGGAACAGTGTGTAAGTTGGTGGTTGTATAGAACAGAACATAATATGTATTTGACCTATTTATATAACATTTCATGAATAAAGCGCTGCTCGATTTTGGGATCTAAATATTATGGGTAAAGAAAGAAATTTTAGGGTTGATAGACAGGCATTTATTTGCTTACATTTGACACTTCCAGTTTTTTGGGCACAAATTTTTGAATGAGATTATGTTTTATACACGGGGAAATGCAGTAAATTAAAAAGTGTATGACTTCATCTTAAAATCAAGTGCCTTTGTTTAATTCTTATTAGTTAACAGTTAGGTTTATATGGTATTCCTTGACAAAAAAATAATCGTTAGCTTAATGAATATTTCAATTAATTTGTTAGATTACTTCATGTAATCATTTTTTTTAATCCATGTATACATTGTCTAATTTGTCAATTTTAGGCGTGGCCTAAAGTATACATTTTTTCTTATTGTACTTTGTAAAATTGAGAGTGTCAACTTGTTATTTGTAGTCATTATTTGTTTAAGCTCACTCCATCCCATTTGACACAGTTTTTGAAAAAAATCAAATTTATTCCACAGTGTTTAATCAAGGAGACGAAGGAAGATCCTGGTACATTATACTGAAAGGTTCTGTCAATGTCTCAATTTATGGAAAAGTAAGCTCTTTTACACAAAGTGTTCTTTCATTTACGCAATATGTGTTGCTATGGCTAATTTTTTGGTAAACAAAGTTTCAGCTAGATTACTGTCTGTGTTGTGGGACGGATGGCAGAGTGGTGTAGATACTCGACTGTCGACCTGAGAGTCATGGGTTCGATCCTCGGTGAGGCCCATGTAATTTTTCCAGGTGAAATTTGTTTCAAAGTCGTCCCACAAGTCCACCCAGCTTTAAAATGGGTACCTGACTTAAGTTGGGGAAGTAAAGGCGGCTGGGCGTTGTGCTAACCACACAATCCCTTCATATGCCGAGGTTATAGAAACAGATGAATTCTACACTTCATCTGCCCCGATGGCCCATTAGGGCTAAGGGAACTTTACTTTTTTACTGTCTGTGTTTGAAGACAGGTGGTCATGTTGTGTCCATAGACTGTCGACAGTGGGGTTTAAACCTCAGTTAGTAACACTGGATATTTTCAGGTCCTGGTGAAAGTCCCCAAGTCCACCCAGTTTAAAATGGGTACCCAACCTTTAAGTTGAGGGAGTTAAGGCAGCTAGGTGTTGTGCTAGCCATACAATCCACTCAACATGCTGTGGCTATTGAAAGAGATGAATTCTACATTTCTTCTGCCCAGATGAGCAGTTAGGGACTTAAAGGAACTTTAATTACTGCTTGTGTTTATAATAACATCAGAAATTTATTGTACCATTGTGTCCATTATTCTTTATTACTGGATGTGTTAATTTGTGTCAAATGTTGGTTCTGTCTATAAGTACTGCACCTTCATAGTTCATGAACGTTTCCATTTGTCATTCTTATTAAAAATCTGAAATTTTCATTTCCAATGAGTGCACTTGAATTACCTACGAATACAGCTGTTAAATAGTAGAAACTTGTAAATGTATGAATCAGTTTTTATTGATATATTATGTCTCATGTCAACAGGGTGTCGTGTGCGTACTGGGTGAAGCTGACGACTTTGGTAAGCTGGCTCTGATGAATGATGCTCCAAGGTAACAAAGTTTCCATAGATGCTGGAATGTAATTAATCTTAAACTCATTAACTCATGTTTGTAATAGAAATCATTGATAAAAATCTGGTTTCTGTGTTGTTTTTTATGTCTACTCGAGGATAACAAATTGGACGTCATGATGTTCATATATTTTTTTTAAATTTGGTTATTTATATTTATTTAAGCTTGATCAAAATTAGTTTATTATCTGACAGCTTGACCACTCTCCATTTTTTTACACCGTTTATCTGTTTTGTCAATATTGTAACTCCAGATAAAGCATAATGTAATCTTAAACAGACACCCATAAAACACAGTTTTGTTCTTTTCAGTTATTTTCAAGATGTCTCTTTTGTTTTTTTTACAGAGCTGCAACCATAGCTTTGGCAGAGGACAACTGCCATTTTCTTCGAGTTGATAAAGATGACTTTAACAGAATTCTGAGGGTATTTGTATTCACTGTTTCACTTTTCCATATAAGAAAAATATGATTACTACATTTGTGTTTCTGGAAATACAATGTGGTCTTTATTGGAAACTTCAATCTTATTCAATCTGGTCTTTATTGGAAACTTCAATCTTATTCAATCTGGTCTTTATTGGAAACTTCAATCTTACTCAGTCTAATTTTGTGAGTTGCATGGTGAATCTTTTCATAAATCAATTGAAAAATGGTAACATTTTTAACTTATTTTCCTTTTTGCACTCTGCATCAGTGACAACCATTTTTAGCAAAAATAAAATGTGCTTGGCCAGAGCCTCTACCAACTATTTATGTCTTGGCCAGAGCCTCTACCACTGAACCATTTATGTCTTGGCCAGAGCCTCAACCACTGAACCCATTTATGTCTTGGCCAGAGCCTCTACCACTGAACCATTTATGTCTTGGCCAGAGCCTCTACCACTGAACCCATTTATGTCTTGGCCAGAGTCCCTACCACTGAACCATTTATGTCTTGACCAGAGCCTCTACCAACTAACCATTTATGTCTTGGCCAGAGCCTCTACCACTGAACCATTTATGTCTTGACCAGAGCCTCTACCACTGAATCCATTTATGTATTGGCCAGAGTCCCTACCACTGAACCATTTATGTCTTGACCAGAGCCTCTACCAACTAACCATTTATGCCTTGGCCAGAGCCCCTACCACCGAACCAATTATGCCTTGGCCAGAGTCCCTACCACCGAACCAATTATACCTTGGCCAGAGCCTCTACCACTTAACCATTTATGTTTTGGCCAGAGCCCTACCACCAAACCATTTATGTCTTGGCCAGAGCCTCTACCAACTAACCATTTATGTCTTGGCCAGAGCCTCTACCACTGAACCCATTTATGTCTTGACCAGAGCCCCTACCACTGAACCCATTTATGTCTTGGCCAGAGCCTCTACCAACTAACCTTTTATGTCTTGGCCAGAGACCCTACCACTGAACCAACTATACCTTGGCCAGAGCCATACTACCGAACCATTTATGTCTTGGCCTAACCAGTTATGCCACTTTCCCTCCAACAGTCAACCGTATAGATTTTAGCTCTGAATGAAACCACTGGAAATATATTTAAATATGTGTTTTCAATTAAAAAAAATTATAATGATGAGAAAAAAATTGTTTCTGACCAGAAGATTCACTTTCTGGTTTTAAAAAAATGGTTTTTAAAAAAATTTCTCTTTTTAAATTAATGGAATATTTTGAAAAGGTCCCATCTCTGTAATTCAGAGAACCCTTTAAACTTAAAGACTTTTTTCTTTAATTGTCTGTTCAAAAAATTAATGCCCACATTTGAATTTCAAATAAAATGATTAGCCATTATGTTTAATTCAGTCATAGGAAACTATTAAATACATAATTAAAAGTTTTTTTCTGTGTAAAAGTGTTTTGTCTGAAATTGTTTCAGCTAGGGAAAATGCTATGAACATGTCCAAAGGAACTGCATTTGTTATGATTTCTTTTACCTGTATTAACATTTAGAATATGATTGCTTTCTGTTGCTGTCTTTTTTTCTAATTGAATCCAAACCATTGATGTTAGGATGTTGAGGCCAACACAGTTCGTTTGAAAGAACATGGTCAGGATGTCCTGGTCTTGGAGAAGATCCCTGTGGCAGTTGATTTAAATGGTTCGTTTCATTCAGAACACAAGTAAGTACCAATCATGGCAAACACTGATATATTCATTGGAAAAAAAGCCTTTGTCTGTAATTTATATGGAAAGCTCTAACAATCCTTTTGGTCATGTATTTTGAACCCTTTCCCTCAGACTTTCTCAGATTTATGGATGGCTCTTTTAGCCTCGAAAGAATTGTTATAATTTATTCATAAATAGAAATTGTTAATAGTTTTATTTCAGCTGGTCCCAAATTTCCTAAATTGACGCATAATGTTTCTGAAATTTTAAAGTACGTTTTTTTTTCTACACAGGTATTCTGTCATGGCAGGAACACCAGAAAAATCCTTAGAGTATCTATTGGAGACACGCATGGAGCAGAAAAAGGAACACCTAATTCAAGGTGGGATTTAACACTGATTTTTAAAATTCTGTCTAAAAAAAAAAGTTTAGTGTTACCAGTCCACTTGTAAATAATTATCTGTCATAAATGTCTCTTGGTTTTCTTTTTAGCTGTTTTGTTTAACAATTTGTGTTTATGTCTTTTAATAAAAAATAGTTATTTTGAAAAATGTATTTAAATTAGAGAATAATGTTAGCAGTCTGTAAAAAAATGTTTTGTTTTTTTCCAGACATGTTCTTGGAGGATTTTCTACTGACACATTCAATTTTTTTTCCTGATGAAAAACTCTGCGCTGCCATTTTAAACTAGTATGTTTACATTTTAAACTAGTATGTTTACATTTATTTTCACATGTAAAGTCTTCCTCTATTGTGCAACATGAAAAAAAAAAATAGAAAAATTAGTTGGTGATATACACATTTTAGATTATTTAAATTATTGATAACTGATATGTAAAAATAAATTTTGTACTTCATAATATTTTGCTGCCACGAAGAGAAATTTTCAATTATTCCACTTCAAAAATAGTTTTTATGTACCAGCTTGTAAAATATTAATTTTCATATGTTTCTTTTTCATGTGGACTTATTTCACCATTAGCTGGTAGAAGGTTATATTATTATAATTAAGGAGCATATAATATTAATGTATCCATTAATCTGCCCTTAATCTTCTCTTTAGTTATTTCTGTGATAAAAAATCAGGAGGTAATCACGATGATGCAGACTTCATCCAGTCCCAGAAGAAATGTGTCATCCATTTTGTGCTTGCCTGGCATGACCTTGATCATGAAAAGTACATTAGTTCAGTTATGTTAGGTCATTTCTTGGAGGTAAGCTTTGATGTCAAATCTACTGTTTAATCATTCATCAGTTTTTTGATGTCAAATCTAGTGTTGAATCATTCATTTGATGTCAAATCTACTGTTTAATCATTCATCAGTTTATTGATGTCAAATCTAGTGTTGAATCATTCATTTGATGTCAAATCTACTGTATAATCATTCATCAGTTTATTGATGTCAAATCTACTGTTGAATCATTCATTTGATGTCAAATCTACTGTTTAATCATTCATCAGTTTATTGATGTGATAAACAGATCTCATTCTAATAGTCTTGTCTGTCTCTTTTCAGACTTTAACCAAGAATGTAGCCCAAGACACTGTCTCCTACCCAAGCCTTATTTCGGACCATGAGAAGCTTTTAGCTATAGTTAGCAGCAGGAAAAGGTACTTAAACTCAAGTGTTTTTTGTTTTATTTCTATTACTATTTGTTAGTAGCTACTAAGTACATGTATGATGTTCTGTTGTGGTCTTTCCTTTTAGTACTGCTCATTAATAGCTACTTGGTTCATGACATTTATTTTGTCTTTGGGAATTTTTTAAAATTTATTTCTCAAGCTGTTTGTTAAGAGCTATTTTTATGATTTGTTGTGGAACTGTTTTTTGTTTAGTATTATAAACCATTTATTCTTTATTCAAAATCTCAAAAAATCTTCTGTAGGCTATGTTGATTAAATTTTCTCATGTATATAAATAAATAATATGCTTTCTATTATGTTTACATCTCAGAAATTTTAAAGTATGTATACATATAAGTTTTTGTGTTTATATATTTATTAATAAAAAAAATTCTTTATTAATTTTTCAGTTCAGTTAGTGGCAAGACTACAAAAAAGAAATCCTTATTTTTAAGTCGCAAGGGTCAAGCAAAAACAGTTTCCCCTGACTGTGACATTGAGAAGAAAGGTGTTGTCAAACCAACTGATGAATGTATGTTATTAATTTATGACAAGGTCACTTCTCATTTTAATATCATACCCAAAACTTTTCACACTTCTCATGAAACTGTCACACAGCTACAATCAACAAGTTTCGTAAATCTGTTGGCATTTAAACAAGTGGTTTAATCATAATTACTTCATCTAAATCATCATAAAATGTGTACTTAAATACTTTACAAATTTAAAAAAAAAAAATGATTGGAACTTCACATACACTGAGCAAAAAAAAAAAGGTTCAGGAAAAAGTTTTGTTTCAATTTTTAAAAAAAATCTTAGATCTAACAGAACACGAAAAAAATAATAAATTTGTTGATAAATGGCGCCACCACATCTTGGAATAGTGGAATTCTGCATGTAATATGGCATCGTTGATCTGTAAATGTCACTAGTTTGTCATAACTACATGGATCAAATGATCCGATTTAAGCCAGACTAGCCTAATCCACATCATGATTCATCTAAATATGTGAAACTTCTTGGCATCGTGCTAGACACACTACCCCTTATAATGCTTTGGTTACAGAAACATTTCATCTTTCCCAACGGTGCCCAAAGGCTAAGGGAACTTTAATAAATGAAGTGTTTTAGAGCCATATTAGCCTGAACCCACAATGTGGCTTAAAGCCGTTCAAATAAGCTGTCACTTGATATTACTCCAGAGGTCAGACTGGCAGTACTGAGATCTGAACAATTTGTTTTTAAATTGTATAGCTTGTTGAACTAATGTGCTATGAGTTGTTTAGGTTACCTCTCATTTGCTAATGTGAATTGACTATTTTAGATGGCCATATTTAATGGATTAATAGAACAAATAACCAATAGAAAATGTTTCATTTTTAAGTTTTGCATATTATTATTCTATTATCTAGAAAGACTTTGTTTAGCAATCACAGTATCAAATGTATTGATTCACGTTGACTGCACCAGTTCAACTTGTACATTAATTTTGAATACACTTCCTCTCCACTAGATATATTTAAAGTCTACTGCGCTGACCACACCTACACAACTATTAGGCTGTCCATGAATTCAACTGTCGGAGACATTGTACACTGTGCCAGAGATAAGCTGTGTTTAGGAAATGACCCAGTCTTATGTGAGGTCAAGTCAAATGGTGGTGGGTACTAAGTACTAAATTAATTTTAGATTTGAATATTACACCTCATAATACAATAAAAGAGAAAAATGTTTGAAATCCTCTCCATTTTTTAACCAATTTGCTTTACACAAGTGATACATTTAAAAACTTGTAAAGGAATACTCTGTTGAAATTTAAATTCTTTATATTATAAAATATGAATGTCATGGACAGGGGATAGAGTTCAAAGAACAAACACTATCTATAAATCTACTAATGATTTTTGTTTAATTTGATAAACAACTTCAATATTTAATACAACCAGACTTTTTCTTTTGCTGATATATTTCTCTGAATTTTTTAAAAATGTTATTGTACTTATGTTATATTCCTCTGCCCAATAATTGTCATTATTATTTGCAGTAAATTTAAATATTCTTCTCTAGAACGAGTTTTATTTAAAGAGAAGGACAGATGTATCATGATGTCTCTGAGTTTGAATGGCCGTCTGTTTATAGCACCAAGAGAACATTTGGATGCCTTGGTGAGTCTTTCTACATGTGTGACAT
>JAGDYQ010000036.1:5603420-5702993 GCA_021962125.1 Bulinus truncatus | reverse complement strand
CAGACCAAGAGCAGTAGAACTAATATAAACAAATCGAACATGGCATAATGAGGGATAGGAGGGAACAGTAATCCAAGAGCAGCAGGGATGGATGGAGAAGAATAGAATGGTCATAAATGCACCCAACATGTCATAATGTGAGGATGGAAGTGAACAATAAACAGACTCAAGAACAGTAGATGAGCGAAGATGAACTAACATACATGTACCACATGGCATAATGTGGAGGATGGGAGGAACAGACCAAGAGCAGTAGGGGGATATGCTTTGTGTGGATGTGGTTAAATGATGGGGGGGGTTGAACTAAATAAATGTACCCAACATGTCATGGTCAAATATGGTATTTATAGTCAGACCAAGAGACAGTAGATCTAATATGGAAATGTACCCAACATGGCATAATGTGAGGATAGGAGTGAACAGACCAAGAGCAGTGAGGATGGATGGTTATTAGCTCAATATACAATGTACCCAACATTATAATGAATGAGATGGAAGTGAACAGAATCAAACAGACCAGCAGAGCTGGTAGGATGGGTTAGTGGTGAAACTGAATATAAATGTACGTAACATGGCATAATGTGGAGGATGAAAGTGAACAGACCAAGAGCAGTGAGATGATGGTATGGTTAGATAAGAACTAACATAAAAGTACCCAACATGTCATAATGTGAGGATGAGAGTGAACAGACTAAGAGCAGTAGGATGGGTGGCATGGTTAGATGTGAATGAAGTGAATCAATATACATGTACCCAACATGGCATAATGTGTAGAATGGGAGTGAACAGAACAAACAAGAGCAGTAGGATGGGTGGTTAGGATGAACTAATATAAATGTACCTAACATGCCATAATGTGAGGATGGGAGTGAAACAGAACAAACAGACCAAGAGCAGTAGGAGGATGGTTAGATGAACTAATATACATGTACCCAACATGTCATAATGTGAGGATGAGAGTGAACAGACCAAGAGTGCAGGATGGATGGTTAGATGAATCAATATACATGTACCCAACATGATAATGAGAAATGGGAGGAACAGAACAAATGGGGACTAAGAGCAGTAGGATGGATGGTTAGATGAACTAATATTCACACGTGTACCCAACATGGCATATGTGGAGGATGGGAGTGAACAGAATAAACAGACCAAGAGCAGTAGGATGGATGGTTAGATGAACTAATATAAAAATGTACCCAACATGTCATAATGTGAGGATGGGAGTGAACAGACCAAGAGCAGTAGATGGATGCTTAGATCCAATATCAAATGTACCCAACATGGCATATGGAGATGAGGAACAGAAAAACAAACAGACTTAAGAGCAGTAGGATGGATGGTTAGATGAACTAATATACATGTACTCCAACATGGCATAATGATGAGGATGGAGTGAACAGAACAAACAGACCAAGAGCAGTATGGATGGAAGCTGAATGAACTAATAAATGTACCCAAATATGTCATAAGTTGGTGATGGAGTGAACAGAAAAGCTCAAACAGACCAAGAGCAGTGGATGGATGGTTAGATGGGGAACTAATATACATGTACCTAAGATGGCATAATGTGAGGATGGGAGGAACAGAGACCAAGAGCAGGATGAGGTTATTGGATGGGTTAGATTAACTAATATACATGTACTTAACATGTCATAATGTGAGGATGGGAGTGAACAGAATCAAGAGTAGGTAGGATGGGTGGTTAGATGAACTAATATACATGTACCCAAACATGGCACTAATTTTAGGATGGGAGGAACACACCAAGAGCAGTAGGATGGTGGGTTAGATGAACTAATATACATGTACCCAACATGGCATAATGTGAGGATGGAGAGCGAACAGAACAAACAGACCAAGAGCAGTAGTATGATGATTAGATGAACTAATATAAATAAACGGAATATGTCATAATGTGAGGATGGGAGTGAATAGACCAAGAGCAGTAGGATGGGTGGTTAGATGAACTAATATACATGTACTTAATATGTCATAATGTGAGGATGCGGAGTGAACAGACCAAGAGCAGTAGGATGGATGGTTAGATGAACTAATATACATGTACCCAAACATGGCATAATGTGAGAATGGGAGTGAACAGAGACCAAGAGCAGTAGGATGGGTGGTTAGATGAACTAATATAAATGTACCCAACATGGCATAATGTGAGGATAGGAGTGAACAGACCAAGAGCAGTAGGATGGATGGTTAGTTGTACTAATATAAATGTACCCAACATGTCATAATGTGAGGATGGAAGTGAACAGAACAAACAGACCAAGAGCAGTAGGATGGATGGTTAGATGAACTAATATACATGTACCCAACATGGCATAATGTGAGGATGGGAGTGAACAGAACAAACAGACCAAGAGCAGTAGGATGGGTGGTTAGATGAACTATTGAACATGTACCCAACATGTCATAATGTGAGGATGGGAGGAACAGAACAAACAGACTAAGAGCAGTAGGATGGATGGGCTAGATGAACTAATATACATGTACCCAACATTTCATAATGTGAGGATGAGAGAGTGAACAGACTCAAGATCATAGGATGGGTGGTTAGATGAACTAAATATAAATGCAATCAACATGTCATAATGTGGAGTATGGGAGGAACAGACCAAGAGCAGTAGGATGGGTGAAGTTGATTTAGAACTAATATATGTACCCAACATGGACATAATGTGAGGATGGGAGTGAACAGACCAAGAGCAGTAGGATGGGTGGTTAGATGAACTAATATACATGTAAAATCCAACATGGCATAATGTGAGGATGGAGTAGTAGAATAGAACAAAACAGACTCAAGAGCAGTAGGATGGATGGTTAGATGAACTAATATAATGTACCCAACATGTCATAATGGAGGATGGGAGTGAACAGACCAAGAGCAGTAGGATGGATGAAGTTAGATGAACTAATATAAATGTACCCAACATGGCATAATGTGAGGATGGGAGGAATGGGAACAAACAGACCAAGAGCAGTAGGATGGATGGTTAAGATGAACTAATCATACATGCAATCCACACATGGCATAATGGAGGATGGGAGTAACAGACAAACAGACCAAGAGCAGTAGGATGGATGGTTAGATGAACTAATATATGACATGTACTCCAACATAGGTAGTAATGTGAGGATGGGAGGAACAGAACAACAGACTCAAGAGCATAGGATGGATGGTTAGATGAACTAATATAAATGTACCCAACATGTCATAATGTGGAGGATGGGAGCAGAACAGAACAAATAGACCAAGAGCAGTAGGATGGATTGTTAGATGAACTAATATGTACATGTACCCACATGTCATAATGTACAGGATGGGTGCACAGTTCAAGATACAGCAGGATGGATGGTTAGATTAACTGGATATAGCCATGTACTTAAATATGTCATAATGGAGATGGGAGGACTGACTACCAAGCAGGATGGGTGGTTAGATGAACTAATATACATGTACCCAAACATGGCATAATGTGAGGATGATAGTGCAGACCAAGTATCAGTAGGAGGGGTGGTTAGATGAACTAATATGGGCATGTACCTAACATGGTATAATGTGAGGATGGGAGTGAACAGAACAAACAGACCAAGAGCAGTAGGATGGATGGTTAGATGAACTAATATACATGTACCCAACATGGCATAATGTGAAGATGGGAGTGAACAGAACAAACAGACCAAGAGCAGTAGGATGGATGGTTAGATGAACTAATATAAATGTACCCAACATGTCATAATGTGAGGATGGGAGTGAACAGAACAAACAGACCAAGAGCAGTAGGATGGGATGGTTAGATGAACTAATATACATAGGATAGATGGTTAGATTAACATATACATGTACTTAACATGTCATAATGTGAGGATGGGGAGTGAACAGACCAAGAGCAGGTAGGATAGATGGTTAGATTAACTGATAACCTGACAAAATTTAACACAGTATGGCATAATGTGAGGATGGGAGTGAACAGACCAAGAGCAGTAGGATGGGTGGTTAGATGAACTAATATACATGTACCCAACATGGCATAATGTGAGGATGGGAGTGAACAGAACAAACAGACCAAGAGCAGTAGGATGGATGGTTAGATGAACTAATATACATGTACCCAACATGGCATAATGTGAGGATGGGAGTGAACAGACCAAGAGCAGTAGGATGGATGGTTAGATTAACTAATATACATGTACTTAACATGTCATAATGTGAGGATGGGAGTGAACAGACCAAGAGCAGTAGGATGGGTGGTTAGATGAACTAATATACATGTACCCAACATGGCATAATGTGAGGATGGGAGTGAACAGACCAAGAGCAGTAGGATGGGTGGTTAGATGAACTAATATACATGTACCCAACATGGCATAATGTGAAGATGGGAGTGAACAGAACAAACAGACCAAGAGCAGTAGGATGGATGGTTAGATGAACTAATATAAATGTACCCAACATGTCATAATGTGAGGATGGGAGTGAATAGAACAAACAGACCAAGAGCAGTAGGATGGATGGTTAGATGAACTAATATGCATGTACCCAACATGTCATAATGTGAGGATGGGAGTGAACAGAACAAACAGACCAAGAGCAGTAGGATGGATGGTTAGATGAACTAATATACTTGTACCCAAATGTCATAATGTGAGGATGGGAGTGAACAGAACAAACAGACCAAGAGCAGTAGGATGGGTGGTTAGATGAACTAATATACATGTACCCAACATGTCATAATGTGAGGATGGGAGTGAACAGAACAAACAGACCAAGAGCAGTAGGATGGATGGCTAGATGAACTAATATACATGTACCCAACATGTCATAATGTGAGGATGAAAGTGAACAGACCAAGAGCAGTAGGATGGATGGTTAGATGAACTAATATAAATGTACCCAACATGTTATAATGTGAGGATGGGAGTGAACAGACCAAGAGCAGTAGGATGGATGCTTAGATGAACTAATATAAATGTACCCAACATGGCATAATGTGAGGATGGGAGTGAACAGAACAAACAGACCAAGAGCAGTAGGATGGATGGTTAGATGAACTAATATACATGTACCCAACATGGCATAATGTGAGGATGGGAGTGAACAGAACAAACAGACCAAGAGCAGTAGGATGGATGGTTAGATGAACTAATATAAATGTACCCAACATATCATAATGTGAGGATGGGAGTGAACAGAACAAACAGACCAAGAGCAGTAGGATGGATGGTTAGATGAACTAATATACATGTACCCAACATGTCATAATGTGAGGATGGGAGTGAACAGACCAAGAGCAGTAGGATGGATGGTTAGATTAACTAATATACATGTACTTAACATGTCATAATGTGAGGATGGGAGTGAACAGACCAAGAGCAGTAGGATGGGTGGTTAGATGAACTCATATACATGTACCCAACATGGCATAATGTGAGGATGGGAGTGAACAGACCAAGAGCAGTAGGATGGGTGGTTAGATGAACTAATATACATGTACCCAACATGGCATAATGTGAGGATGGGAGTGAACAGAACAAACAGACCAAGAGCAGTAGGATGGATGGTTAGATGAACTAATATACATGTACCCAACATGTCATAATGTGAGGATGGGAGTGAACAGACCAAGAGCAGTAGGATGGATGGTTAGATGAACTAACATAAATGTACCCAACATGGCATAATGTGAGGATGGGAGTGAACAGATCAAACAGACCAAGAGCAGTAGGATGGATGGTTAGATGAACTAATATACATGTACCCAACATGGTATAATGTGAGGATGGGAGTGAACAGAACAAACAGACCAAGAGCAGTAGGATGGATGGTTAGATGAACTAATATAAATGTACCCAACATGTCAAAATGTGAGGATGGGAGTGAACAGAACAAACAGACCAAGAGCAGTAGGATGGATGGTTAGATGAACTAATATACATGTACCCAACATGGCATAATGTGAGGATGGGAGTGAACAGAACAAACAGACCAAGAGCAGTAGGATGGATGGTTAGATGAACTAATATACATGTACCCAACATGTCAAAATGTGAGGATGGGAGTGAACAGAACAAACAGACCAAGAGCAGTAGGATGGATGGTTAGATGAACTAACATACATGTACCCAACATGGCATAATGTGAGGATGGGAGTGAACAGACCAAGAGCAGTAGGATGGATGGTTAGATTAACTAATATACATGTACTTAACATGTCATAATGTGAGGATAGGAGTGAACAGACCAAGAGCAGTAGGATGGGTGGTTAGATGAACTAATATACATGTACCCAACATGGCATAATCTGAGGATGGGAGTGAACAGACCAAGAGCAGTAGGATGGGTGGTTAGATGAACTAATATACATGTACCTAACATGGCATAATGTGAGGATGGGAGTGAACAGAACAAACAGACCAAGAGCAGTAGGATGGATGGTTAGATGAACTAATATAAATGTACCCAACATGTCATAATGTGAGGATGGGAGTGAACAGAACAAACAGACCAAGATCAGTAGGATGGATGGTTAGATGAACTAATATGCATGTACCCAACATGTCATAATGTGAGGATGGGAGTGAACAGAACAAACAGACCAAGAGCAGTAGGATGTATGGTTAGATGAACTAATATACATGTACCCAAATGTCATAATGTGAGGATGGGAGTGAACAGAACAAACAGACCAAGAGCAGTAGGATGGGTGGTTAGATGAACTAATATACATGTACCCAACATGTCATAATGTGAGGATGGGAGTGAACAGAACAAACAGACCAAGAGCAGTAGGATGGATGGCTAGATGAACTAATATACATGTACCCAACATGTCATAATGTGAGGATGAAAGCGAACAGACCAAGAGCAGTAGGATGGGTGGTTAGATGAACTAATATAAATGTACCCAACATGTCATAATGTGAGGATGGGAGTGAACAGAACAAACAGACCAACGCTCATACTTGGTCCAATGTTTACCTAGCCCAATGGTTTGACCAGTTACTTCACATTTACAATTAGCTGTACATTTTTCGTCGTAAAAAATGGTCATTTCTCTTTTGTGGTTATTAGTGTGACACGTGAAACTGTTTGGCAGACCACTGTGACCAGCAGCTAGGGACAATTGCACTGACTTAATGCATGTTGTGAGGAGATGTGGTGAGATGGGTTGGGAGTGGTGTAAGATGGAAATGTTTACCTTGAGTGAGTGGAGGGAGAGATAGGAGGTGCTGGGGGGAGGAGGAATGTATGGTCAAATTATTGATCATTGTTTCTTGTTGTTGTTAAGTTGACCGACACATATGGGTCAAATATGTCTGTCGTGTCAGTGTACTATGTATCAGGGATGCAGGTGGGTGGGGGCAAGTTAGTGGCTGTCGTAAAGATTGTTAATGTAGAGCGATCATGTGCTATACACCCCAGGAATATGTTTGAAGCTTTTTAATAATATGAAATGTTAGGTTGATGTATTCAATTTAAAAAGGTAACTGTTTTTAATATGTGTTGATAGATTAATGTGTTCAATATGTATTGGTAGGTTCGTGTGTTCAATAAATATTTTCAGAATGCATTGTTAACTATATATTTCAGTTTAATATGCGCCTTAAATATTTCTTACGACATCAAATTATTTAATCAAACTCATATCATCGTCCAGACACTCATTAGATTCTGGCCAGATCATATCCCCTAGTTGACACACTTACACATTAGCTATCTGAGATGTGATTGACAGGTGATGGTACACTCCCTTCATTCTTGCAATAGCAGGGGAAGTAACTTCTAGGTGAAAAAAATACATCTAAGGCACAAGGAAACTATATTTTTTTATTTAATCATTTTATTTTTTAAAGGAAACTGCAAATATTTAATTTTCGCTGAAAAACTCTTTTTAATTGGGATTTCATCCCAGCGTTTGACATTTTAAATGACAACGTAATGATAAATCAGAATCATTGTGACAACTTGAAGGATTACAATTTTCGCAGGTAATCGATAATTTTTTTTTTGTATTAGCCCAGATATGATAGAGTGATCCCAGCACTCCAGTAATTCATAGATTATATTTTGTATTTCAATAGCTCACAGATTATATTTTGTATTTCAATAGCTCACAGATTATATTTTGTATTTCAATAGCTCACAGATTATATTTTGTATTTCAATAGCTCACAGATTATATTTTGTATTTCAATAGCTCACAGATTATATTTTGTATTTCAATAGCTCACAGATTATATTTTGCTTAATTCCTTCACACCAGTCTCCCAGTTTTTTCCTCGTTTTCTTTATAATCACACTTTATCACACTTATTATTATAAAGTATTTTTATGTACGAAATTTCTTTCTGTACTATATCCAGAGGTCGAGTTGTGGTCAAGTTGTGGTCAAGTTATACTTTCTGTCCGTGTGTTTGTTGTTTTCTTTTATATTTTAAAACTAATTGTCCATAAATGTCATATATTTGATGATCTCATTTTCATTTATTTTCTTTAGCACTGTCATGTCATATATATGTATATGTATATCTGTCATGTCATATATATGTATATCTGTCATGTCATATATATGTATATGATGAACTCATTCACAGATAAATTCTACATCACCTGCAGCCATGTCATCTGTCACCACTACACGGGCCAGCACCACTACACGGGCCAGCACCAATGTGTTCACAGGCAACAACAACACAGCATCATCCACCACCAGCCTGAGCAGTAACACGACAACTTCATCGCCCCCGACAACTGATACAACATCAGCCTCATCAACAACCACCACAACAACGACAACAACACAAGCGACAACAACACAAGCGTTGTCAACATGTAAATTATCTGTATTCAAGAATGATCATTCTGCTTCATTAACTTATACATTTAAAAATGTATCTAATTATCTTTTTTTTTCAATCAATTCATCTACTAATCTATATCTACCTATCTGTCTATTTATCAATTACTCAATTAACCGATCTATTCATCCATTTATCTTTCCGTCCGTCCATCTGTCAGTCTGTCTGTCTAATATACTATCTATCTATTTATCTATCTATCTATCTATCAGATAGATATATCTATCTATCTATCTATCTATCTATCTATCTATCTATATATATATATATATATATATATATATGTTACGTTCAAACTTCTAAGGCGTAGTGTGATCGCCAAAAGTTACGTACGAATTTCTTGTAGTAGTATATATATGCAGGCTCGCCAAATGTGGCGTTACGTATTTACTATTTATCTATGTATAGCAGGCTCGCCAGGTAATTTATTTAATTACCAAATCTTTAACTCTAACTCACTGGTATAGGTACTACTATATGGATAACACAACTCGTAGGAGTGTACTTTACAACACTTAGTTTAATTCACACATATATAACTAGAACAAAACTTTATATTTTACACGTAGACTCTCTCCTCTAAAATCTTCTATAAATCTTATCTAAATCTACAGGACCGACTGTTCTAAGTATGCGGGGCCGACTCCCCACTCTCTGTGTGGGCCGCTCTCTGTCGAGATACATCCCGCGTTCACGTTATAAAGGCTGGCGGGGTGCGTGGATAATCCGTGTGCAAAAGGGGGGGGGACTTAGTCCGTGTGCAAAGGCAGCGGGAGCTGATAGAAACAACTTTTAACTGGACTGGTATGGAAGGGGTTAAGTTTGACCCGTTACATGGGGGGGGGGGGAAGGTGCGGTGGATTCTTGACGTAACATCCCCATGGTCAACTGCTGAGGAGCGAGAGGGTCCGCATTGGCGGGGTAAATTCAAATTGGCAGTGGAGGTGGAAACGGGGAGAGGGGGGGGGGGTAAATTCTAGATGTAGGTCAACTGATGAGTCACTCGCTACTGGCGGTTAAGTTTGACCCGTTACATGGGGGGGGGGTGAATTCTTAACGTAACACCTCCGTTCATCTCAAGTTTCGTGTTACGAAACAAACAAAACATTTTATTCTATATCTAGCTACAAGCACTATGCTCTAGGCACGTCATCAAACATCGAAAATACTAGACACATCTAGGCATATAAATGTACACATAATATACATGACATCAATCAATAAAATTCAAATTGAGAAGGAAATGAGAAAGAGACAAAAAAAAATACTACTGATAATATGACATCAATTACTAAAATTATAATTGGGAAGAGGAAAGAAAAAAAAATGTTATTTAGTTCATAGTTTTCCTTTTCTTTCTTTGACGGTGTGGTCATCTGGGCTGGTACTGCGATGTCTGATCGACTGAGGTAGTCAACAGGTGAGAGGTCAAGTTAAGAGGCGTGGTCTTACAGTGGTCACTGTTTTCAAGGGCGAACGATAACTCTTGACTCTCAGCACTGTTCTGCTGTATGGTAGACCGTGGTGTATGACGTAATCGTCTCTGGCGTGGTGGGAGACGCGTAGTAACTTTTGAAGGCTGTGGTCAGTCTGTGAAAAACTACTCTATTTATAGAATGGGAAAATTTTGCTTACGTTTACGAGGGGAAAAAAATGTTGGGCTTATTACTCTTAGTGCACTTAGTCAAACAAACAACACAACTAGACTTACCGTGCATCTTTTTGGCCCTAACTGATCTTACTTAATTCAGTTACTACCTATAGTTCCCTATATCACTTACCTTGTTTCGTCACGCATTTAATCTATAAAACTCTTTCTAAACCTTAGTATCTTGGCAACATTTACGTCTCACTTAAAGGGATGAGGTATCATATGAACTACAGCATTATCTTTGTTTAAATTATTTACACCTAATTGTATACTCTACTAGTACGTATGGAGAAAGGATGGCAAGTGGCCCAGGAGTTATTTAACCATATGCTCCCTCCAGTTGCAATTCAAATCTCTCTCCCTGCCTTGAAATAACCCATATCTAGGTTTTTTCATTTGATAAAAGTCGTTATCCACCCGATTATTTCTTGATACTGACTTAGAAGCGAAACACTGATCAGGGTAATGAGGCCTAAAGCATTGCTCTACCCTTCGCCTATCATTCAAATCTTTACCCATATTTCTATAGCAGTACCTGAAACCATTATCCCTACGGCTAATATCTCTATTGTCATACCTACGTCTGTTACGAAATCTAACGTCATTTGGCTTAGATTGCTTCCTATTTGTGTCGTCTTTAATCTCTTTAATATCATTACCTATAATAAGGTCTGTAATAAGGCTGTCGACTACCTGTGCTTCCACTCTACCACGAAAATAGTTTGTCCGTATGTCTATCTCTGCTATTGGGGAGGTTGTAATGTGTCCGTCAAATGCTCTGCACTTTCCAAATCTGCCAGTGTATTGGGAAGGTCGAACTAAATATTTCTTGACTAAAACTGTAGTACATCCAGTATCTCTTAACACGTCAACGCCGTTATTTCCTACTCTACCTTTTGTTACTGTCAGGGGCTTGGATGTGTCTATTGTGCACATGGCGTCGTGAATCCTGTCTCTTGAACTACCTCTTCCCTGATGAGTGTCTTTACGGTTGTCCTCAGGTGACCTGCGTACCCTAGCTTGTCTACTGTTATGATTCAAAGGACAGTCCCTTGCAAGATGTCCTTTTTTGTTGCAACGATAGCATACTAAGTCTGTCCTGCCTACTGTACTATACTCATTTAACCTGTTTTGACTATGTATGTAATGGGACCTGTTTGTGTCGCTACTAAAACATATAATGTCCTGTATGTCATTTTCTACGGTAGTCGTGGGTCTGTCAGGGTGAGCAGTTTTGTACTTTCTAATCAGGTCTACGGCTGTCTCGACTGTCTGTGGTCCCCTTTCTAAAACGAATGCCTTCAGCTCGGGATGGCATGAATTGATGGCCTTATCTAACAAAAAGAAAGTCCTAAATGATTCGAATGTCTTTTCTACTTTGGCGTACTGTAGCCACTTGTCTAGGGCAGTACCTAGTTTGTCGAAGTATGTCTGGGGGTCGTCGTCCTTGTGTAGAGCTGTTTGGTGAAAAGCCTTCCTAAAACTAGCTTCTGTCTGTCCGTACGTCCTGAGAAGCTGTTCCTTAGCTACCTGATAATTGTCTTGATGTAAGCATATCTTTAGGGCAATGTCGCTGGTAAATGATTTACCTAGTAGGTATGTCCATTTGGGTTCGGGGAATTCGAGTTCCTTCATGTCTCGTTCGAATTTGGTGAGGAAATTGTCTATTGTCGTCTTCTGTTCGTCGAATACCTGAAACTTATAATGGGCTATCCTATTGGCAAGACTGTGGTCACCGATCGCCTGTGGGGTCGGTGGGGGGTTAGGACTATTGGCCTGACTATCCCTTAATGCCATTTCTAACTCTAACTGTCTGATCTTTAATTGGGTTTGAGCCATTTCCTGACTTCGCTCGTGCTCTAATCTACTAGATTCCTGTCGTAATCTATCCTGTTCTTTATCTACTCTGTCCTGCGCCCATTTCTCTAATTTCTTTGGCTCTATTCCTAATGATTGTCCTAGTGACACGAAATGTTCGAACGATGACATTCTCCTAGACCTAGGTGACTACAAGCTAAATATGCTACTGTGACTTACCTCAATATATAACTTTGATCTACTCAAGTGGTTCTAATAACTATTTGATATATACACTATCTAGTTAAACAACAACAAAAAAAATTCCTGAGTACAAATACAATACAAAGTACACAAGACAAAAGGCAGAGTAACTGATAGTAACAACAAATAAAACAATACTGTCACATATACAAAACTATACAGTAATAATCTAACAAATAAATGTAATGTAATCTCTCCGAGCACCGATTTGCCACTCTGTTACACAAGTAACAAAGATGTGCTCAGGGAGAGATTGCTAACAAAATATTTAGAAAGATTCAAAATAAACGAGACATTTGATAGTGCACTAAGAGAAAATTGAAACTTATCTGGTTTTTACGAATCCTCACAGACTGACTGTCTCACTCTCTGTTTGATCCACTGATCGCTGGGCTGGTTTAAGTCGGTGACTCCTGATGACTGTGGGTGAGTCCGGTGTGACTCCTGATGACTGTGGGTGAGTCCGGTGTGACTCCTGATGACTGTGGGTGAGTCCGGTGTGACTCCTGATGACTGTGGGTGAGTCCGGTGTGACTCCTGATGACTGTGGGTGAGTCCGGTGTGACTCCTGATGACTGTGGGTGAGTCCGGTGTGACTCCTGATGACTGTGGGTGAGTCCGGTGTGACTCCTGATGACTGTGGGTGAGTCCGGTGTGACTCCTGATGACTGTGGGTGAGTCCGGTGTGACTCCTGATGACTGTGGGTGAGTCCGGTGTGACTCCTGATGACTGTGGGTGAGTCCGGTGTGACTCCTGATGACTGTGGGTGAGTCCGGTGTGACTCCTGAAGACTTGGGTGGTGACTGCGACGGCAACGTCTCAGAAGATTCAGTGGCTCTTTGGGCAGGCTCGCCAAATGTTACGTTCAAACTTCTAAGGCGTAGTGTGATCGCCAAAAGTTACGTACGAATTTCTTGTAGTAGTATATATATGCAGGCTCGCCAAATGTGGCGTTACGTATTTACTATTTATCTATGTATAGCAGGCTCGCCAGGTAATTTATTTAATTACCAAATCTTTAACTCTAACTCACTGGTATAGGTACTACTATATGGATAACACAACTCGTAGGAGTGTACTTTACAACACTTAGTTTAATTCACACATATATAACTAGAACAAAACTTTATATTTTACACGTAGACTCTCTCCTCTAAAATCTTCTATAAATCTTATCTAAATCTACAGGACCGACTGTTCTAAGTATGCGGGGCCGACTCCCCACTCTCTGTGTGGGCCGCTCTCTGTCGAGATACATCCCGCGTTCACGTTATAAAGGCTGGCGGGGTGCGTGGATAATCCGTGTGCAAAGGGGGGGGGGACTTAGTCCGTGTGCAAAGGCAGCGGGAGCTGATAGAAACAACTTTTAACTGGACTGGTATGGAAGGGGTTAAGTTTGACCCGTTACATGGGGGGGGGGGGGGAAGGTGCGGTGGATTCTTGACGTAACATCCCCACGGTCAACTGCTGAGGAGCGAGAGGGTCCGCATTGGCGGGGTAAATTCAAATTGGCAGTGGAGGTGGAAACGGGGAGAGGGGGGGGGGTAAATTCTAGATGTAGGTCAACTGATGAGTCACTCGCTACTGACGGTTAAGTTTGACCCGTTACATGGGGGGGGGGTGAATTCTTAACGTAACAATATATATATATATATATATATATATATATATATATATACAATCTGAGCAATCAGTTTGTCCCTGCTGTAATGACTGGGACATAAAATCTGTGCAATATGTTGAGAAACTTTCTATTTTTACCCGTTAGTAAATTGATGTTGGGTTCATTTACCGAATTAGAATAAATATTAGATTGAAGTCTGGGTATTGAAGATTATCTCTCGTTTAGTTTAGATGTATAAATCAGTAATACAAATAGGTGAGCCAGATTATTTTGTACCAAAGTCATAGTTTGTTGTTTTCACTGTCAGATGCGTGACCTAATCAATTACCCCCCCCCACCCCCTTCCCTCAGCCCATGGGGGACACCTGGCGTGATTTGAAGGTTTAGGGATAGCCAATGTGAGTCACGTGTAACGTGTAAGTGTATGATATAATTAGTTCAGATATGTTGCCAGTTTGGTATCCTACTTTTGTTCAGAATTAGTGTAGGTGTAAAAATGAGGTTCATTTCATAGCAAAGAAAACCATGACTAAATATCAACACAATAACTAAACATCGTTAATCACTCCTGATTTATTTTTATTTATGTTCTTGAAAAATACACTTAACATCCACCCATCCACCTATCCACCCATCAATCTATCCACCCATCAATCCATCCACCCATCCATCAATCCATCCACCCATCCATCAATCCATCCACCCATCAATCCATCCACCCATCCATCAATCCATCCACCCATCCATCAATCCATCCACCCATCAATCCATCCATCCACCCATCAATCCATCCATCAATCCATCCATACACTCATCAATCTATCTACCCAAACATCCATCAAGTACATGTATCTCCTCCGTGTTTATCTACATACATTACATACATCATATCTATTCATCTGACTGATTGTCTGTCTGTGTGTATCTAATAATCCTCTACCCCCGGACCCCTCTCTTCGGCAGCGTCATCCTGTCCAGATCTGCATGACATCACCAATGACCCTACAAGTGACAAACGCCACAACTACCTATTCAACAGCACCCAGCGTAGTGCCGGCACGGTGGTCCATGTCCAGTGTCCGTCCACTGACCTGGGCAGTGAAGCCACCTATTTGTTGTGTCAGAACAGTGGGCAATGGAACTCAACCTTGCCCCAGTGTAGTGGTTAGTACTGCCGATGACCAATTAATTTTTCGCCACATTGACTTACTTAACAAACACTGTTTGATGGAATCAAATGGACAGACTGTAAAATATTGACCACACTCATCACTTATTACGTAATCCTTTTTAGGCCAGTTACTTATTGCGTAATTATGTTTTTCTTGATTTGTTACCCCCCTCCCCCCACCTGCTCAATGTTTTTTAAACCATTCTTTATCATATCACAACTCGGCCGACCACACATCCCCCTTAAGGCGATAGGTAATAAATGGACTCACCCTTAGCAGCCATTTATAAATACAAGTACAGACTTTCTAATGGGGGGGGGGACCATGTTTATAATCATCAGATTTGATAGTAATTTGTGATGTCATCAGAAAGACAATTCATTGAGAATGACAACTATCAATGACTGTCACTGAGTATCTATCATAGACTATCACTGATCCTCACCGACTATCTCTGACTTTCACTGAATGACCATCATTGACAGTCACTGACTATCTCTGACTATCACTGACTGACTATCACTGACTATCACTGACTGACTATCACTGACTGACTATCACTGACTGACTATCACTGACTGACTATCATTGACTATCACTGACTGACTATCATTGACTATCACTGACTGACTATCACTGACTGACTATGACTGACTGACTATCACTGACTGACTATCACTGACTGACTATCATTGACTATGACTGACTGACTATCATTGACTATCACTGACTGACTATCATTGACTATCACTGACTGACTATCACTGACTGACTATCACTGACTGACTATCACTGACTGACTATCATTGACTATCACTGACTGACTATCACTGACTGACTATCATTGACTATCACTGACTGACTATCACTGACTGACTATCACTGACTATCACTGACTGACTATCACTGACTATCACTGACTGACTATCACTGACTGACTATCATTGACTATCACTGACTGACTATCACTGACGGACTATCACTGACTGACTATGACTGACTGACTATCATTGACTATCACCCGTCATTTCATGTTTTCTTTTACTTCGTTTACCACAAATTCTTTTCAGAAACATTTGAATTGTCGTCTTACAAATTATTTTTCAGAAACATTTGAATTGTCGTCTTACAAATTATTTTTCAGAAACATTTGAATTGTCGTCTTACAAATTATTTTTCAGAAACATTTGAATTGTCGTCTGACAAATTATTTTTCAGAAACATTTGAATTGTCGTCTTACAAATTATTTTTCAGAAACATTTGAATTGTCCTCTTACAAATTATTTTTCAGAAACATTTGAATTGTCGTCTTACAAATTATTTTTTGCTTTGGGCGGGGGCGTGGTTGGGCTAATGGTGTTGGTCCTCAGTGTCATCTATTGCTCTTTGTTGAAAGAAGGCAGGCAAAGGTCATCCAGGTCAGTAGCATCTTGTCCTGGTGTTGTTTTCTTGATTAGTGTTGTGGTGAACTAAATATCTAGTTATGTTGCAGATCATGTTAGAATATCGTGATCTTAGTGTTTCATTAGAATTGTCTCTTATACTCTATGTAGAACATAGATCTTTGTTTTTCATTAGAATTGTCTCTTATACTCTGTGTAGAACATAGATCTTAGTGTTTGATTAGAATTGTCTCTTGTACTCTATGTAGAACATAGATCTTTGTGTTTCATTAGAATTGTTTCTTATATTCTATGTAGAACATAGATCTTAGTGTTGTCGTCTTGGAATTATCTACATAATTACAATACGTCGTACAGTTTATCCAACATACTTCATTCATTTCTTATCACAGACAATACTATTTTTTTTAATATAAAGTTTCAGTAAAGATGAGAGCTATTAATCATTGATTCGTTATACCACTAATAGACTATTCTTAGTAGGGCGCTTTTAATTTCATCCAATAACTTTGGAGGTACAAAGTAGAAATAGGTAGCTGACTTATGTCCACTATAATTCTGTGTTAACATTGAGACTTTCTCCCGATGGGGTCAGGCAGCAGGGGTCAGACGGCTCAAAATCAGGTCACGTTAAAGAAGTTGACCCTTACCATATCGGAGATCAGCTGTACACACAACCTTCGTCCAGTGAGTCCACCCCTAACCGTTCGAGACAAAACGTTTTCAGGTAAAATAAACAATAACAAGTACACTCACGTCACACACATACACACACGTCACACACATACACACACGTCACACACCTGCATATACGTCACTCACATACACGTCACACACCTGCGCACACGTCACACACCTGCACAGCCGTACACACCTGCACATACGTCACACACGTACACATACGTCACATTCAGATAAACACCGTAAAAGACTCGCATTTAAACAAATACATACACATTGAAAAACTCACAAACACACTTGCGAACTCGCACACAAACACATTCATACACACAATCAAGATACTTCCTGGATGATAACAACACAGTAGAACATAGCAAAGCAAATAGTTGTTTTCTTTTATATATATAATAAGTTTACTTTCTCAAGTGATAAGAACGATAACTACCAGATGACATTAGAAACTAAAATAAATTAGATTACGTACCCTTAGCACGCCCTTCAAATAAATAAAAACAAAACAGATTCTTTAAGATACAAATGGATTAGGTTTTAAAGGGAATTTAGTACCACACAATTTCAGTTTTATTTTTGGTTCCCATGTTCACAGCACTAACCTAAACCCATCGTATGTTGGTGACGCCTCTGACAGATGGAAGACACAAGAAGACACTGAGCGCCTGTATGACTCACCTTGGCCTAAACAGTAAGTGGGTCACTAGGTTATTACATTGAAAGCATGGGTCTGTTGTTACACAGATTTGTGGGCAAATAGAAAAATGAAAATGAAAAGTTGCTTATTTTTAATGTTCTAAGTCAAATTAAATGCACCCCGCCCCCACAACATACACACACAAACACACACACACATAACTCACCGATCTTCAATGTCTAGAGCCTACACATCTCATGTTCTATTTGTTTCAGATATGGTCTCAAGTCTCAAATGGAGTCAGAAAATTTCAAATGGAGTCAGTCCAGTTTAAAGACTCTAAGTGACTCAGGGTAACTTGCATACCAGACACCACACAAACTACAAACTCACATACCAGATACCACACAAACTACAAACTCACATTCCAGATACCACACAAACTACAAACTCACATACCAGACACCACACAAACTACAAACTCACACACCAGACACCATACAAACTACAAACTCACATACCAGACACCACACAAACTACAAACTCACATACCAGACACCACACAAACTACAAACTCACAAACCAGATACCACACAAACTACAAACGCACATACCAGACACCACACAAACTACAAATGCACATACAAACTCAAGTCAGTAAAAGAGGGTGAGGGACTAAAAACATGGCATCAATCATGTATGACTGGACAACAATCATGTATGACTGGAATCAATCATGTATGACTGGACAACAATCATGTATGACTGGACATCAATCATGTATGACTGGACATCAACCATGTATGACTGGACATTAAGCATGTATGACTGGACATTAAGCATGTATAACTGAACATTAAGCATGTATGACTGGACATACACCATGTATGACTGGACATTAAGCATGTATGACTGGACATACACCATGTATGACTGGACATACACCATGTATGACTGGACATTAAGCATGTATGACTGGAAATTAAGCATGTATGACTGGACATTAAGCATGTATGACTGGACATTAAGCATGTATGACTGGACATCAACCATGTATGACTGGACATTAACCATGTATGACTGGACATCAACCATGTATGACAGGACAACAACCATGTATGACTGGACAACAACCATGTATGACTGGACATTAAGCATGTATGACTGGACATTAACCATGTATGACTGGATATTAACCATGTATGACTGGACATTAACCATGTATGACTGGACATCAACCATGTATAACTGGACATTAAGCATGTATGATTGGACATCAAATATGTATGACTAAACACTAATTGGGTTTGTCTAGACATTAATCCTGTTTTACTTTAATAAATCCTGTGTGATTAGACATCAATCATGCATGACTGGACAACAGTCATGTATCCATTTTAACACTTGTACATGAATGCTTTTTTTAAGGTATTGACGTCATCATTTCTTGTGTGTAAAGATTTCAGAAACTGCCACGAGGTATCGTGTCAATTGATCAAATCTCCTTCTCATCGGAGGATTCTTCAGAAACAACTACCAAGTCGGTCGATCCTTTGTTCGCCAACAAGTCGAGTTCGCCCGGGCAGACACTACACGGGGTGAAGCGATATCGTAGGATGCGATCCCGAGAATTTGCTTCCAGCACGCTACCAAGCAAACCAACAGGCAAGTGGTCGCGTGAAGGCGACAGTGACAGCTGTTGGTCTGTTGGTGATTCGACCATTGGTCTGACCAATCTTTAATAGACCTCATCCCACATACACAAATTATTTTCAAATGTCAAAACATGATGGAGAACGATAGAGCACAAGAAAAAAAAATCACGGTTTATATTTACATACTAGTAAAATATACATAGTAAAATATACATAGTAAAATATACATAGTAAAATATACATAGTAAAATATACATAGTAAAATATACATAGTAAAATAATTCCTCATTGTAAAGGCTATACAATATAAAATCGTGAGTTTTTACCTATTTCATGGTCTGAATTTAGTTGCAAAAGTTTATCGTCCATTGAGATTAATTCACAATGTCTAAATTAATTCACACATGTAACAATATCAAAAAGTGATTTTTCTGTCTGCCTATGCTGTAATGTATTGATGTTGAAGTTACAATGGTGTAACTGTATCTGATATCCTGTTGTTATGGGTATTGGGTAACTAGGATTATTATGCATTTTTTTAAAAATGTTGTTCATGTTATCTTTAATGTTAGTATCATGTATTCGTTGTCAAGTTGTTTATGTTAGTATCATGTATTTATTGTTAAGTTGTTGATGTTAGTATCATGTATTCATTGTCAAGTTGTTGATGTTAGTATCATGTATTCATTGTCAAGTTGTTGATGTTAGTATCATGTATTCGTTGTCAAGTTGTTGATGTTAGTATCATGTATTCATTGTCAAGTTGTTGATGTTAGTATCATGTGTTTGTTGTCAAGTTGTTGATGTTAGTATCATGTATTCGTTGTCAAGTTGTTGATGTTAGTATCATGTATTCATTGTCAAGTTGTTGATATTAGTATCATGTATTCGTTGTCAAGTTGTTGATGTTAGTATCATGTATTCGTTGTCAGTTGTTGATGTTAGTATCATGTATACCAGGGGTGGTGAACCTTTTTGGGGCCGGTGCCCAAAATTCGACCTAAAGCATTCCAATCAAAATTAAAGGAAGTAATATTTTAGTCGCGTGCCGACTGATGAGGGTCTGCGTGCCGACGGATGAGGGTCTGCGTGCCGACTGATGAGGGTCTGCGTGCCGACTGTGACACACACGCCACAGGTTCGACACCACTGATGTATTCAGCTACAAGGTTGTTTATGTTAAGTTCAAGTAAACAGTTACTAAGTTGTTAATGTTAATGTTGTTCATTTTTTTTTAGAAAAAGATTTACAAAAACGAGGTCATATTCTAATATTGCACCAACCCAGCAAAGTTTAAAATTAATTTGAACGTACCTAATTTGTTTCGCCTTTTAGAAAAAATTAAAATATTCTAGGAAATGAAAAAAATTTCATAACATCAATTGTTCTTTTCTAGTTTATTGTGAAATTAATAAGCTTCCAAAGTTGAAATGAATACACACACACACACACAGACACACACACATACACTCACACAAACACACTCACACACAGACACACACACACAATCATACAAGTCATACACACACACAGACACACACACACACCCTGCTAATCGGTATTTTACATTTGGTATATTTAAGTGTATAGTGACGTAGGCCCTAGTATAACGGATTAAAAGGGAGATGACTCTGGGGTCGTCAGGGAGATGACTCTGGGGTCGTCAGGGAGATGACTCTGGGGTCATCAGGGAGATGACTCTGGGGTCGTCAGGGACATGACTCTGGGTCGTCAGGGAGATGACTCTGGGTCGTTTAGCCGACTGTGTTTATTTGAGAACCACTGAAGTGATTATTGTAAACTACTTAGCGGAAAGTTGAAACCACATTATTCTTCATTAGGCCCAGCACACACAGTCAAACACACACACAGACACAAAAGTGTGAGTCATCATAGTACTTAGCAGGCCCGTAGCCAGGTCAAAGTAAGCAGGGGGCACCAATACCCAGCAAGGGGGCGCCTTCTCATTTTAGTTACTTTTTCTTTATTTTTCCTCTTTTTCTTCTTTTTTAAGCGGGGGGCACTCCACACCTAGCGGAGGGGGGGCACGGCCCCCCAGTGCCCCCCATTGGCTACGGGGCTAGTACTTAGAAGTTAAAGTCCAACGATCTTTCAGTTCACACCACTGGACAAGATGTACCCCGGTGTGAGATGACAAAGGTCACCTTAATGACAGCAGCTACACCCAAAGGTCACCTTGTAGCTACACCAGCAGCCGTGCTAGATTGTTGTAATAACCGTATTTCCCAGACATACTCATTGGTCTAGTGTTCTAGGTAGGAGATTCGAAAGATTTTCCTCGTGTGTTTATTTTCGAATGCCTGTAACTTGCTTGTCGTGGCCGCTTGAAGTGTTCATGTCTCACACCCATACAGGGCAATTGTTCTAACTTGTGCTCTGTAAAGTCTGGCCTTCGTTGGTAGGCTAATGTTTTTGCTGGTCAAAATTCTGTTTAATTTTTAGCCATAGTCGCTACCGACAGTCCGATGGTTAACTTCAGACGTGAACACAAGCCTGGCCTAAATGACATCCCGCCCCGCTCTCCCCCCCCCCCCCACAAACACACACACATTTGGACCAGACGTAACGTTACAGATAAGCTGACCGCAGGACAAAAGAATGAAGAGACACGATGAATAGGGGTCAAACAGCAGACGTCAAAAAGAGGTCAGGAGGAGGGGGGATTATGGGAATATAAAAAAATTGAAATGAATACAGATGGGAGATTTTGTTTTTCTTTAGTACTCCGTCATTCATAATTTGAGATTGAGCCGAATCGATTCATAAAGTTTTTAAAACGTTTTATAATAATAAACAAATTTGTACTGGTGAAACAATGACATTTCATGGCCGTCAGTTTGTAATGGTGAAACAATGACATTTCATGGCCGTCAATTTGTCATTTATAATGTTCCATACTAAAGCTATCTTCTTTGTAATAAAAGTTTATTATAAATAAATCAAGGATGTCGTCATGAATCTATACTTACAAATGACTGTACACGTCATCATTGAACATTCCTGGAAATGTCTTACTGGACTTTCCCAATATGACTTTTGTTTATTTATAAGAATACAGGGAAGTGGATAAATTACAAAAGAAACTTTTTTACCTTCTTCTTCAGAAAAGAACAATGACCTAGTAAAATGAAAGATTAAAATTATGAGATTATTTTTTCTGGATAAACTATATTGAAAGCAGAAAAAATGATAACCTGTATTAGGATTTTAGTTTTATCACGTGACAAGATTTCAGCGAAATAAATCTTAAACTGCCCCCCTCCCCCTTGATACGTCATATCCCCGCCCCAGGCACTGCGTTTTGTCTGTCCCCCCCCCTTCTGCTTATTTTTTCTACTTAGTAAAATGTATTACCTGCCCCCCCCCCCGCTATTGCCTGGCCCCTGCTGTAGAATGCCTGGCCCCTGCTGTAGAATGCCTGGCCCCTGCTGTAGAATGCCTGGCCCCTGCTGTAGAATGCCTGGCCCCTGCTGTAGAATGCCTGGCCCCTGCTGTAGAATGCCTGGTCCCTGCTGTAGAATGCCTGGCCCCTGCTGTAGAATGCCTGGCCCCTGCTGTAGAATGCCTGGCCCCTGCTGTAGAATGCCTGGCCCCTGCTGTAGAATGCCTGGCCCCTGCTGTAGAATGCCTGGCCCCTGCTGTAGAATGCCTGGCCCCTGCTGTAGAATGCCTGGCCCCTGCTGTAGAATGCCTGGCCCCTGCTGTAGAATGCCTGGCCCCTGCTGTAGAATACCTGGCCCCTGCTGTAGAATGCCTGGCCCCTGCTGTAGAATGCCTGGCCCCTGCTGTAGAATTTTCACGCTACGGGGCTGCCCCAATCCCCTCCTCCCCACCCCCCCTCCATCGATGTCTTATGTTAAAATAGTCATGAACTGCTAACAGTTTTCCTGTGCTGCTTACCTATCTAAAGAATAATCTCTATTTCTCAATATAAATATCATTCAGTCGTACATTAATGTGTGGAATGTGTGAATATTTTTATCCAAATATTTTTGGAGCAATCAAGATATAATAAAATGTTATCATATAATCGACTTGAATAATTTAGTTTTGTCATTTAGATATATAATTTTGATTCTTCGCAATTTAATTAGTATAATATGAATTTTTTTCAAATATATTTTTCAAGAACATAGTTGGCAACACTGTTGTACAGATGTCATTATTTTTGTTGGCACTTCAGTAATTTCAAATTGAAGAAAAAAATCAAATGAAGGAAAGGGGGGAAGGTCTGGTAGGATCTACATTGCAGAAGTGTGACATTGAGATTATTTTGATCCCCTCCACAATACAACGTTTGTAGTTGTTCCTTGTTGCTTACCAGGAACCCTTCGTTTTATTAACGCTCTGCTGCGCCTATGAATGTCTTGAATAAAAAGTTATTTCGGTATTATTGTAGTTTTTTTTTAGACTTGGTAAAAGGAAATTATAGAGCTGACTCAAAGCTAAACGAACTGAAGATGTCAGACTATTTTATATTCATACCATTCAGTATAAAAAGAAAATAGTTTTTGTGAATGGGTTCAGACTAAAAGTTATGCAACGATAGTGCGTATGAAGCTAAAGACAAGGACGGATTGGAGGATGAATGTATCGTGCATATAGAGATAAATACTGGATTGGATTTAATGATGAATGTATCCTGCATGTAGAGATAACTACTGGATTTGATTTAATGAGTGGAACATTGTGTGTTGTTGTAAAAAGAATTAAAACCTTGAATCCATTGAATGGATCAAATTTGAATTACATCTGAATTCTGGCTACAACTACGCTTTGTATATTGGTTTTAAGTGTACAGTGTTGAAGTTAATACAAATACGAGTTATTGTATCGAAATATCAAAGAAATCAGGACTTATACCAGATATTTATAACAGGTAAGTATATGTATATTTGTATGTATGTACGTATGTATGTATGTATGTATGTATATTTGTATGTATGTATGTATGTATGTCTGTCTGTATGTATGTATATTTGTATGTATGTACGTATGTATGTATGTATATATATATGTATGTATGTATGTATGTATGTATATATATATATGTATGTATGTATGTATTTATGTATTTATGTATGTATGTATGTATTTAGGTGTGCATGTAAGTATGTATGTATGTGTGCGTGTAAGTATGTTTGTATGTATGTGTGTTTTTATGTACGCGTGTGTGTGTATGTGTGTGGATGGATGGATGGACGGATGGATAGACGGATGAATGGACGGATGGATGGACAGATGGATGGACGGATGGATGGTCGGATGGATGGACGGATGGATGTAAGTACTAAATATAATAAATGCTTACCTGTGTTCCGGCTAGCGTGAATGTACTCAAGTATTTACCTAAACTAAGCATGTTTACGTACTCACGACAATGCATGCTTGTAGGTACACTCTGTATGCATGACTATGTCTTTCCATGTACTGTCCTGTGACTGCTCTATTCACGTACCGATTTATTCAGACTCTTTAAAAGATAGTAACATTTCATCAATTACAGTAAACAAAATGTCACAGCTGGATGATGTAATGAGAGCTGTATTCAATTACATCTCAGACAGTTTCAAAGCGGCGAGCAACATTTTTATGCCAACAGGTGACGTCACAGGTAATATATGACGTGACAACTTGGAATGTGTGACTGATAATGTAACTGTGTGACAGTGTGACTGACAGTTTGACTGACAGTGTGACAGTGTACCTGTGTGACTGACAGTGTGTCAGTGTGACTGACAGTGTGTCATTGTGACTGATAATTTGACAGTGTATCTGTGTGACTGACAGTATGTCTTGTGACTGATAACGTGACAGTGTGACAGTGTGACTGACAGTGTGTAAATGTGACAGTGTGTATGTGACAGTGTGTGACTAGTATGACTATAAAAGCCCCTATGTTGGCTGGTATGACTATTAAAGCCCCATATGTTGGCTAGCTTGGCTATTAAAGCCCCTATGTTGGCTAGTATGGATATTAAACGCTTTCTTTAGATAGAATTTGTTTTTTTTTACATTTCCAGCCACGGGACAACAGTCGCAATCAGCACGTGTAGCAGATCAGCGGGTGTTAATGAAGGAAGAACTGGACGAGTTTTACCAGAGTTACGCCCAAGCGTGTAGAGAATTACAGAAGTGTGGGGCATACTATTGAAATGTACTATTGTACTAGCTACACGTTGTGTCCCAAGGCAGCATTGATCAACGGATATTTCAAAACTCGGATCTATTTCTTGTAGGGAACAAATAATGGAGCAAAATCCCAGTCAGCAAAAAAACAGGATTTGCGTTGTTTAATGTAAACTTTAGCTGACACTTAAAGAAAACAAAAACCAAGATCATTTTGAAATCAGTTTAATAAAATATATTGATAACGTATAATTACAGTTTTGTTGTTGAAAATTTTACAAAATGATTTGTAGGATTTCTTTGAGTTACACCTTTGGTCAGAACCTATTTAATCATTCAAAAATCAAGAAATACATTCAAACGTCATATGATTTATTTGTAAATTTTAGGCGGGAAAAAAGTAAACATCTAAAAAAAAATTTTCAATCAAACCCAGATGTCTGACCAGGGGTGGACTGGGCCGCCGGGACACCGGGAAGATTCCCGGTGGGCCGCCAGTACCGGTGATATAATAATTAATAACTTATGTGCGGTGATTTTAGAGGCAACTACCAAAACGGCGGTCCATAATGTCCAAACCAACAGCGGTATTTATTTGTTAGTTATTTATAATTAGTGTTAATTAAATAAATTATTTTTCGGTTATGAGTGATATAACTTCAAAATGTAAATGTAAAGGTGGTGCGGAGATAAGAAATAAAAAATTATTGGTAAAAATGGAGCTAAATCCCGAAATCTAGTCGATTTATTTAAAGCCACTCCAATTCAAACTAAAGACACCGTCTCTCAACAAACACCTTCTACAAGTACACAACCCGACTCAAATCAAAGCAATGACAACAATCAGCATTCAGTAGTGCAAACAAAAATGATTCCTACCTTACATTGAGAAAATTATACGGAGTTAACTGACAGCACAATATTTATGAAAATAACGCAGGCAGTGACAGATCTAAATCCCGAAAATGATACTTCAGTTATCGATGATAAAAAACACCAGTTACTATTTCTAACGTCCTCGACAGAATAATTTACATTTTTTTGAATTTCACCCAATACAACCAAGTACGAGTGAAACTGATCTACCATTTACAAATGCGCATCGAGTATTTTTTAGAAGCAATGGTTTCAATAGGAATTGGGTGTCATACTAAAGTTTTGTTTTGCACAGTATGCTTAGCATTTGAATTCCTGGAAACGTGCATCAAAGATTAGAGGAACATGAAAACAGCAAATATCACGAGAAGTGTGTGGAAGCTTATATAATGGATGTAAGTGAAAGAGATATTGATAGCATTTTATTCTCTCAGCAAATAAAAAAGGTGCCAACAAGTTCAAGAAAAGAGACAAGTGCTGGAAAGAGTAATTGAGATTCTGAAAATGATTGGAAAACGTGGTCTTAGTTATCGCTCAAAAAATGATGCTGCCAATACATTAAACGACGATACAATAGTTCATGGAAATTTCTTGGAAATATTGTTACTCTTGTCAAAATTTGACCCAATAATTAAAAAACATCTTGATATGGTTATTGACAAAAGTAATGACAGACATGCATCTAATTTGGCGAATAAGGGGAGAGGAAATTTGTTTACCCTAATATCGAAGACGACATTGAATTATATCATTGATGCAATAAGAAAAATAATAAAGAAAACCATTTCGGAGGAAATTAAATCTTCTGGTATGTTTTCAGTTCAATTAGATACAACTCAGGATGTAAGTGCTAAGGACCAATTATAAGATATGTAACAGATGAAGTTGATATGCGTTGCAAACTGTATATCTTCTACTGGAAAAGGTATGTTTGAATTATTTCAAGAGAAACTCATTAAATGTAACATAAATATTGAATATTGTGTCGGTAATGCTACAGATGGGGTGGCCAATATGCAAGGACAGTACAATGGGTTTACTAATTGGCTGATTGACGTTGCACCTCATCAAATTTATGTCTGGTGCTACGCACATGTATTGAATCTTGTTCTAAGTGATACCACGACCTCTTCAATTGGCCTATTTCAACTGCTTAACGCATGTGCGGTGTTCTTTAGAGAATCGTATAAAAAATGGATTTTTGGTCGATCATAAACAGAAAACTAGACACCAAAGATTAAATATTATTGGTGAAACGCAATGGTGGGCCAAAGAAAGTGCGTTAAAAAATTTTTTGGAAATTTTGATAATCTAAACTCATCATTGTTCATTGAATTGATTTATACGTTACAAGAACTAGCACAATCGGACGCATTCAAAGCGAAAATCAGGGATACACAAACTTTACTAGATAAGTTTATCAAGTTTAAAACGGTTGTCACTGCAAAACTATACTTAAGAATTTTCCAGCACACATGATCGCTTTCTATTTATTTACAAACCACCGGAATGGATGCACTGCAAGCATACCGTAATGTAGATTGTACTGTTAAGTTGTTAGAAAATATTTCAAGAGATTTCGATGGTGTTCTCGACAGTGACAAACGATTTGTTTCCTGGGCTAGTAACAAGTTGGAAGAAGAATTTGTTGAAAGAATTGAGGAAAAATTTATAGAGAAACTTTACACAAACAAATAAGCGATATCTGATGAGAGAAGAACACACGAGGTAGTAGGAAATAATGCAGCGGACAGATATCGCATTGAAGTTCATAACTGCATCATGGACACAATTGTTAAAACTATTGAAAAGCGTTTTGAAAGTTACGATTCCTTATACGCAGATATTGCCTGTCTTGATCCACAGAATTTTGAGGTTATTAAACAACAAGGTTTGGCTACATCAGCGATGCAGCGCCTTACCAGTATTCTCTTTAAATTTGATGAAAGCGCCACAGAGATTAATCTCAGAGAAGAGCTAACTGACTTTGCGCAGAAATGGGACAAATTTAAAAATTCTGTCCCCGACGAATACATTCTCCAAATGTTCGATGATTCAGTAGAGGACAGCGTCAGTGAAGATTCGCCACATGAACTCTGGGACGACCAAGTTGTGGATAAGAGTGCAAATTTTGCAAAAAAATGTCCTGTTTGCTGCTTTTCTGTACTACATATATACAGTTTCTATGGGCAAACATACAAGTATCTCTTTAGTGCATATAAACTTTTATTGACTCTGTCTTCTACCCAAGTAGCTTGTGAGAGATCTTCTCTGAAATACAATAAGAATCGCTTGCGAAGCTCATTGTCTTCTACACACCTTTAAGCTTTTATGCTTATGTCAACAGAAACCGATGTTTTAGATGAACTAAATAGTGACACAATTATAGATCATGTAGCCAAAATGGCACCCAGCTTGAAGAAGTTGCTAATACGATAAACACCATCACAGTGAGTCCGAATAAATTGATTTATAACTTGAATTGGCGCATTCTTGATATTTTATATACAAATATAAATTAAATATTCCATTTATCGTTTTTTGTTACTGTATATTGTAATTTTTAAAATGACCCAAGACTTTGGAGGCCTCGGCCCTCAGGTTTGGATGGAAAAAAATGCACAAAAAAAATAAAATTCATGAAGATAGGGCCGCTTTTTATTTTTTACCCGGCCGCTTGAACTCCCCAGTCCACCCCTGTGTCTGACAAAAACTCCTAGACTTGAAATGTCCAATTCACTGAGCTGTGAATAAAATAAACCAATGCTGTGTTTTTCCTTATTTTGAGTCACTTTCAGCTGTGGGAGTGTATCTTAAACAATTTTTATCTCCCCCTTTTAGCTTTAAGATTTTTTTTTTAATACCTGCAATAAATTGTGTTCTTCTATGTGTCACATTTTTTATAAATACTTTATTCCATGACTTTTAAATAAATATCTCATGTTGAAGCAAAATAAACAAAAAAGGATTACAACCTATCAATAGTAACAAATAGTAATAAATAGAACAATAGTAACAAATAGAACAATAGTAACAAATAGAACAATAGTAACAAATAGAACAATAGTAACAAATAGTAATAAATAAAACAATAGCAACAAATAGAACAATAGTAACAAATAGTAATAAATAGAACAATAGTAACAAATAGAACAATAGTAACAAATAGAACAATAGTAACAAATAGTAATAGATAGAACAATAGTAACAAATAGGACAATAGTAACAAATAGTAATAAATAGAACAATAGTAACAAATAGTAACAGATAGTAAAAAATAGAACAATAGTAAAAAATAGTAACAAATATAACAATAGTAACAAATAGGACAATAGTAACAAATAGTAACAAATAGAACAATAGTAACAAATAGTAACAAATAGAACAATAGTAACAATTAGAACAATAGTAACAAATAGTACTAAATAGAACAATAGTAACAAATAGAACAATAGTAACAAATAGTAATCAATAGAACAATAGTAACAAATAGAACAATAGTAACAAATAGAACAATAGTAACAAGTAGTAATAGATAGAACAATAGTAACAAATAGAACAATAGTAACAAATAGAACAATAGTAACAAATAGTAATAAATAGAACAATAGTAACAAATAGAACAATAGTAACAAATAGTAATAAATAGAACAATAGTAACAAATAGTAATAAATAGAACAATAGTAACAAATAGAACAATAGTAATAAATAGAACAATAGTAAAAATAGTAACAAATAGAACAATAGTAACAAATAGGACAATAGTAACAAATAGAACAATAGTAACAAATAGTAACAAATAGAACAATAGTAACAATTAGAACAATAGTAACAAATAGTAACAAATAGAACAATAGTAACAAATAGAACAATAGTAACAAATAGTAACAAATAGAACAATAGTAACAAATAGTAACAAATAGAACAATAGTAACAAATAGTAACAAATAGAACAATTTTAACAAATAGTAACGAATAGAACAATAGTTACAAATAGAACAATAGAAAAAATAGTAAAAAATAGAACAATAGTAAAAAAAATAGTAACAAATAGAACAATAGTAACAAATAGTAACAAATAGAACAATAGTAACAAATAGAACAATAGTAACAAATAGAACAATAGTAACAAATAGAACAGAACAGTCGCGGGTGAGGGGTGTGGGTGGATACAACCCAGACACGTGTGGGGATTGTGTGGCTATCCTTGGAGTCCTCTTTATGGTCCAGTAATGACGAAGCAATGTGTGTGATCTGTGCGGCCCCCTGGAGGCGTAGGTTGTAAGAGGCCAGTGACTAGCAAGCGGCACCCTATAATGCTTGACCTAGATTTACAGTTGATATTTCACCAGGTTATCGGTGGAGACTAGTGCTACTGTGGTACAGACTTAAAAACATCCATAAGTGATGCTATTGTGTTTATATACATACATATTTATATATATATATATATATATATATATATATATATATATATATATATATATAGAGAGAGAGAGAGAGAGAGAGAGAGAGAGAGAGTTACACTTAAACTGTTATTGTTCATGTAATTACAACTGTTTAGAACAAATGTTACGGGCATTTACAGTAACAAAAAAAATGTCTGTCTGTTAATGACTTTTGTTTAATCTCTCCCACTCTATCCCGCTCCTGCCCTGGTTGAGGGCTGTTGCTGCCCATGTGTGGGTGGTTGGTCCAAACTTCTTCTTTACCTAAAATGTACACAGGCGTCCCACTGCTCCCGCCACAAGAGGTCAGCACATACTCGTAATACGTGTACTGGATGCCACTGGTATAGTTGGTCTGGTGGACTCTTCTAGTGTAGTGACCCACGGAGACTTTCTTGGGCCATCCATGTGGGTGGGAGATTAATATCGCCAAATTGTTATCAGTGTTCTTTTTAATTGTGGAGATTTCTTTATGAACTAGGATTTCATCCTGATCTAAACTTTCTTTCTGGTTTAGAGTTTCGACATTAGCCAAGATTTCTGTCTGATCCAAGCAATCTTTCTGGTTCAAACTTTCGCTGTGATCTGGGCTGTCTCTCTGGTTCAAACTTTCGCTGTGATCTGGGCTGTCTCTCTGGTTCAAACTTTCGCTGTGATCTGGGCTGTCTTTCTGGTTCAAACTTTCGCTGTGATCTGGGCTGTCTTTCTGGTTCAAACTTTCGCGGTGATCTGGGCTGTCTTTCTGGTTCAAACTTTCGCTGTGATCTGGGCTGTCTTTCTAGTTCAAACTTTCGCTGTGATCTGGGCTGTCTTTCTAGTTCAAACTTTCGCTGTGATCTGGGCTGTCTCTCTGGTTCAAACTTTCGCTGTGATCTGGGCTGTCTCTCTGGTTCAAACTTTCGCTGTGATCTGGGCTGTCTCTCTGGTTCAAATTTCCGGTGCTATTTAAACAATCTTTTTGATTTGAAAATCCTTTTTTATCTAAATCTTCTTTCTGCTTTAAATTTTTTCCAGAGCTTTCTTTAGCATTACAAATTAACTGATATTTTTCGAAGGACTCTTTATGAACTTTTTGATACTCGTAAATTTTGTTCATTAAAAGAAAAGACAATTGATGGTCATGAGTTATAAAACTAATGACACTTCTGTCTTTGATGATATCAATTTCTTCGGTTCTTAAATATTGAAGTCTTACAGTACCAAAAGGATTGACATCTGAGTTGTAATGCAGAGTGCATGTCGCACTTTGAGCTTCTGTATCGTCGAAAACAACGTGCGCTGCTGTCACAACTTTAATTTCACCCCATTTCTGATAAGCCTGGTTTCCCCTGCGGCACTGTGAACATGGGCAGCGCCTTTCTAGGCGCCCCACCCGTGGCGTAGAGTAGATGATTCGCCCTGTACCGCATGAACTCTTTTTGGGGTATGGAACTTTTGTTCCAGGGAAATGAGCTGGACGCTTGGAACTAGCCACTGAGAGATTGAGTTTAACGACTAGATAGCCCAGACTTCGAACCAGACGTTCCAGTAATGGATCCTGAAATGGTGCTGGTAACATTGTATAGTCAAACTCAAGGTATGGAATATAACTTGAGTGATTATGCAGTTTTGAGCAGTCCTTTTCTCCTTCCAAATCTAGAATTGTAATGAATGAAATAGTGACAGTTATTTGCTAACGATATATATATATATATATATACTTGTTATACCTCTCTGTTTGACCTCTCCCCCCCCCCACATCTGCCCCGAGAGGAATGATGCAATCACGACTTCTTTACGCCTACACATTTTTAATTCGGTCGTTCACCCCCTGCCTAGTACAAGTGATGAAATAATGTTATTTGCCACCCACACTTACACTCACTCCCACGCAGTGACCTTCACCCTCCATTTTGGCGGGAAAACGATTGATTTAGCGTGGGTGGGACTGCCTATAAAAGGAACTGTGCTGTGAATCACGGATCAATCAAGACATCCGACAGAGAATAACAAGTGTGAAGACGAACACTGTATAGCTGCGAGTTGACCTAAATTAGTGCCAGACGACAACACGGAAGAACTGTACCCAAGTGACAGAGACGCGTGGTTTGTTGGTGCAGAGGTACGCACAATAGACTGTTATCGCTTAGACCAGTGGTCGCCAACCTTTTTCTCGCCGTGGACCGGTCAACCATTGATAATTTTACCGCGGCCTGCTGGGGGTGGGGGTGAGGACACGTTGATTATTTATATTTCAGATTGTTTTGATTTACGATTCCACTGCCGCTCGCATCCGCCCAGCTCCCGGTTAACCTCTCGTCGCCCAGCTCCCAATTAACCTCTCGTCGCCCAGCTCCCGGTCAACCTCTCGTCGCCCTGCTCCCGGTCAACCTCTCGTCGCCCAGCTCCCGGTTAACCTTTCGTCGCCCAGCTCCAGGTTAACCTCTCGTCGCCCAGCTCCCGGTTAACCTCTCGCCGCCCAGCTCCCGGTTAACCTCTCGCCACCCAGCTCCCGGTTAACCTCTCGTCGCCCAGCTCCCGGTTAACCTCTCGTCGCCCAGCTCCACGTTAACATCTCGTCGCTCAGCTCCAAGTTAACCTCTCGTCGTCCAGCTCCAAGTTAACCTCTCGTCGCCCAGCTCCAAGTTAACCTCTCGTCGCCCAGCTCCAAGTTAACCTCCCGTCGCCCAGCTCCAAGTTAACCTCTCGTCGCACCAACCCGAGAGAAACACACCACGGTAAATAAAAAGGGAAACAATTTAATGTTTCTTGGGCGGCCCAGTACCATTTGATCCACGGACCTGTGCCGATCCGCGGCCCAAGGGTTGGGGACCACTGGCTTAGACTTTTAATACCTGTGCATTGTAAGACTGTGAATAAATCTTATTATTCAACAAACGAACCCACGTTTCCTTTAGTGCCTACCTAGAGAATTTTGCAAGTCGCAACAAATATATATATATATATATATATATATATATATATATATATATATATATATATATAGAGAGAGAGAGAGATAGATAGATAGATAGATAGATAGATAGATAGATAGATAGATAGATAGATAGATAGATAGATAGATAGATAGATAGATAGATAGATAGATAGATAGATAGATAGATAGATAGATAAGGACAGATATCAAGACCGATAGATCTACAGACAAATATATTAATACAAATATATACAGACTGAGAGATATCAAAATCGATGGAACTCAACACTGACATCTGTTGAGGGTGGGGTCAAGTTTTTAAGTCTAGGATCAGAAGAAAATATAGGACAGTCTAGAGAGACAATTATAATTTAAAGTGGGTGTAGTGTGTGGCCCCACTCAGGCCCGGGGGGGGCACTGGCGGCGGAGCAGGGGGGCAGCGGCCCCCCCCTAAAACTTTTAAGGGGGCGGCGCCCCCCCCCCCCTTGAATTTCCAGTCTGCCCCCCCCCCCGAAAATTTTAACTTTTTTAACTTTGTAATTTATTTTAGTTTATATGTATCATTTTCATAATTCATTTGATTTATTTCTTAAATTTAATAAAAGAAATTATAATTAATTGACATTTTACAGTAATCACATTATTGAGAGTTGTTGTGGCATATTTTAAAATTAGTTGCAAGAACCCGGCTTTGCCCGGGTTTAAAATGTTTTCTGTTTATTTAAAAAGCGTAATTTGACGTTTAATTAAGATTTAAAATAAGACGCGTAAAAAAGGGTTTATTTACATGCAAATTGCAATAAAAGGGTACATTTATCTTAAAGCAATGGCAGTTCCTCTCTCTCTACCTCCCCTCCCTCCCTCTTTCCCTCCCTCTCTCTCCTCCCTCTCTCTCCCCTCCCTCTCTCTCTCCTTTTTCCCTCGCTCCCTCTCTCCCTCCCTCCCTCCCCCTCTCTCTCTCCCTCCCTCCCTCTTTCCCTCCCTCCCTCTTTCCCTCTCTCTCTCTCTCTTAGGCACGACTGTATCAAAAGATGACGATTCCTATGGATGAAGGAGTGGAATGTAATAATGTAGTAAGTAATGTGACGTTTGGTTCCCCGTACCGATCATATTTATAGTAAGTTAGCTATGTGGGAGAGAAGCTCGTAAAACCTGAAATCGGGGTAAAAGTTTGCCAATTTTCATGCCTTTGATATCCAAAATAATTAATTACAATTAAAGTACCCATTGAGATGGAACGAAACCTGTTTAAGAACATTCCCCATGTAATTTTGTGTACGTGTACCCAGTGGCGCAACCAGCAAAAAATGCTTAGGGGGGGGGGCTCACATATTGAAAAAAGACAGTTTGACAGTCTTTTTTGTAACTTTATAACGTAAATTATGTATTGATGATTTGGCCTGGGGGGTGGCTCAAGCCCCCCCCTGCCCCCCCCCCCGGTAGCGCCACTACGTGTATCAAATTTCACGTTATTTGGTTGTCTGGATCTTGAGTTTTAAGGGAACAGACAGACAGATAGCAAATGCGTCTTATAAGTATAGAGAAGTATTGCCATCTACCGAATGACGGCAAATGTAATTTTTAAAGAAAATACAATTACTTATTATCTTTTCATAAATTACTTTTTGTTTATTGAGTTTCCCTTTTCCGGTTTCATATTCATCATCATTCATGATAATTATCAGTAATTTTCTGATCTTATTTCACTATCAAATTTGTAAACAAACTGACATTACGAATCAGTTGACGACAGAAGTGCTCAATGTTCATTTTTATCTTTTTTAATATATTATTTTTTAATAATATCGATTAAATACTTGCTACAGAATTACTATATTCTATCATTGAATTAAGGGGGTAAAATTTGTCTTTCGGTCATATTTTGTCTTGCCCCTCCTTAAAATTTGGCTTGCCCCCTCTTAAATTATTTCGTTCCGCCGCCGGTGGGGGGGGGGGGGAGCCTAGCGTGTTTACCCGGTGATCCCACCGTTAATACCGCCTCTGTCTCTTTATCTACAGCAGAAGACTGTCAATTCCTCTGTAGTTGGGGATGGGGGGGACCTAATGGCAACACTTGTAGGGGGCCCCCTTGCTTTACCTAATCTGGTGTGACCTGGAAGTAGAAGGTCATGAAGTGACCTGGAAGTAGAAGGTCATGAAGTAACCTGGAAGTAGAAGGTCATGAAGTGACCTGGAAGTAGAAGGTCATGAAGTGATCTGCAAGTAGAAGACCAGCGTGGCCACGATGTTTAGAAAGAGCGAAAAATAAATTTTGTTCGAAACAATCTCTTTTAAAGAATTTTTTTTAAAACTGTCTACATAATTTTTTGAACTTGAGTAAAAATAAAATATTTAAACCTGTGTTATTGATTTCCGATTCACTTGCACTGGATTTACTGCTTGATTCTGGTTCATTCTGGTTTGATAAATTATGAAATTGAAGTTGAATGTTGAAAAGATTGGAATTAGGACTTAGGACGAAATATGATGTAAATAATGCGTACTATCTAATACTTTATAATCTGATTAGGATGAAATATGATGTAAATAATGCGTACTATCTAATTCTTTATAATCTGATTAGGATGAAATATGATGTAAATAATGCGTACTATCTAATTCTTTATAATCTGACTATAATTACATGAATAATAGACTTGACCTACTTGAAGAAATTTACATTTCTTTGCTGGTGACGCCTGACTCTCATTGCACGGAACTTTAGGGGGAAAATAAAACGTACAGAGAAGTTATACGTTGGTTGGTGTTTCTTTCTTTTGTAAAGATAACAATGATGGATTTATAGACGACAGACAGCAGGACGACAGACATATAGACGACAGACAGCAGGACGACAGACAGTAGTACGACAGACAGTAGGACGACAGACAGTAGGACGACAGACAGCAGGACGACAGACAGCAGGACGACAGACATATAGACGACAGACATCAGGACGACAGACAGTAGGACGACAGACATATAGACGACAGACAGCAGGACGACAGACAGCAGGACGACAGACATATAGACGACAGACATCAGGACGACAGACAGTAGGACGACAGACAGCAGGACAACAGACATCAGGACGACAGACAGCATTACGACAGACATATAGACGACAGACAGCAGTACGACAGACATATAGACGACAGACAGCAGTACGACAGACAGCAGAACGACAGACAGCAGGACGACAGACAGTAGGACGACAGACATATAGATGACAGACAGTAGTACGACAGACATATAGACGACAGACAGCAGTACGACATACATATAGACGACATAAAGCAGTACGACAGACATATAGACGACAGACAGCAGTACGACAGACAGTAGGACGACAGATAACAGGACGACAGACATATAGAAGACAGACATCAGGACGACAGACAGCAGGACGACAGACAGCAGGACGACAGACATCAGGACGACAGACAGCAGGACGACAGACAGCAGGACGACAGACAGTAGGATAACAGACATATAGACGACAGACATATGGACGACAGACAGCAGAACGACAGACATATAGACGACAGACATCAGGAAGACACACAGCAGGACGACAGACAGTAGGACGACAGACATCAGGACGACAGACAGCAGGACGACAGACAGTAGTACGACAGACATATAGACGACAGACATCAGGACGACAGACATCAGGACGACAGACAGTAGGATGACAGACAGTAGGACGACAGACAGCAGGACGACAGACATATAGACGACAGACAGTTGGACGACAGACATCAGGACGACAGACAGTAGGACGACAGACATATAGACGACAGACATCAGGACGACAGACATCAGGACGACAGACATATAGACGACAGACAGCAGAACGACAGACATATAGACGACAGACAGTTGGACGACAGACATCAGGACGACAGACAGTAGGACGACAGACATATAGACGACAGACATAGACGACAGACAGCAGTACGACAGACAGTAGGACGACAGATAACAGGACGACAGACATATAGACGACAGACATCAGGACGACAGACAGCAGGACGACAGACATATAGACGACAGACATCAGGACGACACACAGTAGGACGACAGACAGCAGGACGACAGACATATAGACGACAGACATCAGGACGACAGACAATAGGACGACAGACAGCAGGACGACAGACAGTAGGACGAAAAACAGTAGGACGACAGACAGCAGGACGACAGACAGCAGGACGACAGACAGGAGGACGACAGACAGCAGGACGACAGACAGTAGGACGACGACAGACAGTAGGACGACAGACAGCAGGACGACAGACATATAGAAGACAGACAGCAGGACGACAGACAGTAGGACGACAGACAGCAGGACGACAGACAGCAGGACGACAGACATATAGACGACAGACAGCAGAACGACAGACATATAGACGACAGACATCAGGACGACAGACATCAGGACGACAGACAGCAGGACGACAGACAGCAGGACGACAGACAGCAGGACGACACACATATAGACGACAGACAGTAGGACGACAGACAGTAGGACGACAGACATATAGACGACAGACATCAGGACGACAGACATCAGGACGATAGACAGCAGGACGACAGACAGCAGGACGACAGACATCAGGATAATACACATATAGACGACAGACATATAGACGACAGACAGCAGGACGACAGACAGTAGGACGACAGACAGCAGGACGACAGACAGTAGGACGACAGACAGCAGGACGACAGACAGCAGGACGACAGACATATAGACGACAGACAGTAGAACGACAGACATATAGACGACAGACATCAGGAAGACACACAGCAGGACGACAGACAGTAGGACGACAGACATCAGGACGACAGACTGCAGGACGACAGACAGCAGGATAACACACATATAGACGACAGACAGCAGGACGACAGACATCAGGACGACAGACAGTAGGACGACAGACAGCAGGACAACAGACAGCAGGACGACAGACATATAGACGACAGACAGCAGAACGATAGACAGCAGAACGACAGACATATAGACGACAGACATCAGGAAGACACACAGCAGGACGACAGACAGTAGGACGACAGACATCAGGACGACAGACAGCAGGACGACTGACAGTAGTACGACAGACATATAGACGACAGACATCAGGACGACAGACAGTAGGACGACAGACAGTAGGATGACAGACAGTAGGACGACAGACAGCAGGACGACAGACATATAGACGACAGACATCAGGACGACAGACATCAGGACGACAGACAGTAGGACGACAGACATCAGGACGACAGACAGCAGGACGACAGACAGCAGGACGACAGACAGCAGGACGACAGACAGTAGGATAACAGACATATAGACGACAGACATATGGACGACAGACAGCAGAACGACAGACTGTAGGAGAACGAGAGATAGAGTAAATGTGTAACGCTCATCTTTGTAAAACTAATGGATGGAAATAAACTTTATAAAAAGAAAATCTTACATTCTCTTGACCTTTCATCGTCAGCATGTTGTCTGACCCAAACTATTTCTCCGATATCCTCCATTTGATCTTGCATTGAGGTCGATCAAACTAGTTACTTGAGATAATGAATGGGATCGTACAAACTAGTTACTTGAGATAATATTCATATATATATATATATATACTAGCAGTGTACCCGGCGTTGTCCGGTAAGTCGGGAGTTCCAACGGGACACTTGAACCATTTCGAATACACCATAAAGTAAAGATATGGGCGCTAATTTACCAAATGTGCAGAACTGACCTACATTTCATACATTACAAATTACGTTTTACCCATAAACACTAACCAAACCAAACCAAACACCGTTAGGTAAAGATTCTGGTGCTAATGTGTGCCACCTACCAAATATGCCACCTACCTGATGTACATCTCATACGTCACTAATTACGTTTTACCCGTCAACGCTAATAACTTAGAATTATTTGTTTAAACAGTAATTAATTCTCTCAATGTTAAAATCAAAACGAAGCACTGCAATAATGATCAAATTATTTTATTTTCTCTGCCATTCTGCAGCACTGAGGCAAGTTGGTGTGGCACGATACAGCACACGCTCGCACGTTCGATTCGGCTTCGTACTATCTTTCTTAATTTCGTACTTATACTTAAATGTATATATATATATATATATATATATATATATATATATATATATATATATATATATATATATATTAATCCAGAACTCAACAAAGTGAAATGAAATATTTGCTGTTTATTTTCAAATTAGCTGAATATAATTCACATTAGCTGAATATAATTCACATTAGCTGAATATAATTCACATTAGCTGAATATAATTCACATTAGCTGAATATAATTCACATTAGCTAATCTCCAATGAAAAAAAAAATCATTCAAAGCACAAAATTTATTTCTATAATTTTAGTACGAAGGCAGCTTTGTCTATTTATAGAAAGCATTAGGTCATCATTTCGGGAAATCCCGAATTCACTTGTCAAGGTCTCATTATTATACTATTACATCATTATTATACTATTATATCATTATTATACTATTATATCATTATTATACTATTATTAGTTGTTTTATCTTCGAACCCAATTTCTTATGTGCCTTTGAGACTAATACATTACAGGATCATTGATTTATTTGTTTAGTAAAATGTACTGTTATAATGTACTGTTATAATGTACTGTTATAATGTACTGTTATAATGTACTGTTATAATGTACTGTTATCTTATTTTAACAAAAAAAAGTCGAATTTAAAATAAATAATGATATACTTACAGTCACATAGGCCATTCCATAAGATTGAACAAATGTAACTTACACATTAAAAGTAATATATCAGAGTTTCCTTTTTATATATTTATTTCAGTACTCCAGTGAAGAAAACGAATATATTTTTAAATATTCCAAGTACAGTATCAGAATGTTCAATGTGTGATCGATTTTTCAAACAAACCGATTATTTATTGTTTCCTCACAAAATGAACCTCGATGTTCTAGCAGGGAAACCCCCATTGTAAGGAAATCAATACAAAGGCGAAACTAAATGGAAGAGAAGAGGAATCTAACATTCTAACATTTCTTTACTAATTTATAAAACAAATTTTAGTTGTAGTTAGTTTGTTATTATTAATACAACAGTAGCGTCATGTTGATGAAGGCATGACAGTGTTACGCTTACTAGAAAGAGAGAGAATATAGGTCAATCGTGTCAACTATTTTTGGGGCCGCGTGCCCTAATTCAACCAATAAAAACCACTTATTTATACCAAGGTGACAACACTCCAATTAATATTAAAGGAAGTGGTATTATAGTCGCGTCTGGACTGATGGTACGCGCACCACAGGTTCGCCACCTCTGTTATACATATTGGACTCACTATCAATATTTGACCTCATTTGTGAACTTTGAACTGTAGCTTAAGGTTACTGAAGTGAAACCGAACTAAAAAAAATGTGTGAGGCTTTTTATGAAACTCAGTCTCGTGAATGTGAGAGGTTGGGGGTCATAAATACTTTATTAAATTAATTAATAAATCTCTCTCGGACTAAGAAAGAAAGTTACAGTCTTCAACCACTCTAAAACCACTATTAAGAACACTCGAATCTTTCAATTTATTACAGGCATCATCTATAAATATTAATTGTTGTTTTTTGTTTTCGTTTAGAAATGAGTTTGGGGGGGTATTAAATAATATAATTCATTGCGATATGTGTGTTTTATTATCAAATAGTCTAGACGTACTATTGAAGTGTACTATTTGTTATCATAATCCTTGACGGCTGTATTTTATAGTCACAACAATAACACCTGGTCACAGACACACTAGTAACACAACTGTGTGCTAGATACAGAACTCACATAGTTATATATTCTCATGAACCGTTCATAGTATTGTAGCTACATTAACGAGAATATGACATGAAATTTAACATCAATAAAACTTCAATAAAAAATAGACATTTGTCAAAAAAAACACGAAAAGTGATTGGTCAATCAAATCATTGAGTTTCTAAAGACTCTGACGTTTCTTGAATCTGGGTGGTTATTGTTGATTCTGGAAATATTGACATGTCAAAGCATTCAGTAAAATGTATTATAACTGATAAACATCTTGCATTGTCTATTACATAATGATTACATCATAACATGTATCGATACTTTGTTGTAACTAACAGGTAATCGATATCGTCTTATGTAACTGGTGGTTCATATTGTCATAAATTAATGAAATTATTTTAAATAGAAGGATATATATATATATATATATATATATATATATATATATATATATATATATATATATATCACATACGTATATTGTAATGTTCGCAATAAATAATACCTATTTCATATTGTTTGTAAAAATAATATTCAGTTTGTATTATCTGCAACATAATGCAGATTTAAGATTATCTGTTCTATCCGATGTTTATCTACCTGCTACTTTTGCAGTCAGACTTTTCTCTGCTAACAGTCTATTTACCTGTTACTTCTGCAGCCAGACTTTTCTCGTCTGTCTTCTGCTGCAAAGAAGCCTTTTCATTGGATAGTTTTTTGGGTTTCTTGAAACAGGGTTGGGTGATCCCTGCGAGGCAGACGATGGTCAGCACGGACATAAGAATCAAAATGTAGTACCACGTGGTGGTCAAGGGGGGTGCATGACGTCTGCGAGGAGGCGACGTTGTTGTAGTCAGTGTGATCTGGGTGCTGGTCAGGTCGATGTACTCCTCCTCAATATTGGCCCCTTCAAAACAGTATACGCCCCTGGTTCCTTTCACACAACGGTGGCAGTAACCCTCGTAGGTGCACCTGAACTTATCGCAGGAGGCGCTGCACAGCTCAGAGCAGTCAGGGCCGTAAACGGGTGGCGCACACTCTAGGAAATTATTTGAGTTGAGGTCATGAAGAGAGATGATTATTTGTATCAAACATTCAATACAGTTTGTTTAGCCAGATTAAAGTGTGTAAGTATAAGTGCTAAACCAATAGCTGAAATACACTAAACCAATAGATGAAATACACTAAACCAATAGATGAAATACACTAAACCAATAGATGAAATACACTAAACCAATAGATGAAATACACTAAACCAATAGATGAAATTCACTAAACCAATAGATGAAATACACTAAACCAATAGATGAAATACACTAAACCAATAGATGAAATATAATAAACCAATAGATGAAATACACTAAACCAATAGATGAAATATAATAAACCAATAGATGAAATACACTAAACCAATAGATGAAATATAATAAACCAATAGATGAAATACACTAAACCAATAGATGAAATATAATAAACCAATAGATGAAATTCACCGAATCAAAGACACCATGTCCTCCATATTTCATCACATCATCAACGTGTCTAAATTTGCGCTTCACTTACCTCCATAAGCTTCGAATTCACAAATAGATAAAGTGCCACTGGTATTGGAGACCGAAATTTCAATAAATTTAACTGGGCCATCAGTGTTTCGTACCAACATTGTAGTCTCAGTGTGCATAGTTTGACAGTAATTACTTATCGTAATTCTATTCTCGTTCATTAACCTCAAGGAAAAATTAACACCTATATCGATACCTGAAATTGAGATTAAACAATGGTTTGAGTAATCGCTTTATTTAAATGATGAAAAACTTTATAAATCGCTATGTATACTTGAGATCTAGATTCATAAAATATTCACAACTATGAACGTTTTCTGTGGGGAAATAATTACTGGAAAAAACAATTAAGTCATCATGACTGATTCCAGCCAACAACAGAATTTATATTTATTAAAAAGGCCTCAATTAATATTTTGAAAAACAATATTTTTGATCGATAAAAATGTGGACTACCCCATTAAAAGTGCCATTGTCGGCTAAAATGAATGAAAAGTAACCAGGATTAAATTAGATTTATTGCTAAATTACCTCAAATTATTAGGTTACAGAAAATTACAATAAACTAATCAGCCTCTGTACACAGAACTAAATACTCTCACATACAACCTGTCTATTACTGTCACACACACCTGTCTATTACTGTCACATACACCTGTCTATTACTATCACATACACCTGTCTATTACTGTCACATACACCTGTCTATTACTGTCACATACACCTGTCTATTACTGTCACATACACCTGTCTATTACTGTCACATACGCCTGTCTATTACTATCACATACACCTGTCTATTACTGTCACATACACCTGTCTATTACTATCACATACACCTGTCTATTACCGTCACATACACCTGTCTATTTTTGTTTTGATCAACTGTCCCACCACTAACAGAGAGAATTTCTTACTCTCGAGATAAATGACCACTCTGTCCAGTAAAACTGTTGAAGAAAAGGAAATTTCCCAAGTTGGGTTTCTGTCTCCGACTTGAGTCCTGGAACATTTTGGCCCGTGGGTCACTCCATCAACGGCCAGTAGGCCGCGCCGTGCAGCGCCACCTGGATCTTCGTAGTAACTTGACATGTTGGTGGCTTGACGTACGGCCAAATTACGACCTACAGATGTACACAAAATATACACAATCTCAACTGACGGCCAAATTACGACCTACAGATGTACACAAAATATACACAATCTCAACTGACGGCCAAATTACGACCTACAGATGTACACAAAATATACACAGTCTCAACAGACGGCCAAATTACGACCTACAGATGTACACAAAATATACACAATCTCAACAGACGGCCAAATTACGACCTACAGATGTACACAAAATATACACAGTCTCAACAGACGGCCAAATTACGACCTACAGATGTACACAAAATATACACAATCTCAACAGACGGCCAAATTACGACCTACAGATGTACACAAAATATACACAATCTCAACAGACGGCCAAATTACGACCTACAGATGTACACAAAATATACACAATCTCAACAGACGGCCAAATTACGACCTACAGATGTACACAAAATATACACAATCTCAACAGACGGCCAAATTACGACCTACAGATGTACACAAAATATACACAATCTCAACTGACGGCCAAATTACGACCTACAGATTACATAAAATATACACAGTCTCAACAGACGGCCAAATTACGACCTACAGATGTACACAAAATATACACAATCTCAACAGACGGCCAAATTACGACCTACAGATGTACACAAAATATACACAATCTCAACAGACGGCCAAATTACGACCTACAGATGTACACAAAATATACACAATCTCAACAGACGGCCAAATTACGACCTACAGATGTATACAAAATATACACAATCTCAACAGACGGCCAAATTACGACCTACAGATGTATACAAAGTATACACTATCTCACTAAGTCGATTATTTTCGCCCCAAAACTATGTTCCAGAACTACTGAGAGCATTTTGATAAGTTTGAGAGAAGGAAATAATAGATGAATGACCAGATAGATGAATGACTAGATAGATAAATGACTAGATAGATGAATGGCTAGATAGATGAATGACTAGCTAGATGAATGACTAGCTAGATAAATGACTAGATAGATGAATGACTCGCTAGATGAATGACCAGATAGATGAATGACTGGATAGATGAATGGCTAGATAGATGAATGGCTAGATAGATGAATGACTAGCTAGATGAATGACTAGCTAGATAAATGACTAGATAGATGAATGACTAGCTAGATGAATGACCAGATAGATGAATGACTGGATAGATGAATGACCAGATAGATGAATGACTGGATAGATAAATGACTAGATAGATGAATGACTAGCTAGATGAATGACTAGATAGATGAATGACTAGCTAGATAAATGACTAGCTAGATAAATGACTAAATAGATGAATGACTAGATAGATGAATGACTAGCTAGATGAATGACTAGATAGATAAATGACAAAGATTAATTCATAAACAACTTTTCCCACAGACAGCAGACTTGCCTCCACTGACGTAGACGGCACACAGACTTTTAGTTGCATTGCCATCAAATGTTAGGTCAACTTGACACACATATGAACTTATGGTACACATAATAATCAGCGTACTGTTGTCCACTTCAATGTCCCTTCTGTCCGGGCAGGGTCCGGTGAAACAGTGCAGGTTGGTATGACCTCCAAATGTCACAGTTATATTCTTCAGATTCACTAACAGCAATTTAATTGACATGTAATGGGTTTGTATTATCGTTGTTGTATCGTTGTTGTATCGTTGTATTATCGTTGTATTATCGTTGTATTATCGTTGTTGTATCGTTGTTGTATCGTTGTATTATCGTTGTTGTATCGTTGTATTATCGTTGTTGTATCGTTGTATTATCGTTGTTGTATCGTTGTATTATCGTTGTTGTATCGTTGTTGTATCGTTGCATTATCGTTGTTGTATCGTTGTATTATCGTTGTATTATCGTTGTTGTATCGTTGTATTATCGTTGTATTATCGTTGTTGTATCGCTGTAGCAGCCACGATGGCGATATTTGTAATAGCAGAGTAATAGTCGTAAAAAAGTAGTGTTTAGTAATAGTAGTTAAATAGTAGTGTGAAAGTATTGTAATAGTACTGTTAAAGTAGTGGTATTTACTATACAACCGTCAAGTGTAAACCCTTTGTGTACCATAAATTTAAATAAAATAATCCCACAGTGATGTCAGGTTAAACTCTATAAGTGAGTTTTAATATGTTGGACATTCTAACATTATTTTGAAATGACAGTATGCAACCAGCTTAAATATATCTGCACTGAACTATGTCAAACAAATAGAACTTTTGACCTATACTGTTAGAATCGACTGTGCAATGTCACTGGTCTTTTAGTTGTATTGTTTGTAAACAAAACAAATAAAACTGAAGTGCTCACCTGCGGACTCTGCCTCTACCTGTATCCAGGTGAAAACCTCTGGATGGTCAAACGTAATGGTCAGTGGACTGATGGCTGTAAATGTCCGCGAGCACCTGCGTGACGTCCTGGTCTTCATTTCTACCTGACTAACGTTGGCCCAGGTAATACAATCTTCTGTAGTAAGAGAGAAAGATTGAAACAAGCTATCTGTATGGCTAATCTTTTATACGGCTACTTAATGTATCTGTTTTTGTTTCTATGTTTTATAAGTATACAAGTTAAGCCTATCGTATTATAAGTTACTTTATTTTTCAGTTATTTTTAATAGCTGTGTAGTGAATGTTAAGGGGCTACCCGGTGTTCTTCTCTTAATAAAATGTCAAGTCAAGATTCTTAAAAAATATATATACAACCTGTAGCAAATTTGTAGCAAATAATGCAACCATTGAAAAGAAAAACAATCTTAATTTTTTCAAAAAAAAAATAAGAACCAAAAAATATAGAAGAGTGATTGAAATTAACAATTTCACTTACTGTACTGACATTGAGTACCAAAGTACTTACTGTACTGACATTGAGTACCGAAGTACCCCAGTTGACATGTGACATTTTTCTTACAGTATCCGTCTCTTGCACACTGAAAATTTTCACATCTGCAGATTCTGTCACATTCCTTGCCGAACCATCTCGGCAGACAACCTGACATCAAAGTCAATGTTACTCTATTTACTGACATAATGGTGTTTTGTGAAATATATTGGAAATCTAATATCATATATCATAATTTACAAGTGATGATCTTATTCCAGTATGACTGATGTGTTGTACCAGTATGACTGATGTGTTGTACCAGCATGACTGTTGTGTTGTACCAGCATGACTGATGTGTTGTACCAGTATGATGTACCAGTATGACCGATGTGTTGTACCAGTATGACCGATGTGTTGTACCAGTATGACCGATGTGTTGTACCAGTATGACCGATGTGCTGTACCAGTATGACTGATGTGTTGTACCAGTATAACTGATGTGCTGTACCAGTATGACTGATGTGTTGTACCAGTATGACTGATGTGTTGTACCAGTATGATGTACCAGTATGGCTGATGTGTTGTACCAGCATGACTGATGTGTTGTACCAGTATGACTGATGTGTTGTACCAGTATGACTGATGTGTTGTACCAGTATGACTGATGTGCTGTACCAGTATGGCTGATGTGTTGTACCAGTATGATGTACCAGTACGACTGATGTGTTGTACCAGTATGAATGATGTGTTATACCTGCAGGACTGTTGTGTTGCACCAGTATGACTGTTGTGTTGTACCAGTATGACTGATGTGTTGTACCAGTATGACTGATGTGTTGTACGATATCGTCTCAAATTTCAAGATGACATCTCAAGATGTTTTGTAAATTTGCAGGAAATTTTACGTTTATGATTGTGTTTGTGACTTATTGTGTGTATGTAAATGTTTGTGTCTGTGTGTGTTTTAGTGTGTGTGTCTATGTCTTTTTGTGTGTGTCTCTGTGTTGGTGTGAGTGAATGTGTCTGTTGAGCTGTGTCTATGTGTGTCTGTTGATGTCAGAGTGTGTATCTTTAGGTTCGAGTGTGTGTTTGTGCCTGTTTGTGGAAGTGTGTGAGTCAATACTTTTGTCTAATTGCGTGTGCTAGTGGGTGAGTTTAATCATCTGTGTTTGTACAAACGTATCCCAACTATAAAAACATGTTATTTGACTTTTACTATGAAAGATTGAACCTTTACCGTTCTCGGTATTATGTGTGGCGTCTTCATCTACTCGACCATCTCCATCATCATCTGAATAAAATAAAAGTTCCAGTCAACAAGATGGTATGTGTAAATGAGTAACGTAGCGAGTAATAGTCAACTCGTCTCACTGTGTGTCTTCTCCGCGTGTGACTGACCGGTCTGCTACTGGTCGTAACTCTCCGTCACAGCACGGCGCCTTCTACAGGCAATCCACCCACGCTGGTCGCTGATGGTGTCAGCAGTTCCCCGCCGAAACCAAGGGTGTAGGTCATTGCATGGGTGGCGAACGACACTATTTTATCACTAGTATCAAGGCAGGGGTGAACGACCGAATGAACAATGTGTAGGCGTTGTACTAAAGTCGTGATTGCATCTTTCATGTTGAGGGTAGGGCTCAGGCCCGTAGCCAGGTCAAAGTAAGCAGGGGCCACCAATACCCAGCAGGGGCCACCAATACCCAGCAGGGGGCAGCAATACCCAGCAGGGGGCACCAATACCCAGCAGGGGCCACCAATACCCAGCAGGGGGCAGCAATGCCCAGCAGGGGCCACCAATACCCAACAGGGGCCATCAATACCCAGCTGGGGCACCAATACCCAGCAGGGGCCACCAATACCCAGCAGGGGGCACCAATAACCAGCAGGGGGCACCAATAACAAGCAAGGGGGCACCTTTACTTTTTCTTTTTTTTCCTCTTTTTCCTCTTTTTTAAACGGGGGGGGGGCACTCCATACCAGAGATGAGCGGACAGCGGACGCGTCCGCTTGCGGACGCAGATCCGCAGACTTTTCCGAATCCGCGGACTGACAGCGGACGCTTCGTATGGTTAAGTTGCGGACTCGCGGACTGACGCGGATCTTCTTTAGCGTTACCATAAAAAATTTCAAGTCATTTAAACAGCTAAATTTCAGCAATGCGGACGCGCGGACTGACTGCGGACCAATGTTGTAAGATTCTGCGGACGCGGATCATTGATAGAGATCCGCGGACGGACGCGGACGCTAAATTTCAAGATCCGCACACCTCTGCTCCGTACCTTCCGGGCGGGGGGGGGGCACGCTCCCCCCCCCCAGCACCCACCCTTGGCTACGGGGCTTGTAGGGCTGCGACCAAATGGCGGGGGTGAAGCAGAGTTATAAGTGTGTAGCAGTGTATAGCAGTATAGAGCAGCAATTAGCTGTGTATAATAGTATATAAACCGTGCATGGCAGTATATAGTCAATTGTAGCCATGTATATCAGTGTTTGGCAGAACGGATGTGTTTCGAAGTGTATAGCAGTATATTGCAGTGTATAGCAGTATTTAGCAGTTCATAGCTGTATGGCTGTATATTGTGTATATAGCAATGTTTTGCTGTGTAGTCCTTTTAGTGTATAAGCAATATAGCTATGTACAGCAGTGTACAGCAGTATACAACAGTATATAGCAACGTACAGCAGTATACAGCAGTGTATAGCAGTATACAGCGGTGTGCAGCAGTGTATAGCAGTGTACGGCAGTGTACAGCAGCGTACAGCAGTGTACAGCAGTGTATATCTGTGTACAGCAGTGTATAGCAGTGTACAGCAGTGTATGGCTGTGTGCAGCAGTGTACACCTTCCTACTTGCCTATATTGTTGACCAGCTCCTCATCAATATCCTCATCACAATCGTTGTCCACGCCATCTCCTGTAACCATGGTTACAACCACACACTTGGGGGCCTGTGTTGTTGTTGGCTGTGTATCAGACTGGTTGGCCGGGCTGCTGGTCTGTATATCAGACTGGTTGGCCGGGCTTCTGGTCTGTATATCAGACTGGTTGGCCGGGCTTCTGGTCTGTATACCAGATACAAAAAAGGCAGCGATTACTTTTTGTTTTTCAGTGAAACTGTCAAAGTTAACACATTGCCCACAACTTTAGTTAACGAAAGAAAGACTTGTAATCGTACTTTAGTGTTAGTAATCGTGACAAAAATTGTAGTAATCGTTACAATAGTTTTACTAATCGTCACAATAGTTTTAGTAATCGTTACATTATTATTAGTAATCGCTAGAATAGAACTAGTCATCTAGTTTGTGTACCCTAGTGGAAGTAATCGTTACATTATTGTTAGTACTCGTTCAATGGTGCCAGTAGTCTACTCGATTGCCGATACTATTTACCAAATGTTAACAATTTAACTAGGTTGGAAATAATTCTACATTCCAAATGTTAGCAATTTAACAAGGTTGAAAATAATTCTACATGCCAAATGTTAACAATTTAACTAGGTTAGAAATAATTCTACATGCCAAATGTTAACAATTTAACTAGGTTGGAAATAATTCTACATGCCAAATGTTAACAATTTAACTAGGTTGGAAATAATTCTATATGCCAAATGTTAACAATTTAACTAGGTTAGAAATAATTCTACTTTCCAAATGTTAACAATTTAACTAGGTTAGAAATAATTCTACATGTCAAATGTTAACAATTTAACTAGGTTGGAAATAATTCTACATGCCAAATGTTAACAATTTAACTAGGTTGGAAATAATTACCATGCCAAATCATTAACAATTTAACTAGGTTGGAAATAATTCTACATGCCAAATGTTAACAATTTAACTAGGTTGGAAATAATTCTACATGCCAAATGTTAACAATTTAACTAGGTCGGAAATAATTCTACATGCCAAATGTTAACAATTTAACTAGGTTGGAAATAATTCTACCTTTAAAGTGGATGTGGTGGTCGGTGGAATGAACTCATCGCCGAAATGTACCGGAGATAAACTGGGCAGATGTCCGTAAGCTGCGTACACGTAGCAGCCAAACGGCTGATTCGTTGAGCTCAGTAGTCGGAACATTCTCAAAGACTCGAAATCGCTGGTGCCTGGCACGGCAATTTTCCAAACAGCACTGACTATATCAGTAAAAACTTCCAGAACGTCTTTACTGAAACTATTTATCAAGTCATTTATTGGTTAAAAATGACTTTATCTCCAAAGTGGGTGAATTTGAAGACAGAAATCAAAAATAATGTCCCAATAGTGTTAGTATAACATGTCCCAATAGTGTTATTTTAAGATGTACCAATAGTCACAGTTCAACTTTTCATCCTGCTAGGGACATAACTGATTCAATTTCTACTTGCTATCATGTCCTGAGTCTATTTGACAATAATTAGTAACAAAACTAAAACATAATATGAAATAATGAAAAACTAATTGATTACGTGGAAGCCATACTAAACTCAATAATAAATGTATTTGTGAGACAGCTTACATTATTCAATGCTGTATTAACAACAATAAATGTATTTGTGAGACACAGCTTACATTATTCAATGCTGTATTAACAACAATAAATGTATTTATGAGACAGAGCTTACAATACTCAATGCTGTATTAACAACAATAAATGTATTTATGAGACAGAGCTTACATTATTCAAGGCCGTTTTAACAACCATTAATGTGACAATAATTACCTATTAATGGCGGCGCCATTCAACATCAGGTCATTACGGTCCATTAAAATTTGAGCCACAAAAACAACATGTTGAGTTTCACCTCTGGGTAGTCTATTGCATGAATAAAAACACACAAGAAAGTAAATCATTTAAATGACATTGATACAGACTGGTTTCAATCTTATCTATGATATGCCAGTAGTTCACTTTCGTTGGCGTGTGATTGCTAGAGATAACTGTCAGGCTAATAGCAGATGTACTAGAAATAATTCCGTAAGTTTTAATTACTGAAATATAATGGAACAAAGATCTGGTTTAATAACTACATTCAATTTAGAAATAACGTGGTATTCTATGCGATTATACAAGCTAATCATTCAATGACTGATGCCGAGCCAAGCAAGAGATTGTTTTCACGATTCGAACTTCAAACAAACACAACCGCATCAATTACATAAACTAACATATAACATGCATTAATTACGTTTATTGGTTGAATGCACCAATTACGTTTATTAGTTGGATGCACCAATTACGTTCAATGGTTGGATGCACCAATTACGTTCAATGGTTGGATGCACCAATTACGTTTATTGGTTTAATGGATAGGTGCATACAACAATTGTATACATTGATTCATGCAGCGCATCTATTGAATGAACTTATTACCTATGTAATGCATCGACTAAATTAAGCCACGCATCTATTGCAGTAATTCTCAAAGTGTGGATTGTGGAAAGTTGCATTAGGTGGTTTATCTCATTTTTTTTCTCATTTATCACATAAAAATCAAGAGAAGTTTTAAAATCACCGTGGGCCCCGTGACAAACCTCGGTGTTGATGGCCATGTCAGCAAACAATCAGAAGAATGTATTGTAATGAATAATGAACAAGGTGGTCCCGATACCCTTGGTCTCCCTCCCCCCAGTGCTACCATAACTGTGGACACTTGTATTCGTTTGACCAGTACCTGCTATATCTAATCTGTGCCAATCAATATACAAATAAATTGATTTCATTATATTTATTTCAAACAAGCATGGTATAACTTTCAATAAATCTTTGCAGCTAGTATATCGATAAAACTACTGGAGTAAAAACCGTACGTCCAAATGTATTCTGTTTCAAACAGTTGGTTGGGTACGATGATACACAACAACTGGGGCTTTTGGTTTCGATGAACGACCAGCATGACTTGCAGACTTGAGTTGCTTTCAATCAAAATGAGTTTATCTTGTATCTGACAGAAAAAATGTACGCGAGAGATCAATACAGAGAATCAGTGTCGGTGTGATGGAGGCGGTATGATGGGGCCGGTGTGATGGGGTCGGTGTGATGGAGGCGGTATGATGGGGCCGGACTGCAGCATGAGACCCCTGACAAACTTTGATAACATGGACCCAGTTTTTAAGCAAAATAAATAGGCTCTACACAAGTTCACTACACCAGACCACCACACCAGACCACCACATCCTACCACCACACCAGACCACCACATCCTACCACCACATCCTACCACCACACAAGGCCACCACACCAGATCACCACACCAGACCACCACACCAGACCACCACATCCTACCACCACACCAGACCGCCACACCAGACCACCACATCCTACCACCACACCAGACCACCACACAAGGCCACCACGACAGACCACCACACCAGACCACCACACCAGACCACCACATCCTACCACCACATCCTACCACCACACAAGGCCACCACAACAGACCACCACAACAGACAACTGTACCATAGGGAGATGTGTGCATACTTTGTGTGAATGAAACAGTGGGTGGCAGCCAATCTGGATAATTTTATCCATAACTGGAATTTATGTTTATAAATCTGGGTTTCTATAGATGGCCAGGGGGGGGGGGTATTAGTCAATTCATATAGCTCGGTACAAATGTAGGTCAGACAATTCATATTTATTTCAGCACTCGTAAATCCCTTTGCTATATTTAGATAACGAAATCAAAATGTACAAATCGTCATCAAAAAAGATATGTGACGTCAAGAAAAGAATTAATCACCTGTGGATAACTTTGTGAATTTTCCTTTTTTTTTTTTTGATTGTTTTCTGGAGTTCTACCATGTTGTTAACCGCTGTCGCCCGAACCGATAAGGCGCCATTGTGGGGAAAATCGTGTCCACCCCCCCCCCCCCCCCCCGATTCACGGTCTAGTTCGCATGGACTCACCGGTGTATAAAGAAATGTTGTGCGATGATGTGTCACTTTGTCCCCAGCTGTGACAGTGAATAAGACATTTTCCCCAGTGCCCACTGACAGGTACGACGGCCGCTGGTCAACGAGGAATGCCATGTATTGTATGCAGTGACTGACTAGGTCAGTGGACAGAACTGACTCTGTGAAATCAGCGCATTGAAAAACAAGGTTTTGTCTCAGACAATTTTTTTTATCAGACAATGTTTTTTTTTATCGGACAATTTAATCAGACAATGTTTTTTATCAGACAATTTAATCAGACAATGTTTTTTATCAGACAATGTTTTTTTTCTGACACAATGTTTTTTATCAAACAATGTTTTTTATCAGACAATTTAATCAGACAATGTTTTTTATCAGACAATTTAATCAGACAATGTTTTTTATCAGACAATGTTTTTATCAGACAATTTAATCAGACAATGTTTTTTATCAGACAATGTTTTTATCAGACAATTTAATCAGACAATGTTTTTTTTTTAATTTCTTTCTTACGTCATATTCTTGCCAATATTCCAAATAATCTTCTTCACTTTATCACAAATGCACAAAGATGGATAATGTATCCAGGGCCGGCAAAAGGTGAGGAGAACTCAAGATGTGGGTCCACCTTCCCCCAAATACACAAAGAAGACCGCACCCCTCCAACAATTTACATATTTTTCTCCAGTGTCGCAAATAAATGAATGGGGCTCAAAAATTAACATTAATGCCCCCCCCCGGGAATGTTTTTTTTTTTTTAAATTTGGAGATTCCTCGTTACCCCCCCCCCCCCTCTGTCTCTTCGCTACACCGCAAATAATACTTTCATAGGCCCCCAGTGACACCAGCTTTTGGCAACTCGTATGACAATCCCTCTCTTGACCTCTCATCATGCACTCCCTCTCTTGGCCTCTCATCATGCACTCCCTCTCTTGGCCTCTCATCATGCACTCCCTCTCTTGACCTCTCATCATGCACTCCCTCTCTTGGCCTCTCATCATGCACTTCCTATAGGCCCCGCATATAACACTCCCTCTCTTGGCCTCTCATCATGCACTCCCTATAGGCCCCGCATATGACACTCCCTCTCTTGACCTCTCATCATGCACTCCCTTTCTTGACCTCTCATCATGCACTCCCTCTCTTGGCCTCTCATCATGCACTCCCTATAGGCCCCGCATATGACACTCCCTCTCTTGACCTCTCATCATGCACTCCCAATAGGCCCCGCATATGACACTCCTTCTCTTGACCTCTCATCATGCACTCCCTATAGGCCCCACATATGACACTCCCTCTCTTGACCTCTCATCATGCACTCCCTATAGGCCCCGCATATGACACTCCCTCTCTTGACCTCTCATCATGCACTCCCTATAGGCCCCGCATATGACACTCCCTATAGGCCCCACATATGACACTCCCTCTAGGCTACCTCTGCTAACTGTTACAAAATAAATTTTAAAATGTCATTTTTAAAGTGCTACATTACCTATTGCCAGGTTAGTTTGTGTATTACTGTCATGGTAACTACCAACAATGACACCAAAAGACGAATTAGCAGACACGGTCACACCTGGCGTAGTCAAATGATAACAATTATTCAGAATAATATCTTTTCACGGCAGTTATAGATTAATCAAAGCAGTGCTATTTTGAGTCTTGCCATTTATATTCTATCATGTAAATGTTTTGATGTGTAAATAATGTAGCGTTAGGCTAATTAATATAGATTCTTGTAATTGTGTTTATTTTTCTGATGAAAATATCCTTTCAAATTCTCATTCATTATCGGTAAATATGACTGAGACAGACTGAGTCAGACTAAGACTGAGATAGACTGAGACTGAGACAGACTGAGATAGACTGAGACTGAGACAGACAGAGAGTGAGACAGAAACATACTAAGACTGAGATAGACTGAGACAGACAGAGACTGAGACAGACTGAAACAGACAGAGAGTGAGACAGACTGAGATAGACAGAGACTGAGATAGACTGAGACAGATAGAGACTGAGTCACAGATTGACAGACTGAGATAATTTTAACAAGATTTAGTAAATAAGTAAATGAAACATTTATAAATGAAACGTTTAAACAAAACTTATGCAACAAAGAGCATCCATACACTTCTACAGATTTCACAATTACATTTTGATAGATTCACTATTTCATTTTGTTACATTCACAATTACATTTTGATAGATTCACTATTATATTTTGATAGATTCACTATAAAATTTTAATAGATTCATTATTACATTTTAATAGATTCACTATTACATTTTGACAGATTCACAATTACATTTTAATAGATTCCCAATTACATTATGATAGATTCACCATTACATTTTGATAGATTCACTTCTATTTGATAGATTCACTATTACATTTTGATAGATTCACTGTTACATTTTGATAGATTCACTGTTACATTTTGATAGATTCACTATTATATTTTGATTGATTCACTATAAAATTTTAATAGATTTCATGTTTCACAGTTTGAAAGACTTCAATAACTTGAATTGGATTATATTTCAATATTTACCTTTGAAACTGACGTCACTGCGCCTTCCATCCCAGTCAATGCAAATGTTGAAACTTTGATATCTACCGTAGAGAACGGAGGCATAATGACTTACGAACATTTGATTGGTTAAATACTTGACATGTTTGATTGGTTAAATACTTGACATGTTTGATTGGTTAAATACTTGACATGTTTGATTGGTTAAATACTTGACATGTTTGATTGGTTAAATACTTGACATGTTTGATTGGTTAAATCAAACACTAAAACATTTTCTTTACTTTCAGTATTTTTTAAACCAGTGTGTAAAGTACACTAAATCTCTAAATAGATTTTTTTTTTAAATTTCCAATAAAACCACCAGATTATGCTGCGGGCGAGTGATGGAACAATGATTGGAATAGGGTCGGAAATATCGATACTGGTTTGTATGAAAATCGGAATCGAAACATGTTAAGCGTAAATTATGTATACCAGCAAAATTCAAACTATAAACCTTGTGTGCAGCTTCTCTTTATTTTATGGGCCCGTTATTTTCTTCTGCGTTCGGGGCCCCATCAAAGCTTAGCCCGACCCTGCCTCTTGGCCCTATAAATGGGCCTTAAAAGAAGAGTGCAATGACCAAGGAGGCACTAAGGGAGATATGGAGTGAACTTTCACCTTGACCTGCACCATTCCTTTGGGTCACACTGACCCCCAGCCCTGCACGTAGCACCTGACAGACGGCTACGCCGATTAATGCATGTATAATATAACGTATAGGTGAATACATGTATAATATATCGTGTATTTGAATAAATGTATAATATATCGTATAGTTGAATACATGTATAATATATCGCATAGTTGAATACATGTATAATATAACTTATAGTTGAATGAACCTAACGAAAATCATCGGAGTAAAATACTACATAACAGTTGAAGTGATCCACAGATCTGATAAATACAAAACATCTTGTGGTTCCTACCCATGTATTCGGACCACAGATCTGATAAATACAAAACATCTTGTGGTTCCTACCCATGTATTCGAACCACAGATCTGATAAATACAAAACATCTTGTGGTTCCTACCCATGTATTCGAACCACTTCTTCTTCCTTTGGCTCTACAGCCCATTTAGGGCCCTGGCCTGCCATACTACACTTCTCCACTTTTCCCGATCCATGGTCTTCTTCCTCCACTCTCTCACTCCTATGGCTTTAAGGTCTTTCTCCACTTCCTCCAACCATCTGCTTCTTGGCCTGCCTTTAGGCCTTTTCTCATTAGGTGTTGTCTTATAAATCGTTTTTGGACCTCTGTTGTTTTCCATTCTTTCTATGTGCCCTACCCACCTTAATCTATTCATTTTAATTTCAGCTGTTATATTTGGTTCTTCATACAGTTCGTACAGCTCTGAATTGGTTCTACTTCTCCACTCGTTATTGTCCTTTACTGGCCCATATATTTTCCTAAATATTTTCCTTTCCCAAGTGTTTAGCATATTTTCTGCTTGTTTGCTGATGGTCCATGTTTCGCTACCATATGTTACTGCTGGCCGGATCATTGTCTTTTGTATATGGTTTTTTTAATTTTTCTGGAGATCAGTCTGTTTTTCAGTATTTTATGTAGTGTATAATATATTCTGTTCCCTACTTCTATTCTGTTTTTTATCTCTATCATTATATCGTTTTTCTCACTTATGGTTGATCCCAGGTATTTAAAGTTTTCTACTCTTTCAAATGCTCTATCACTGATTTTGAAAAATTTTTCTCTTCCTTCTTTTTCATTTCTTTGTAACAGCTTATATTGAGTCTTTGTTTCGTTTACTGTTAAACCTGCTTTCTGAGCTGCTGTTTCTAATTCTATGTATGCTTTTGCTATATCCTTGCTTTGCTTTCCTATCAATGTTATGTCATCAGCATATGCAAGGTATTGGATGGGTTCTGTAAATATTGTTCCTGTTTTCATAGACTTTGTGTTTTCACTTCTGAGGTAGTGTGTTATAGTTCCTCGCTTATCCAACTGTACGTTTCTTATGACTTTTTCTAGGGTTAAGTTGAAAAGTATGCACGAAAGGGAGTCTCCTTGTCTAAGTCCTTGGTTTACTTTAAATTCTCTTGAGCTTTCCCCTTGGATTTTCACTTTGCTTCTTGAGTTGTTTAATGTCATACGTACTAGTCTAATGAGCTTGTTGGGGATACACAACTCCTGCAATGTTTTGTAAAGATAATTTCTATTGATGCTGTCATATGCCATCTTGAAATCTATGTACAGCTGATGTAGGTTTATATTATGCTCATAACATTTTTCTAGAGTGTTTCGAAGGGAAAAGATGTGGTCTGTGGTTGCTCTGCTAGGCCTGAAACCACATTGATAGTCACCTAATACTGTTTCACTGAAATTCCCTATTCTGCAGGCTATTATTTTTGTTAGTATTTTATAAACAGTGTTGAGAAGTGAGATTCCTCTGTAGTTGTTGCAGTTAAGTTTCGAACCTTTCTTGTGTAGCGGAACTATTAAGGCTGTTTCCCATTCTGTTGGCATTATCTCTTCTTTCCATATTTTATTGACCATCCTGTGTATTTCTAAGTGTAGTGTGCGTCCTCCATATTTGAGTAACTCGGCATTTATGTTATCTTCTCCTGGTGCTTTATTGTTTTTGGTCTTTTTAATAATATTATTTACTTCTTCTATGGTTGGTTCTTCTATTTCTGCCCCATCGTCCTCTGCAATGTTTGGTACATCATTTTCGCTGTCAGTTTTAATGTTCAGCATTTCTTCAAAAATATTCCGCCCACCTTTCTAGAACCATTTCATTTTCTATAAGCAGGTCGCCTGATTTGTTAAGACACATGTGAGATCTTGCTTGGAAGCCGTTACTTTCCTCTTTGATGGCCATGTACATTTTTCTTGTTTCTTTTTCTTTTGAGTATTGCTCTAGTTTTACTAGTTTTCCCTTTTCCCATTCACGTTTTTTCTTTCTGCATATTTTGGTGGCCTTCCTTCTAGCCTCAGTGTATGCGTGAGTTGACTTTCTTGTTGCTTTTTGTAGCATTATTATCCTCAATTTGTTTCGTTCTTCCACTTCTTTTTTGCATTCATCGTCATACCATTCAGCTCTTTTCTTCTTTTGCTTGTACCCTATGACACTTTCCGCTGTGTTTTTTATGGTTTGTTTAATCTTTTCCCAGTGGCTATTTAGATTTTCAGTATTATCTATATCTAGTGTTTCTAGTTTGCTTTTAATTTCTTGTGCATATTTTTCTTTTGTTTGTGGCTCTTTTATTAGTTTTTCACAGTCAAATTGGTTTGTTATCATTGCTTTTGTGTTGTGAAAGATACTTATTTTTTGTCTATACTTTATTTTGACTAACATGTGGTCTGTGTCGGCATCTGCTCCTCTGAAGCTTCTGACATCTTGAATATCTGAACCATGTCGCCTGTCTATTAGCACATGATCTATTTGATTTCTTGTCACCCCATCTGGTGACCTCCATGTTTCTTTGTGTATTCTTTAGTGTGGAAACTTAGTGCTACTAATGGTCATGCCTTTGACAGATGCAAAATCAATCAGACGCGTTCCATTATCGTTGCTTTCTTCATGTAGACTGTAGCTTCCAATTGTCTGTCTGTATACTGTTTCTTTGCCAATCTTAGCGTTGAAGTCTCTTAACACTAATTTGATATCATGTCTAGGTGCTTCTTCATATAACCTTTCTAGGGCATCATAGAATTCCTCTTTGGTATTCCCTTCTGAATCTTCAGTGGGTGCATGGGCACATATTAGGGTCATATTGAACATTTTGCCACGAATCCTGAGGCTGCACAATCTTTCATTGGTTGGTTTAAAGCCAATTATTTGATTGAGGATGTTTTTCCTGACGGCAAAAACTGTTCCTAATGTATTTGTGGTGTTTCCACTATAAAAGATGGTATACTCTGTTGTTTTTAGTATGTCTGAATTTTTCCATCTGATTTCTTGGAGTGCTGCTATTTTTATTTTGTATTTTCTAAGCTGTTCAGTGAGGCGGGTTAGGGCTCCTGCTCTATATAGGCTTAACACGTTCCAAGTCGCTAGCCAGTAATCATGTCCGTGATCATGCTAAGGTCGGTTTCCATTTGAATCAGTCCGGTTTTTGAATTGTTGATTGGCTTTCGTAACTAGTGTTTTTTTACATGACTGGGTAGTTAGCCCTGTGCACAACCACTAGGGTGTTGCCCTTCACAGCCTTGTGGGTAGCTGCCTTTGTTTAAGGTTAGGTCCCTTAGCCTTTGTGGATCCCTCCACTAACTACAAGGCAGTAGTTGCCTGCTTTGATCCGCCCAGAGAATTGTATTTCATCGGCACTCACCATATCTGGCGAGCTTTCCCCTATCCGCCACCTGGGGAGGCGCCCGATGGGAGTTCGGCCTCTCCACACGAGGTATTCGAACCACAGATCTGATAAATACAAAACATCTTGTGGTTCCTACCCATGTATTCGAACCACAGATCTGATAAATACAAAACATCTTGTGGTTCCTACCCATGTATTCGAACCACAGATCTGATAAATACAAAACATCTTGTGGTTCCTACCCATGTATTCGGACCACAGATCTGATAAATACAAAACATCTTGTGGTTCCTACCCATGTATTCGAACCACAGATCTGATAAATACAAAACATCTTGTGGTTCCTACCCATGTATTCGGACCACAGATCTGATAAATACAAAACATCTTGTGGTTCCTACCCATGTATTCGAACCACAGATCTGATAAATACAAAACATCTTGTGGTTCCTACCCATGTATTCGAACCACAGATCTGATAAATACAAAACATCTTGTGGTTCCTACCCATGTATTCGAACCACAGATCTGATAAATACAAAACATCTTGTGGTTCCTACCCATGTATTCGAACCACAGATCTGATAAATACAAAACATCTTGTGGTTCCTACCCATGTATTCGGACCACAGATCTGATAAATACAAAACATCTTGTGGTTCCTACCCATGTATTCGAACCACAGATCTGATAAATATAAAACATCTTGTGGTTCTTACCCATGTATTCGAACCACAGATCTGATAAATACAAAACATTTTGTGGTTCCTACCCATGTATTCGGACCACAGATCTGATAAATACAAAACATCTTGTGGTTCCTACCCATGTATTCGAACCACAGATCTGATAAATACAAAACATCTTGTGGTTCCTACCCTTGTATTTGAACCACAGATCTGATAAATACAAAACATCTTGTGGTTCCTACCCATGTATTCGAACCACAGATCTGATAAATACAAAACATCTTGTGGTTCCTACCCATGTATTTGAACCACAGATCTGATAAATACAAAACATTTTGTGGTTCCTACCCATGTATTCGAACCACAGATCTGATAAATACAAAACATCTTGTGGTTCCTACCCATGTATTTGGACCACAGATCTGATAAATACATAACATCTTGTTGTTCCTACCCATGTATTCGGACCACAGAAGGTAGGCCCAGGGTCTGGCCAGAGATTGTGACGTTCATTCTGTCGGCAGAGAGCAGGACTAGAAAGGAGCAAAAGTTTCTGGACAGACTATAAAAGTATAGAAAAAAGAACGAGAAGACAATGTTATAAATCAGACAATGTTATAAATCAGACAATGTTATAAATCAATGTTATATATCAGACAATGTTATAAATCAGACAATGTTTAAATAATGTCTTACGTTATATTAGTTTTCGTACTGTTATTAATCTTCGTTAACTTAAAAAAATATTTTCAAATGGAGTTGTTTATTTTTCATGTTAGCGTTATTGTTAGCTGTGTTATTGTACAGTCACTTTTGTTAGCGTATTGTTAGCTGTGTTATTGTACAGTCACTTTTGTTAGCGTTATTGTTAGCTGTGTTATAGTACAGTCACTTTTGTTAGCGTTATTGTTAGCTGTGTTATAGTACAGTCACTTTTGTTAGCGTATTGTTAACTGCGTTATAGTACAGTCACTTTTGTTAGCGTTATTGTTAGTTATGTTATAGTACAGTCACCTTTGTTAGCGTTATTGTTAGATGTGTTATAGTACAGTCACTTTAGTTGGCGTATTGTTAGCTGTGTTATTGTTCAATCACTTTTGTTAGCGTATTGTTAGCTGTGTTATTGTAAGTCACTTTTGTTAGCGTATTGTTAGCTGTGTTATTGTACAGTCACTTTTGTTAGCGTATTGTTAGCTGTGTTATTGTACAGTCACTTTTGTTAGCGTATTGTTAGCTGTGTTATTGTACAGTCACTTTTGTTAGCGTATTGTTAGCTGTGTTGTTGTACAGTCACTTTTGTTAGCGTATTGTTAGCTGTGTTATTGTACAGTCACTTTTGTTAGCGTATTGTTAGCTGTGTTATAGTACAGTCACTTTTGTTAGCGTATTGTTAGCTGTGTTATAGTACAGTCACTTTTGTTAGCGTATTGTTAGCCGATGGGGGAATATAAATTATACTGGCTAAATGTTGGCGTCTGGATATTAATTGTTTGCTAAATAATATAGTATTATAGTCTAAATATAGTTATGTTACAGTCTAAATATAGTTATATTACAGTCTAAATATAGTTATATTATAGTCTAAATATAGTTATATTATAGTCTAAATATAGTTATATTATTGTCTAAATATAGTTATATTATAGTCTAAATATAGTTATATTATTGTCTAAATATAGTTATATTATAGTCTAAATATAGTTATATTATTGTCTAAATATAGTTATATTTTTGGCATTAATAAATGTGCACAATTATAATTATTACCCTTTCAATCAATCATTTAAAATAATAACTGTTCAAGAAGAATATTGTAAATTTTTACCGTTGGTTGGCTTAAGACAAACTATTCATTTTTTTTTTATTTTTCTCATCCCCATTTATTGAACTTCATTTTGTAAATTGTTTATCACCGAAAACGCAAAGCAATCTTGTGAAATCATGATTGTGTAACCTCATCAATTAATACGATGAATTACCTTACTTGTGTTAAGACATAATGTTTGCTCAGAAAGCAATAATTGGCATCAAAGAAACAATGAATTACCTTACTTGTGTTAGGACATAAAGTTTGCTCCATCTCTGGACCGGGATAGCCATGTAAGTTTCCCTGTACATGTCGCTGATAAAAGATACAGTAACCGACGTCTTCTTGTCGCTCTCTGCAAGGTAGTGGCTGGTCCTTTGTGCACCCACACACACACACACACACACACACAAGATTACTTTGAATCGGAGTCTTTATTATGAATAGACAAAGAAAGCCAAACCCTAGCCCCTCCTCCAACACACACACACACACACACAACTGCCGAGGGAATCCCCCCCCCTTTATAAAATAATTCTGGAGCTCTCTGTCGAGGGCCCCCACTATTTCTGGAGCTCTCTGTCGAGGGCCTCACATATGTCTGGAGCTCTCTGTTGAGGGCCCCCACTATTTCTGGAGCTCTCTGTCGAGGGCCTCACATATGTCTGGAGCTCTCTGTTGAGGGCCCCCACTATTTGTGGAGCTCTCTGTCGAGAGCCCCCACAATTTCTGGAGCTCTCTGTCGAGGGCTTCACATATTTCTAGAGCTCTCTGTCGAGGGCCTCACATATTTCTAGAGCTCTCTGTCGAGGGCCCCCACAATTTCTGGAGCTCTCTGTTGAGGGCCCCTACTTATTTCTGGAGCTCTCTGTCGAGGGCCTCACATATTTCGGGAGATCTCTGCCGGGGGCCCCCACTTATTTCTGGAGCTCTCTGTCGAAGGCCCCTACTTATTTCTGGAGCTCTCTGTCGAGGGCCTCACATATTTCGGGAGATCTCTGCCAAGGGCCCCCACTTATTTCTGGAGCTCTCTGTCGAGGGCCCCCACTATTTCTGGAGCTCTCTGTCGAAGGCCTCACATATGTCTGGAGCTCTCTGTTGAGGGCCCCCACTATTTGTGGAGCTCTCTGTCGAGGGTCCCCACAATTTCTGGAGCTCTCTGTCGAGGGCCTCACATATGTCTGGAGCTCTCTGTTGAGGGCCCCCACTATTTGCGGAGCTCTCTGTCGAGGGCCCCCACAATTTCTGGAGCTCTCTGTCGAGGGCCTCACATATTTCTAGAGCTCTCTGTCGAGGGCCTCACATATTTCTGGAGCTCTCTGTCGAGGGCCCCCACAATTTCTGGAGCTCTCTGTTGAGGGCCCCTACTTATTTCTGGAGCTCTCTGTCGAGGGCCTCACATATTTCGGGAGATCTCTGCCGAGGGCCCCCACTTATTTCTGGAGCTCTCTGTCGAAGGCCCCCACTATTTCTGGAGCTCTCTGTCGAGGGCCTCACATATTTCGGGAGCTTTCTGCCGAGGGCCCCCACTTATTTCTGGAGCTCTCTGTCGAGGACCCCCACCCCCCACAAAGTTATGGAAGTATCTGCCAAGACTTTGGTAGGATTCTTTATTGCATTATCACGGCGATCAGATTTTAACGGGTTATGGGGTGGGGCTGCTAGAACTTACAGGATTGGGGGGGGGGGAGAACAACTGGGACTGGAAAGGGGGTGACGGGGTTAAAACAAAAGGATGTTTTTTTTTCTGAAGTGAAAATTGATTAGCTAAGCTGTGGCACACAAGAAATCGATTAGCTAAGCTGTGGCACACAAGAAATCGATTAGCTAACCTGTGGCACACAAGAAATCAATTAGCGAAGCTGTGGCACACAAGAAATCGATTAGCTAAGCTGTGGCACACAAGAAATTGATTAGCTAACCTGTGGCACACAAGAAATCGATTAGCTAACCTGTGGCACACAAGAAATCAATTAGCGAAGCTGTGGCACACAAGAAATCGATTAGCTAAGCTGTGGCACACAAGAAATTGATTAGCTAACCTGTGGCACACAAGAAATCGATTAGCTAAGCTGTGGCGCACAAGAAATTGACATAAAGAAATGTTTCAGTCTCCATTTGTTTCTTGTTTTGATCTCACCTGTTATTGTGTACAAGTGTGTACTCCTTACAGCTGTAGCCAGCAAGAGATTCGTGTGTAATTGTTTCAGGATATTGTTCATCAGAATCCGATATAAAATACACGGCACGTAACGTCATCTGTCAATGACAATGAATTATAATAGGCCTGTGAATTAATGAGGGCTGTAATTTCAAATGAAAAACACTTTTTATATGGACACAAAATACAGCATTAGTTTACAAGTTGATAAAAGGAGGGTCTAACTCTTATAACTCGATTCCAGATAGTTCAATAGTTCGTTAAACAGATAAATGCAATATCCATATGTCAGATAATTTGATAATCGGATAATGCGATTTTCTTTAACCTAAGAATATCAAGTTATGCGAGTTGGTCCTAAGTGTATTTCTTTAGGTCATCTAGGGGCCACTGTCAGCTGATCCTGGGCCCCTGACGATCTCCACCAACATCTTGCCACTCTGACCACGCCCATACAGTTTCCTACTGCTAAACTACTTTACTGCAAATACCATAGCCGGTAGAATTGGGCCCCGGGGGGGGGGAGTATTTTTGGTCTTCCACCTTAGCTTTTACTGCTAGCCTTGTGTACCTGCTACTTCTAGAGAAGCGGGCCATTTGGGCAATTAATGACCTCCATGACCATTGGCTGGTGGACCCCCATGATTGGGCTAAGAGTAAAATCAAACGCGATATAGGCTAGTGATCTGCATCCCATGTGACTGGATTTACCTTAACAGAGCCTCACAGGGGAATGAAATAGATTCACATGAAACCTCGCTTTTTTAAAATCAATATAATGAAACTTACAATGATTTTCAACACATTTACCGTTTCAAAAATTAATAACTGTAAATATATAAAGTACAGACATCTGTGTAATATTAGCTTAGTCCGTGCTTTGAAAAATTGATAATTTTAAATATATCAAGTACAGACATCTGTATAATATTTGTATAGTCCTGTGCTTTGAAAAATTGACAATTTTAAATATATCAAGTACAGACATCTGTGTAATATTAGTGTAGTATGTACTGAGACGTTCATCTAGTGACCATTGAAGTAACCAGCAGTAAGTGTCGCCCGAGGCTTTAACCTAATGCCGCCCCTTGCCAGCGGTAAACTATACGTCAGTGGTAAACTATACGTCAGTGGTAAACTATACGTCGATGGTAAACTATACCTCAGTGGTAAACTATACGTCAGTGGCAAAATATACGTCAGTGGCAAAATATACGTCAGTGGTAAACTATACGTCGATGGTAAACTATACGTCAGTGGTAAATTATACGTCAGTGGCAAAATATACGTCAGTGGTAAACTATACGTCGATGGTAAACTATACGTCAGTGGCAAACTATACGTCAGTGGCAAAATATACGTCAGTGGTAAACTATACGTCGATGGTAAACTATACGTCAGTGGCAAACTATACGTCAGTGGCAAAATATACGTCAGTGGTAAACTATACGTCGATGGTAAACTATACGTCAGTGGTAAACTATACGTCAGTGGCAAAATATACGTCAGTGGTAAACTATACGTCAGTGGTAAACTATACGTCAGTGGCAAAATATACGTCAGTGGTAAACTATACGTCGATGGTAAACTATACGTCAGTGGTAAACTATACGTCGATGGTAAACTATACGTCAGTGGTAGACTATACGTCAGTGGTAGACTATACGTCAGTGGTAAACTATACGTCAGTGGTAACTATACGTCAGTGGTAAACTATACGTTAGTGGCAAAATATACGTCAGTGGTAAACTATACGTCGATGGTAAACTATACGTCAGTGGTAGACTATACGTCAGTGGTAAACTATACGTCAGTGGTAGACTATACGTCAGTGGTAAACTATACGTCAGTGGCAAAATATACGTCAGTGGTAAACTATACGTCGATGGTAAACTATACGTCAGTGGTAGACTATACGTCAGTGGTAGACTATACGTCAGTGGTAAACTATACGTCAGTGGTAGACTATATGTCAGTGGTAAACTATACGTCAGTGGCAAAATATACGTCAGTGGTAAACTATACGTCGATGGTAAACTATACGTCAGTGGTAAACTATACGTCAGTGGTAAACTATACGTCAGTGGTAGACTATACGTCAGTGGTAAACATGCCGCAGCTTGTTGGGGGCAAAAAAAGTTTCATCCTGACCCTAACAGCCACACCCAATGCTTGGATCTGAGCCAGTGACCCACTGTGACGTAGTTAGGTCTCACAGCCCAAGCGCCACCGAGACACCCACCCATCTTATTGGGGTCAACGGGTCGGGGTCAACTTGTCCTTATATTCACCTACATTTGTGGTCAAGTGGTTGTAACTGCAGATAGACATCTGAAAACGTCCATCTCTTAGCGGGCTCACCAGGTAATACTGTACTACACTTTGATTGGCTGCAGCTAAAATAAATAAAATAAACGCAAACACTAATTGAATGAACTAATTGAATGAACTAATTGAATGAACTAATTGAACTCTTGACCCTGTCTCCTAAATGACGTCCCTTGGTGGCCATTAGCCACTGCTTGTGCCCCCCTCCCCCGTTCCCCTCATTTTACCTCCAAAAACAATCTGGTCATCGCAATAAACAATCACCCAAACTGTTGTTTTCCATTTTCGAAAGACTTCAGAATGAGTAATGAATTCACTTTCTATTAAATGGAGGGGAGATCATTCAAAGTTACTCTTGGGTACAAACACAAAGCTATTAAAGTGACAAGTTCGTACAACACAAAACAATATTATTTTCTCGTCTAGGATCAGATACAAAATGGTGTTAGCCATATCTAGGTTAAAACACAATTGGTGTAAATCATATCTTTGGTAAGACACATTTGGTTGTAGGCAAATCTAGGATAAGACACAATTGGTGTACGCCACATTGTTGGGGATGGGTAGAAATAAACTTGCTCATGACTTGACATGACATCGTTGAGGAGAGATAGAAATAAACTTGCACATGAGATTGTTGAGGAGAGATAGAAATAAACTTTGCAAATGACATTGTTGAGAAAAGATAGAAATAAACTTGCACATGAGATTGTTGAGGAGAGATAGAAATAAACTTTGCAAATGACATTGTTGAGAAGAGATAGAAATAAACTTGCACATGACATTGTTGAGGAGAGATAGAAATAAACTTGCACATGACTTGACATGACGTTGTTGAGGAGAGATAGAAATAAACTTGCACATGGCATCGTTGAGAAGAGATAGAAATAAACTTGCACATGACATTGTTGAGGAGAGATAGGAATAAGCTTGCAAATGACATCGTTGACAAGAGATAGAAATAAACTTGCAAATGACATAGTTGAGAAGAGATAGAAATAAACTTGCAAATGACATCGTTGAGAAGAGAGAAATAAACTTGCAAATGGCATTGTTGAGGAGAGATAGAAATAAACTTGCACATGACATTGTCGATGAGAGATAGAAACTAACTTGCACATGACATTGTTGGGGATAATTTAGATTTAGGTGTTTTACTTTGGAGAAAGAAATGCGGCTTCAGAAACAATTCACATTGAAATATTTACCGTGATTAGTAAAAATGAAATACAAAGATAGTATCAGGGCTGAATGATGCCAGAAATAGTCCAACAATACACTAGCATCCATCGAAACATTACAAAACAATGTAGACATATGTTTGAATATTGGAGCACACTCTTGGTTCATGTTGGAGCGAGACGCGGAAATTTAAGATTTAGTGCGTGGTGAAAACGCGCAACAGAGAAAAATAAATTACTCGTTTACAACTAACGAACGGAGCCGGTGGTAGGGACAGACAAACTAGGCGACTAAGCCCCCACTATCCGATGGGCCTGCTCTCATTGCCAGTGGCGTAACTAAGGGGAGGAGGAGCGGATGATCAACCCCCCCCCCCAGGTGGATTTAAGTACTTTTGTTTGGGTCCATCACTGGTTGTGTCTGCCTCACCCAAGATATAAAACACATGGGGCTTGCCTAGCATTCTATTGTCTCTTTCCTTTGTTTGAGACTGTTTATTATACTGTATTCAGAGTACATTCCTAGCTCACTGTTTATTATACTGTATTCAGAGTACATTCCTAGCTCACTGTTTATTATACTGTATTCAGAGTACATTCCTAGCTTACTGTTTATTATACTGTATTCAGAGTACACTCCTAGCTCACTGTTTATCATATTGTGTTGTGGGTACACTCCCAGCTCAACACCCCCACACACACACACACACAAACAAGTACAAATAACATAAGTATGACAAATAGTCAAAACAGAGAGTTAATAATTATTTAAAGATATACATGTTTAATAGACAGAAAATATTTTCAGACATTTCATTAACAACTAAAAATTCTGAAAAACAAAAGATGCTAAACGAGATGTCTACATAGACGTGAGCTACCCAGTGATATATATATATATATGAATATGCAGTTAATAAATCTTACAATCCTAGATATTTAGATCTATCCAGAGTAGGGAAACGTCAATGAGAAGCATGCGGATTGAAGGGGGAGGGGGAATTCCCCTTGACCAACTTGTTCTACTAAAATAGAAAAATGGCAAAGGTCATATCAACGGGGAGCAACTTAAGACTTAAACGAATTATTACTTGAAACACAGTGATCCGAAATCATTGTTTAATTTTTGAAAATTATTCTTTTTATTTTTAATGTCAGCATTTCTATGGTTTATTTATATTTTTTAACGTGAATTAACTGAAGGAAAATGTAGTATAATTTTGTATTGGACGCGATATAAACAAAGAAATTAACTAGAGGCGTTCACCGTCAGTGATAGAGTTCCGCACAAACACCTGCATCTGCGTGCGGACAGGTGCGTAGTCCGCCACCAATGAGGACGTGGCGTGCGTCGAGGCGAAGATGACGCAAGTCAGCATCAGGGTGCGGGTGGTCCTTGGGGACCAGGTCAACTTCGTCTGGGGGCCGAGGTCAGGTGACGCCTCAGGTCAACTTCGTCTGGGGCCGAGGTCAGGTGACGCCTCAGGTCAACTTCGTCTGGGGCCGAGGTCAGGTGACGCCTCAGCTCAACTTCGTCTGGGGCCGGGGTCAGGTGACGCCTCTGCCTCAGAGTTATCTTGACCTTAATCCACAGCACGCTGCAGCCGAGAATGATGACCGATATTGGCGTCCATTACGTCAAGATGTCCACTACGTACATCTTCACTAAATGGATTGCCCTGGAATGTAGCCGACGTTCATCCAATTCACGGTCTGCGCTAAGCGAACGTCCACAACGTCTGTGTAGCCGACGTTCATCCAATTCACGGTCTGCGCTAAGCGAACGTCCACAACGTCTGTGTAGCCGACGTTCATCCAATTCACGGTCTGCGCTAAGCGACCGTCCACAACGTCTGTGTAGCCGACGTTCATCCAATTCACGGTCTGCGCTAAGCGAACGTCCACAACGTCTGTCAGGGCGCCCATGAACAACGCCCATGGTAACCAAAACAGAAATGCGGCTACGACGCTTATTATTGCCCGCCATCTCGTTACCACGCTCCTGAATTTAATGGGTCTAAAAATAGCCATCATCCTCTCCAGCGTAACCAGCACCGGAATCAAAGTGTTCACACAACGACCCCCAGACCCCCGAAGAAAAGAATAACCTGTAGAGAAACTGCTAGATAGTAGTTCAGGAATTCTTCATACTGAAAAACCGCAGAGTGCAGCGTACGGTTTGTTCGGTCCGAAATACAACACTGCAAGCGGGAAGTTGGTGGTCGTTGCGAAACACATGTTGTCGGCGATGACCAGGCCAAACAAGAGTACGTTGGAAGGCTTGTGCAGTCCTCTCCTTTTGAGTATGGCCAGGCTCATTATGTTGGCCATGAAGCCTACGACTGACAGGGATGGATTTATGTAGCAGTAGAAGATGAAGAAGACCTGCAGCTGCAGTAATGAGTCGGCCAGGTACCAACACATGTAGTAGCCTGGTCTAGACGGTGCTAGTGGTGAGGTCGATGCTGTCAGATTTAAAGCGAATGAAAAAGTTCGACATTTTGATGGATACAATTTTAATAAAAGAATTAAAGTAATTTCAACAAAGGTAAATTGTGTTGTATTATTAATATTATTTAAATTCAAAGAACATAGGCGGCTAAGATTTTAAACAAAGATTGTTAGCCTCTGTTTCATTCAGTATTTCCTTTATAGCTCTTGAAATTATTACCTAGAATATTTTTTTTTAAGATTTAGCCCACCTTTTGAAGTTACATAATGAATTTCATCTTATAATCTATGAAATTTGGAAAGAAAAATAATCGACATATTTGTCACGATACACATGTGGTAGTTGGTTTTTAATCAGTCGAAGATTTCTATATTTGTATGTTTGTTGATCTGTAAAATCACTGTAAAGATGATTTGTTTATCAATAGGATCCTATAAATCACTAAAGGATTTTATACATCCCCACCATAAGCGATAGTTCAATGTCCGAGGAGCCACCACGTGAGTCATACACTTTTAAGATTGGGAGGAGGGCGCAAAAGTTGTTATACTCACAGGGCGCAAAAGTTGTTATACTCACAGGGCGCAAAAGTTGTTATACTCACAGGGCGCAAAAGTTGTTATACTCACAGGGCGCAAAAGTTGTTATACTCACAGGGCGCAAAAGTTGTTATACTCACAGGGCGCAAAAGTTGTTATACTCACAGGGCGCAAAAGTTGTTATACTCACAGGGCGCAAAAGTTGTTATACTCACAGGGCGCAAAAGTTGTTATACTCAGGGCGCGAAAACTAAAATAAAAATATCTGGCTACGAAGTGAATAAATAAAAAAAAAGTCATACCCTACTGACTTTATCATCTTTTTTATTATATCAAACACCAAACTTAAGGCTAACAGAAACGAAGTCAAATTTATTTCACTGCATGTCGTGGTAAGATAAATTTATAATCGATAATATGTTAACACTGTTACTGTTGGAACAAAGAGACTGAAAATAAACAAAACCGTTTCAGTGTGTTTTTATATCTTATTTGTTTTCATTTATTGACATAATTTTTCGATCGTCATAAAAATTTTACTCATTAAGAACAAATATTATTAAATATGATTATCTTTTAGTTTAAATATTGTGTCTCTATTATACCTTCGTTATGCACAGTATTGTTAACTAAAACTAGGTATATTCTTTTTTAATCAAAACAACCAGAAAAACACATATCTCTTAGTTCGATATAACCATGGTGTGACATACACGTGACACTTATTATATGAGCTGAAGTAGACTAAATATTTACCTGTCAGGTAAAATAATATGAATCTTTTATTTGTATATTTCACTGATATTTTTTTTAACTGATTAAATTTTAAAAGTGTAAAAAATAAATGCACTTTAGGCCTATTTTTTATTTGAACACCTTGGTTGGTGTTTTAGTAACTGGACATCCTATTTGAACACCTTGGTTGGTGTTTTTGTAACTAGACATACTATTTGAAACCAGCCGACTAAGTGCCGTGTTGGCTGAGTGCACCAGTGTGTGGCTGAGTGTCGTGTTGGCTGAGAGCACGAGTGTGTGGCTGAGTGCACCAGTGTGTGGCAAATAAAAATGTTGGGGGGGGGGGCAAAAAATACAAAAATACCAATTATGTGTTTATTATATATTTTTAAAACGGTTACATGCATATATAATAATATAGGGTATAATATATGAAAAATGTAATTGTGTCGAGTTGTTTGATTCAAGTTTACAAAAATAACAAAGGACAGTAGATTTAAAAAAAACAGCAGACATTATAATATTTTAAAAAATCAATTTTTGATTATAGAATAAAAAAGAGTATTTGTATTTATTTAATTTAATTATTTTTATTTTAAGAATCCAGCTCCCCCTCCTCCCCCCAATGACGCCACTGTCTAAATAAAATACAATACTAATTGAACTCGCCATAATGATTCTTCAACATTTTTCAAAGCAGACACATAAGTGAGTGACGCAGAGATATTGTCATATTGTGCTGAGCAATGAGTGAAGGATCCATTGTTGTTATTATTAGATTATCGCATATTTTAAGTTGCCAGACTAATGAAATAATTTCAACAACGGACTAAACTGGCATTACTAAAAGAAATAACAATTAAAAGCTCTTTGAAAAATCTATTTATAACAAGAGACCAGACATACAAACATTCATTGATAGAAGCAATACACATTTCAATTTTAAGGACGGGTGGGACAAAGATCGAGTGTTGGAATACAAAATAAACGTGTTATAATTAAACACCGTAATGTGAATGAGTGAAGATGAGTACGGCGCAGGCAAGATCAAACAGCCTGACGGGGTGTTCATGTCCAGCAAGCCAGATCAAACAGCCTGACGAGGTGTTCATGTCCTGCAGGCCAGATCAAACAGCCTTACGGGTTGTTCATGTCCCACTCAACACAACATACACAGACCACAGCAGAACCATTATATCCACTCTCAACACAGCAGATGTATTTCTTGTAGCACATCAAAATTGTGACATTTTTTCAATGTGCGAATGGATAAAGAAAAACTGCAATGGTAAATGTTGACATCAGCGTGACCTCCCCTTGGACCAAACAATGGACAGTGTCTCAACTTGACCTCAACCAGAGCTGTCTCACTGGACGTCAACAACATGGATCAAACTTACGTACGGCTGGTCGTTGTCCGATTCCTGTTATCCTGGTTCACGTCACGATCTGATGGCTATCACGCCGTCCACCACTGAATGTAGTAGGCAAACCGTCCATCTCGAAAGATGATGGTAGCGCACTGGTTAGTCATCTAGTCGTTTTTTTGATAGCAGGTTCTTGAGTGACTCAGCAGACCGATCCTGGACTGGCAGACTCTTCCACAGTGGCCACAAATGAAGCTGAGTGGGGGACCGAGGGCCTGTTTCTGTCTTACGGTCTTCCTTCTCTGTCTTTTGGTCTCCTGCTGTCGGTTCCTTACTTGTTCACCATTAAGAATGCCTTTGTGAACAGCCTGACGCCACCCACTCCGGTCGTCGGCGAGCTGTTCCCAATTGTCGAGGCTGATGCCGGTCAGTTTGAGGTCGCGTTTGCAGACATCCTTGAATCGCAGTTGCGGGCGACCAGCGGGGCGATGCCCGGTGGCGAGCTCGCCATATAGGATGTCCTTTGGTATGCGTCCTTCTTGCATTCGATGCACATGACCCAGCCAGCGTAGACGCCTTTGGCACAGAAGGAGATGCATGCTCAGTGAGCTGGCTTGTTTGAGCACGGCAGTGTTGGTGATTTTGTCCTGCCATCTGATGCCAAGGATGCGACGGAGACAGCGGAGGTGGAAGCTCTCGAGTCGATTTTCCTGTTTGGTATAGGTAGTCCAGGTTTCGCTGCCATATAAAAGAGTGCTGAGAATACATGCCTGGTATACCTTGAGCTTGGTGTTCAGTGTCAAATGTTTGTTAGTCCATACTCGTTTGCTTAGTCTGGCCATGACACTGGTTTCTTTGGCAAGCCTCTTGTCGATCTCGTCATCCAGGGACAGACTGCTGGTGATGGTGGAGCCCAGGTATGTGAATTTGTCGGTGACCTCCAGAACTTCATTGTCGATGGTGATTGAGGGTGGAGCTGGGATGCCTTGACCCATGATGTTGGTTTTCTTGATACTGATGGTCAGTCCGAATTCTATGCATGCTTGAGCTAGGCGATCCATCAGGAGCTGTAGGTGTTCCTCTGTGTGTGCTGTCAGGGCTGCGTCATCAGCGAACAGCATGTCTCTGATAAGGATAGTGCGGATCTTGGTTTTTGCTCTTAGGGCGGGCCATGTTCAGCAGCTTCCCATCACTTCTGGTATGTAGGTAGACACCTTCTGTAGAGTCTTTAAATGCGAAATTCAGCATCATAGAGAAAAATATGCCGAATAGTGTAGGCGCTAGAACACAGCCTTGTTTTTACTCCGCTTTTGATTGTAAAGGGTTCTGAAGTGTCCCCGTCGTAGCTGACTACTCCCTGCATATTATCGTGAAAGGAGGTTATGATGTTGAGTAACTGAGGTGGACATCCGATCTTCTTCAGTAGCAGGAACAGGCCGCTTCTGCTTACTAAGTCAAACGCCTTGGTTAGGTCGATGAAGGCGATGTACAGCGGCATCTGCTGTTCTCTGCACTTCTCCTGGAGCTGACGCACTGAGAATATCATGTCGACAGTGGATCTTTCTTGTCGGAAGCCGCATTGTGATTCGGGGTACACGCGGTTTGCGAGAACCTGAAGACGGTTGAGAACCACGCGTGCAAAGGCTTTGCCTACAATGCTCAGCAATGAAATACCCCTGTAGTTGTTACAGTCACTGCGATCCCCCTTATTCTTGTACAGAGTGACTATCTTGGCGTTGCGCATGTCTTGCGGAACTCTGCCTTCCTTCCAACATAGGCAGAGGAGCTCATGGAGTGGCTCTAATAAGGCAGGTTTTCCGCATTTGATGATTTCAGGCGGGATGCCATCCTCACCCGGCGATTTACCACTGTTCAGGGCATCAATGGCTTTACTGAGTTCATCCATGGTAGGTTCAGCATCCAGCTCCTTCAGGACGGTCAAGTCTTCTATATCGTCCAATGCACTCTGTGTGACAGAGTTTTCACTGGAGTACAACTCTAGATAGTGTTCCACCCACCTGCCCATTTGCTTGCTTTTGTCAGTGATGATATCCCCTGATTTGGACTTCAAGGGTGCAGTCTTCTTTGATGATTTGCCAGTTGCTTGCTTGATGCCTTCATACATCCTCCTTATGTTGCCAGTCTCCGACGCTTGCTGGATGCTTTAAGCCAGTTGAGGCCAGTAGTCATTTGCGCAGCTACGGGCAGTCTGCTGGGCCTTTCTCCGAGCAGCCTTCAGCTCCAGAAGATTGTGCTGACTTGGGTCGCGTTTGTAGCTTATCAGTGCTTTTCTCTTGGCATCAATGACGGGCTCTAGTTCAACAGCGTTTGCCTCAAACCAGTCGGTATTCTTGTGCTCCTTTGTACCATACGTCAGAGCAGCAGCTCTGTAGATAGTGTTCGGAGCGAATTCCACATATCTTCTGCATTCGACTCTTGGTTGCAGCTTTGCAGTTCCCCAGCCTTGCTATGAACTCCTGGTTTTTGGCTTGGTTGGTGGTTTGACTGGTGTTGATTTTTGGCTGGCATTTCTTTTTGGAATGATGGAGTCTCTTGGGGCGCAGCTTTATCTTGGAGGCAATGAGGGAGTGGTCTGTATCGCAATCGGCGCTATGGTAGGCTCTGGTGTTACGAACGTTATTCAGAGAGTCGCGCCTGGTGATGATCAGGTCCAACTGATGCCAGTGATTTGATCTTGGATGTCTCCCGGACGCCTTGTGACATGCCTTGTTCTGAAAGTAGGTGTTTGTCACGCATAGGTCGTGATAGCAGCAGAGTTCGAGTAATCTCTGGCCGTTTTCGTTCATTTTCCCTATGCCATGGTGACCCAGCACACTTGACCAAGAGTCATGATCAGGACCAACACGAGCGTTAAAATCCCCAGGAGGTAGAGGTGTTCCGAAGCAGGGACTGCGGCAATTGCGCTGTTTAATAGCTCATAGAACTGGTCTTTAGTCTCCGTGCTGGCTTGCATGGTTGGTGCATAGATGCAGAGGAGGTTGGCGGTACCAGATGCTGTGAATAGACGCAGGGTAAGGATTCTCTCTGTGCCGTGGGAAGGAGGTTCAATCATTTGGAGCAGGGTGTTCTTTATGGCGAAGCCGACTCCGTGTTCTCTGGATTCCTCGACGTCTTTCCCTGCCAGATAAACGTATAGTGTGCTTCCCTCAAAGATCCAGTCTCTGGGAGGCGCGTTTCTTGTAAGGCTGCCACATCGATGTTTAGTCTGTGCAGCTCAAGATCGATGACTGCGGTCTTGCGGAAGTCATCGATTTTCTGTAAGTCATCTGTCAGTCCAGTGCGCATAGTGCGCACGTTCCAGCTTGCAATGCGGAGAGCTGGAGACTCCGTCTTTATCTTTGAATGTCTTCCTGGTGCATGTGGTAACGGTCTGCCTGTTGAGCTGCGCTCTAAGCTCCAGGCACCCACTGGAGCAGGCAGGTCGTGGCGGGTCAACACCTTATTGACCGGGGGCTGCCCAGCTTAAGGCGGGCGGTAGTTGACCAGTGGGACTACGAGGGACCCTCCCACCATTGAAGACAGCCCGTGGCGTCCAGCTCTACGCCAATTGAGCAAGGACTTATAACCCGTAGACTGCTGTCTTCTTGTTTGTGCTCTCGCCGTGAGGCGAGACTGGAGTAACGTCTCCAGAGCGCAGGCCTGGGCGAAGTTTGTGGAGGCCTTGCGCTGCCCAGACAACAGGGCCTCCCTCTCGGCTTTGTCGACGGGGCCCAAGGGGGTGCAAAGCACCACGCTTGGAGAATGACTTCTTCAAAAACAGGGGAGGAGGGGAGGGGGTGGGTGGGCTACTCTGACCGTGTCAAATTTCTATCGTTTTTTCCACCCCGCCCCCTTTCCCAATTTTCCCCATGAAGAGTACCTGGACAAAAAGTTATGTTTTAATAGAATCTAAAACTGGAAAGTTTATCTACATATTGAACAAAGTCTTGCCCAAGACACACTTCGTCAATAATTAACAGATATTAAGTATACTAACTGTTATAACTAATGTTTAGATTTCTCATCACTTAGTAGTTTGTTGTATGTCTTTGATACAAGGCAGGCCATAAATTTGACTAAATATTTTGATCTATTCAATTCAATTAAACACAAAATTGTGTCTTATAAATTGTTTACTCAACTTCATAATTTGATTTGAAAGTTTAAAAAAAACACCATTCTTGTTGTGAACAGGGGTGGCTCTACCATGGGCCCTTGGCCCTGGGACTAACCGAATATAGGAGCTAAATGCTAATCGACCAGATACATTTATTCTTTTTAGTGGTTGATGCGGGTTACATAATTGAGGCAACGTTAAATTTCCCAACTGTTATGTGGTGAAAGGAGGCTGTACTTCTTTTCAACGAACAGGTCGTTGTCTTGGAGTATGAGAGAGTTTGATGCTAGTGGTCTGATGACAATATTTATATTTTCACTGCTCACGTTCAGTCTCCGCCAATAAAATCAAACAATACCGGTTCCTTTGCTGATGTACAAGTTTATTACATGCAGATATTGACGCCAGTTCTTCTTAAATACACAACTTCAGTTTACGTCCCGCTCTTTCGCTCGCTCTTCCTATCCTATCCTCTCCTCTCTCTCTCTCTCTCTCCCCTCTCTCTCTCTCTCTTCCTCTCCCTCTCTCTCTCTCTCTCTCTCTCTCTCCCTCTCTCTCTCTCTCTCTCTCTCTCTCTCTCTCTCTCTCTCACTCTATCCCACAAAATCGTGCATCTTATATATCCTAAACGATTGGCTTGACATCGTTGATTTATTAGCCGTAACTACTGATAGTCCCAACTAACACTACCTTCGGAACAGTTTATATGACAGCTCTGGGAGATGGGAAAGAGATTGACACCTAAACAGGGGACCTATAAAAGTATAGCAAAGTATTTTAAACAAACATGCAGAAAGATAACTAGACTAACAGTCAGTCATACAGACTGACTGACCTTTATTCCGATGGGCGGATTTATGGGTGGAAAAAAAACTTTGACATTTTCGAAAGAAAAACACAATTTTAAATTTTAGCCTAATTTTTGTTTTCTGTAATTAGTTGCTCATTTTAATCATACAGCGACAGATATAAAAGATAACGTCAACATTTCTTAAAGATTGTGGCATCTGGAATATGTATCTATGTCTCAAAAGGAGCCATCTTTTCTTTTGAAGAATCTTTTTTTTTTCAGAAAAACTATAATCTATAAATAGACCAAAAGGAAATATCAGCATTTACCTGTATCATTACGTATATATAAACACTATAAATAGTTCTTAGAAATCTGAATAATTTAAAGAGACTTGACTTTGCTTTGACAATGACAGGTAAAATATTACATTTTTTTCTTCAATATAATCTATTTATTTTCGTTTTTATTTAAATCAGTCGTTGAGATATTCTAAAACTTTTTTATCGATTTTATCAGCCGAATAACTCAATGAACAAGTGAATAATTAAATTCGCCAATTTGGTTTTTTTATTTTTTTAAATAAAAAACACTAAAAAATAATTCAAGACTCTGGCTATTTGGATTTTTTCCGAATTTGAATTTTGAAATGGATGACAATATAAAAAATAATTCAATCCCCATTCCAAAGGTTGAGTAATCCAAATTGCAATAGGATATGTAACCATATTATAGCTTAACTGGTAATTTCATCGACAATAATTTAGTCATGTTTCCCACTACAAATGGCTATGTTATCCACTTTAACACTGGTTATTTTATCACCATTATAGTGGGCATGTTATTAACCAGAGCTGTTCTAATTGACTTATAAAGTAGGTAATTGCCTAGGCTATTGTCCAATGGGCCCTCTCCCTCTTACTATTGTCCAATGGGCCCTAACCCCCTTACTATTGTCCAATGGGCCCTCTCCCCCTTACTATTATCCGATGGCCCCTCTCCCCCTTACTATTGTCCAATGGCCCCTCTCCCCCTTACTATTGTCCAATGGCGCCTCTCCCCTTACTATTGTCCAATGGCCCCTCTCCCCTTACTATTGTCCGATGGCCCCTCTCCCCTTACTATTGTCCAATGGCCCCTCTCCCCTTACTATTTTAAAATGGCCCCTCTCCCCCTTACTATTGTCCAATGGCCCTCCCCCCCTTAATATTGTCCAATGGCCCCTCTCCCCCTTACTATTGTCCAATGGCCCCTCTCTCCCTTACTATTGTCCGATGGCCCCTCTCCCCCTTACTATTTTAAAATGGCCCCTCTCCCCCTTACTATTTTAAAATGGCCCCTCTCCCCCTTAATATTGTCCAATGGCCCCTCTCCCCCTTACTATTGTCCAATGGCCCCTCTCCCCCTTACTATTGTCCAATGGCCCCTCTCCCCCTTAATATTATCCAATGGCCCCTCTCCCCCTTACTATTGTCCAATGGCCCCTCTCCCCCTTAATATTGTCCAATGGCCCCTCTCCCCCTTACTATTTTAAAATGGCCCATCTCCCCCTTACTATTGTCCGATGGCCCCTCTCCCCTTACTATTGTCCAATGGCCCCTCTCCCCTTATTATTTTAAAATGGCTCCTCTCCCCTTACCATTGTCCGATGGCCCCTCTCCCCTTACTATTGTCCGATGGCCCCTCTCCCCTTACTATTGTCCAATGGCCCCTCTCCCCCAGACTATTGTCCAATGGCCCCTCTCCCCTTACTATTGTCCAATGGCCCCTCTCCCCTTACTATTGTCCAATGGCCCCTCTCCCCTTACTATTGTCCAATGGCCCCTCTCCCCTTATTATTTTAAAATGGCTCCTCTCCCCTTACCATTGTCCGATGGCCCCTCTCCCCTTACTATTGTCCGATGGCCCCTCTCCCCTTACTATTTTAAAATGGCCCCTCTCCCCCTTACCATTGTCCGATGGCCCCTCTCCCCTTACTATTGTCCAATGGGCCCTCTCCCCCTTACTATTCTCCCATGGCCCTCTCTCCCCCTTACTATTTTAAAATGGCCCCTCTCCCCCTTACTATTGTCCGATGGCCCCTCTCCCCTTACTATTGTCCAATGGCCCCTCTCCCCCTTACTATTGTCCAATGGCCCCTCTCCCCCTTACTATTTTAAAATGGCCCCTCTCCCCCTTACTATTGTCCGATGGCCCCTCTCCCCTTACTATTTTAAAATGGCCCCTCTCCCCCTTACTATTGTCCAATGGCCCTCTCTCCCTTACTATTGTCCGATGGCCCCTCTCCCCTTACTATTGTCCAATGGCCCTCTCCCCCTTACTATTGTCCAATGGCACCTCTCCCCTTACTATTGTCCGATGGCCCCTCTCCCCTTACTATTGTCCAATGGCCCCTCTCCCCTTACTATTGTCCAATGGCCCCTCTCCCCTTACTATTGTCCAATGGCCCCTCTCCCCTTACTATTGTCCAATGGCCCCTCTCCCCCTTACTATTGTCCAATGGCCCCTCTCCCCCTTACTATTGTCCGATGGCCCCTCTCCCCTTACTATTTCAAAATGGCCCCTCTCCCCTTACCATTGTCCGATGGCCCCTCTCCCCTTACTATTGTCCAATGGCCCCTCTCCCCCTTACTATTGTTCAATGGCCCCTTTCCCCCTTACTATTGTCCAATGGCCCCTCTACCCCTTACTATTGTCCAATGGCCCCTCTCAACTTACTATTGTCCAATGGCCCCTCTCCCCTTACTATTGTCCAATGGCCCCTCTCCCCCTTACTATTGTCCAATGGCCCCTCTCCCCCTTACTATTGTCCAATGGCCCCTCTCCCCTTACTATTGTCCAATGGCCCCTCTCCCCTTACTATTGTCCAATGGCCCCTCTCCCCCTTACTATTGTCCAATGGCCCCTCTCCCCCTTACTATTGTCCAATGGCCCCTCTCCCCCTTACCTATTGTCCAATGGCCCCTCTCCCCCTTACTATTGTCCAATGGCCCCTCTCCCCCTTAATATTGTCCAATGGCCCCTCCTCCCCCATACTATTGTCCAATGGCCCCTCTCCCCCTTAATATTGTCCAATGGGCCCTCTCCGCCTTACTATTGTCCAATGGCCCCTCTCCCCCTTACTATTGTCCAATGGCCCCTCTCCCCCTTACTATTGTTCAATGGCCCCTTTCCCTCTTACTATTGTCCAATGGCCCCTCTACCCCTTACTATTGTCCAATGGCCCCTCTCAACTTACTATTGTCCAATGACCCCTCTCCCCTTACTATTGTCCAATGGCCCCTCTCCCCCTTACTATTGTCCAATGGCCCCTCTCCCCCTTACTATTGTCCAATGGCCCCTCTCCCCCTTACTATTGTCCAATGGCCCCTCTCCCCCTTACTATTGTCCAATGGCCCCTCTCCCCCTTAATATTGTCCAATGGCCCCTCTCCCCCTTAATATTGTCCAATGGGCCCTCTCCGCCTTACTATTGTCCAATGGCCCCTCTCCCCCTTACTATTGTCCAATGGCCCCTCTCCCCTTACTATTGTCCAATGGCCCCTCTCCCCCTTACTATTGTCCAATGGCCCTCTCCCCCTTACTATTGTCCAATGGCCCCTCTCCACCTTACTATTGTCCAATGGCCCTCTCCCCCTTACTATTGTCCAATGGGCCATCTTCTCCTTACAATTGTCCAATGGCCCCTCTCCACCTTGGTGATTCCAAGTGCTAAGAGGGCCACGACAGTATATTTACTCTGAATCTCTCTACCAATAGCCCCCCAGAGACCTAAGAAATGGCTCGGCTCGGCTATTACAATATTTATCTGCGTCATTTATCAACGTCTCATCTGGCCAATGATATCCACAGAAAATATTATAGTGTTTTTCAGCAATATGACTGAACATGTCAACATTACAAGTAGTCATGGTTTTCTTACTGAGTGGGGCTTTAACGGTACGCGGGGTCCTGGGCGACTGCATATGATAGACCTAGAAAATATTCCATCCGCCTACCCCCCTACCCCTCAAAATGCGTGGACTGGGGAGGTCGCTACAGTTGTCACCACCCTAAAGTCGCTACTGAAACGAAACACTCAACGCGAATAACTTGAAATAATTATTCGAAACGGTAGTTAAGGGAATTCTTTTAATATTCAATTTTTTTTTTAAGGAAACGGGATTACACGTTATATCTAGCAGCAGTCATACTTAAATTTAGGATGGGTATTCATGATGTTATATGTAGATATCCGGGGTCGCGCCTACCTTATCTACCAGCTAAAGTGGGGATGAAAGAAGGGCAGTATGATCTAGGATTCTAGGTCAATCTAGGAGATAAACATCTCACCTTTACAGATGTACAGAAAACAAATTTTAAATTTTCAAATTACATGTAGTTTTTTTATTTACTGTAATACATGCAAAATTAATGTTCCCTACATGGTAATCGGATTAGACGATTGTAGAATTCGTCTGTTTCTTTAGCCATGGCATATAAAAAGGTTGTTTGGCTAACACAATGCCCAGTCTCCTCAAAGAAAGTCATTGTGGACTATCAATCAACTTTTACCAAGATCTGGAAAAAAAATTCCCTTAGTTCTCATTGAGGATCGAACCCGAGACCCTAAGTTCGACAGATGAACTCTCTACACCGCTTAAACATGTAAACGCTATTCGTTTTTACTTGTAAATGTATCTCTATATTGAAAATGTGTCTAATACTTCTATACAAAAATAACTTTTACTATTTTTCTCTACAAAACAGGTGGGAAGCTTTAAAAAGGTCAGACTTGAAAATGCCTCATAAAAGTAAAAAATCCAAACCAAGAGTTACATGCAAAAATATTTTGTTACTTGCAAGAGAAAAGCCTGACCAAATCCATGACTTATTACCAGATATAAATCAAATCTTTCCAGACGGAAGAACTTTGTTAACATTGGCCATAGAAAATAATGAAGGTTTCAACTTGATCGAATCGATTGTCAAATCTGGAGCAGACGTCAATGTGCAAAACCAACAAGGTCAGACTGCTCTTATGATTGCTGCCCGCGCTCAAAGAAACGATGTGCTGCGAATGCTGATACAGTCTGGGGCTAAACTGGATGTGTTGAATTACAAACAAATGACAGCGCTAGCTATCTGCATAACAAACAATAATAACATAGGTGTTGATTTATTGATACTAATGGGAGCAGACGTCCATATAAAAACTGGGACTTACAAAGAAACGGCTCTAAAGTTGGCAGCAAGATTGGGGCATGGAAACCTTAAAGAAGTTTTCATGAAATATGAGCCTGGAGGTGGTGAAAGTTATCAATGTAAAACCTCTCATTTAAACACTGAAAGTTATCAATGTAAAACCTCTCATTTAAACACTGAAAGTGATCAATGTAAAACCTCTCATTTAAACACTGAAAGTGATCAATGTAAATCAAGCAGCCCCGATACAACCAACGTAATCCATAATTTACAAAAAAAAGAGGTTGAAGAAATTAGAAAAATGTTCTCTCGAGTGTCCCGAGCTCCTAATGTGAGAATAACCATTGGTCTTAAAACATTTAAACCATTAGCTAGTAAACTTTACTCAATGGGTGCAATAAATTTTCAGGATGAACATGAAATAACTGTCCTAATGTATGCGGCGGTGCAATCACCTTCCAAAGCCTTAGAATACATTTTGAAATTTAATCCAGACGTTAACAAGCAAGACATTGATGGCAAGACAGCATTTATGTATGCTTTCAGTTCGAAACAACATTTAAAAGTATCCACTGTCTATAGACTCATGGGCAATCGTCCTTATGTCCAAGACAAATTAGGAAAAGCTGCCTTAATGTACGCCATTGATAACAGGTTTGAGTTACCACCGGAGACAGTTAAACTTCTAATGGGCGACGCAACTCTAATCTATGATAAAGTCAGAAATGGTTTTCTTTACTGCGACTTAAGTCTGAAACAGTTACTTAATGAGACGGCGGTCATTTCAGACAATGAAGGGAGAATACATTTGATGTATGCTTTAGAGAGAAAACCGAATCTCTCATTAGAGGAAGTAAAAGCATTGCTATGAGACACTTTGAACTGTCAGGACAAACAGGGAAGAACTGCTCTCATTTACGCTCTTATCCACATTCCTTACATCACTGCTGACTTAGTTTCGATTCTTAAAGGAAAAAATATCAACATAAGCTGTTTAATGTTAGCTTTAGCAAACAAGCCTGACTTGAGCGAGGCCATTTTGAAATGTGTGCTTGGTGATCAAAATAATGTCCGGGATGGGCTAGGGCTCACCCCACTTATGCATGCTGTTATGGACAACAAATTTGAGCGTTTTATCAAACTTCTCCTTAAATGGGGCGCCGATCTGAACATTCAAGACCATAAGGGCAAAACTGTTTTCATGCACGCTATAGTTCAAGCATATGATCGAAGGGATCGGTTAGGTTATATATCTATCTTTGAAAGCAGAGTGGAAAACGCTACTACTAGGAATAACTTGTCAGAAGAAACTCTCATCGGATTATTAGGTAAAGAAATCAACTTAACCGACGAACAAGGCTGGACAGCACTTACCTATGCAGTAAAATACTTTCAATCAAACAATTTAATTCAACATATCCTCAAGTCTGGCGCTGATGTTAACATTAAACATGTGTCAGGACAAACAGTTTTAATGACTATATTGGCAGGAAGTAAAAGCAGGAACTCATTGTCTGAATGGGTATTTTTTTTCAACATGTACCGATCCAATCAAAACCATGCAACAAGGGAATAAATCCTGGATTCATTGCAATTGGCTACGAAATCGTCTTATCTGAAGAAAATAAAGTGTATTTGTCAAAATGCTTTACTAAGCCACTCCAAGTATAAATTTCAACTGGGCTTGCCACGAATAACAAACGCTTGCAGTTTGGTTCTTTTGCGATGCGAATAGTATATCTTCGAGATCAGATAAATGTTCAGAACAACAGATTTCAAGACACATCTCCATTGCTTGTAGCCCTTGAATTAAATCAACTGGATGTTGCCAAATATCTGATTGCCAACTTTTATTTGACAGGCAGAGGTCTGGTTTTCACTTAGTCAGTATTATAAAACTCCCACGATGCAGAAAATCACGTGACAGTTTTTATGTTTATCCCACTGACACTCGAAGATATACCATTTGAAGACATTTCCCAAAAACTTCACAGAATATAGCAAAACGCATACTCTGAGTCCCTGGCCACTTGTAAAACTGGCACTAATCACTGTATCGTCTGCCCATTGGGTTTCATATGAAAAGAGGGCAAAGTTACGTGTCCAAGCTTCCCAATTCCTCAAATGTTGAGAAAGTTATCTCACGTTCCAGTCACCCGAAGCCAGAACTCCAGTTGAAATGGTCAAAAATTTCTTTGTGTTAATGACCTTCCAGCTGATCAATTTCTTTGTGTTAATGACCTTCCAGCTGATCAATTTCTTTGTGTTAATGACCTTCCAGCTGATCAATTTCTTTGTGTTAATGACCTTCCAGCTGATCAATACTAAGATATCACTTCCATTTTTTCTTTTGCATGTCAGTAATTGAATCCGTTTTATTAATAAAAGGAAATTCCTTTTATTGTTACAAATTAAATATATAGATCTTTGTAAAAGATTATAACTATCAGAGCAGTGTAATTTTTTATTTATCCTTATAATGAATGTTGTTCTCTATAACTACTTACAAAGTGTTCATGTACAAAAAATTAAGCCTGTTTATTTTGTTCGCCTTCAGCAATGTTTTTATTTTCTAATTTCCCATTCCAATATTTTAACTGAAAGGAGTTCTAAATTTTACGACTTTACATTTCAATGTTCATCTATGCGACATTAATAAATATATAAGCGACTTGCTATTGTTATTGTGTGATTGATTAACGTATAGTGACTGAACATGAAGCATAAAAAGTAAAGTTCCCTTAGCCCAAACGGGCCATATGAAGTGTAGAATTCATCTGTTTCTATGACCTCGACATATGAAGGGATTGTGTGGTTAGCACAACGCCCAGCCGCCTTTACTTTCCTAACTAAAGTCAGGTACCCATTTAAAGCTGGGTGGACTTGTGGGACGACTTTGAAACACATTTCCAATGGCTCTCACCGAGGATTGAACCCAGGACACTCAGGTGGACAGTCGAGTGTCTACACCACTCGGCCACCCGTCCCACGATGGATTTAATTATAAAATGTTATTAATTCATAGCGAGAGATGTAATGTTCTCTATCAATGACTTATATTGTGTGACTGACTACTGTCAGCAATCGATTGATTTATTTCAAATGACCAAAGACTGACAATCAGTGAATTGATACATTTTAAAGAGACTTACTGTATATTAGTGATGGATAAATATCAAAGTGAACTACCATTCTTAATCAGTGATTGATAAAAATCAAAGTGAACGATCACTGTCAAACAGTAAATAGGTTATCATCAAATGACTTTATTAAGTAAATCAGTGATTGGTTAATATCAAGGGATTTGCCGCTGTCAATCAGCAATGGATTGATATCTAGGTAACGACTACATATCCACTACGGCAAGCCTCGATTTGAGTTAAAGAAAGACTCCCCTTCCCCCCCCCCTCACCACCACCATCCAACAAGCCAGACGAATCTAACGTAACTGTGGGAGTCATTTTAAATTAAATTGTTGTTCACGTTACTAAATAAGCTTTGCATCAGGCCCAAAGTATGCCTGCTTAAACGCTAGGATTACCAGACGATAAGGTCCACGCGGTGCTCGCTCGATTTAAGGAAAAAAAAATTCTGCAGAGCCGTAGATAAATGTCTATGGTTTCATCCCCGGCATGGATATATTAGCTAAAGCAGAGCCGGGGGATACAGTTCTCAGTGCCGGGAATATCCCCGGCATCCCCGGCGGTGAATCGAGCCCTGGGTCTACGGTCTGACATCGCACAATTTAATAATTATATGCTAGATTCTGCAGTGAAACAATAAACCAATTCACGCTATTTGTATTTTTTTTTATAAAAACTCACCTCGCTTAAAAAAGATTTCGACGTTTGAAAGTACCAATCGAAGCAGACATATTTCTTTACTTTTAATCTAAATGTTCTCAAAGAGAGAACAATTTCTGACACTAATCAAATCTTCAAATAAAGTTTTCCATCTACTTTTGTAGACTTGACAGCTACTTAATTCCATTATGCGACACCCACAACCACTGTCACTTTGCCGCGCCCTTAAACTGTGCACATTGTGCACACACACACACAAAAACTAGCCTTGTGAGAATTGGACCCAGTTGATTAACAAAGGACAGAGTGACAATAAAAACTTTAAGATTTATTTTATTCGTTTATTAAAGTCATTACCAACTTTTTAAAAAATAAACACCTAATATTTTCAACTTCTAAAATAACATACTAATAAAAACATGTAATGCCTAAATGGTGCACTCAAATAAATGTAAACAAGCTTATGTGTTGAAATTATTTAATTTTTAAAGATCGTATTTTTTTTTTGTTTCCCGGGTTTTGAGTCAGAAATTGTTACGTCAATTTTATAACAATGAAAACAATTATTAAGCTATCCTCAAATCAAAGCGAAGCGTTTCGCTGTGCTATTTCTCACGTGAGATTTTTCAAAGCGCGAAAAACTCTCGCTACACCTAAGCGAAGCGAACGTAGGCGTCAGCCGACCGGATATAATGATTTTTTTAATTTTCTTTTTGTTTATTTGAAGATGTCGGCAGACATTTTCTTCTTATGATATATTTTCTACAGTTATGGTATTTTACAAGTAAAAAGTGAAAAAAACACTTATTTTTTGGTATAATCTGATATAATTCAAGTTGCTATATATAAATGTAAGTCTTATTTGTTCATTTTAAGACATTTATTTCAATTTTAACCATGATTTTCATTTGAGTCGATGTTTCTAGGCAGCCATTTTGGATTGTTTACACTTGCGAAACGCGAAAAAACTCTGAAAGAAGCGATGCCGCGAAATTTCTCTGCACCGCAGCGGAAATTCTACGCGGTTTGAGCATCTCCATATAAATACATTGCCGCGAAAGAGGGGCGAATTTCGCGAGCTACCTAGATAGGCGAAATTCGCTTTGGCCATTGAAAAAGTTCGCATTGTATTTCCCTAGTTTAAGAATTATTAATGTTGAAACTAACTGCTAACTAAATTGATGATGAATTCTTACTACAACAAAGAAGAGTTATTTTTTAAATATATAAAAACGCATACTCAAATAGCAAAAATAATTACCATAATTTCGAAGCTGTTTTATTTTAACACGTAAGATTGTTCAAATCAGACCAGCCGTTTAAAATAAAACTACAAACTAATATAAATCAATTCCTAGTCGACTAACTGTGAGTAGGTATAGCACAGTTTGTGACAGTTTGGCAGGAATATAAAGTACAGGTGTAAATAGCAAGCAGTTAGAATACATAGAAAGTCATTTCTTAACGCACTATGATGAAAAGTATTTGATTGTACCATTTAACGTCAAACAAAGATTTGCGAAAATTAGAAAATTCAAACAAAAGACCTGAATTTTAAGTGGTTTTTTTTTTTAACCACAATATAAAATATTAAAAAAACTGATGTTTAAAATGTCTTTTATTACGTAATCAAAGTGGCGATATCGAGTTAGTTAAATTGTTATACAGACTTGGATCTTTAATGTTAGTCAAATTGTTATACAGACTTTAAAAAAAAAAGAATTATAAAGAAAGGTGTGACAAATAATAATGTTAGGAGGAAATGAAAACACCACAATTGCCAGTCCGCTGAACGCCTCCGTTACTTTACTGGACGCCTCCGTTACTTTACTGGACGCCTCCGTTACTTCAACCTACTATCTGTGTTGGTTCCCGGTTGAGTCCTATCTACAGCTCCTGACACTCCAAACTTTGATGTGTTACGTAAACCCAACCCTGTCCATCCTGGGGTTCGCCGCCAACATGGTCAGTCTCGTCATACTTGTCCGCACGGGTTTCCACAAGCCGTCCGACGTCCTCCTGTTCGGCCTGGTCATCGCGGACAGCATGTGCCTGATGATGACCCTGAACTTCCCGCTGGTCATTTTGTACTTCGGCCCTGACAAGCTGAACCCCGCTCTCTGTGGATATCAGTACGGGGACGGTTTGAATCTATTTTTAGCCGACTCGTCTTTCGTGTTCAATTTCTTCGGCTACTGGGGGCGCTATGTGAACACCCTCATCCCGGTCCTGATCACGGCCGAGAGACTTCTGGCGGTGTACCGGCCATTGACGTTCAAATCTCTGGTCACCAACAAACGCGCTGCGGCTTGCGTCGTTCTTGCGTTTCTCCTATGGTTACCATGGACTCTGTTCATCAACTCGCTCTACGTCATCTACCACGAGCCAATCTCTGATACGGTGGACTGGCTCATTGTAGGCGTGGGGGTGTTCTACGAGGAACACGCGGCCATGATTGAATTCCTAGAAGTTTACATCATTGACATTTTGGTCTCTTGGATCCCTCTGTCCCTGGTCGTCTCCGGTTGTTTCGGGATATGGGTAAAGGTCATGCTTATCTTAAAACGACGAAAGCGTCTGACCTCCGCGAGGGACAGAATCGCTTGGTCCCCTCGGACCACGCGCACGCTGATGTTGACTTGCCTCGTCTTCACCGTCACACACGTATCGTCCTCGGTGTTCATGTACGCGGCGCCTGTGGGCACACAGGTTCTGCTTCTTCTGCGCAATGTTTCCATGCACTTCCTGTATACGGCCAACGCCTCCAGCAACCTGCTGGTCTATGTGGCGTCCAATAAGAAACTACTGCAGATATTTCTAAAAATAGTCCACTTCAAACACTGATTGTGCACTTAACTATATAAGGGTATAAAACAGTGACTCTCTAAGTGTGTCAATATTTTTGGTCTCAAAAAAAAGATAAACTCAATTAGTACTAGAATTGAACTTTTTGTTTATAATGTATGTTTAAGACAAAAATGTCCCCTGTTGTGTATACAAACCTGACTTAATAAACAATCTACACGAAATCTTCATTTTCTGCACAAAGAATTAACGAGATAAGCTAGATATGCAATTTCGTTTCTATATATGCCACAACTAACACACTCATGTTTATTATATAATGATTGTCAACAAAGAATGTCAATACATATCTTGAATAAGCTTACAACATTTTTCTAATAGTATGAGACCAAGCCAGTGTATATTTTATGCCCACTATTTTCTATTCTATATTCTGTAACTAGACCTAGTATAGTCTATTCTATATTCTGTAACTAGACCTGGTATAGTCTATTCTATATTCTGTAACTAGACCTGGCATAGTCTATTCTATATTCTGTAACTAGACCTAGTATAGTCTATTCTATCTTCTGTAACTAGACCTAGTATAGTCTATTCTATATTCTGTAACTAGACCTGGTATAGTCTATTCTATATTCTGTAACTTTACCTGGTATAGTCTATTCTATATTCTGTAACTAGACCTGGTCTAGTCTATTCTATATTCTGTAACTAGACCTGGTCTAGTCTATTCTATATTCTGTAACTAGACCTGGTCTAGTCTATTCTATATTCTGTAACTAGACCTGGTCTAGTCTATCATATATTCTTTGACCCAGCATAATCTATACTACATTCTTAACTAGACTCAGAATAGTCTATTATAAATACTGTTTAACATCTGCATGATGAGGTTTAAAATAATGTCATAAAGAGAAATTTAACATTTATTCTAAAGTAACTAAAGCATTTCAGAGCCCCCCCCCAGACCATTTTACTATATAAACTGTCTTTTTTCTTTATGTGAGCCTCCCCCCCAGCATTTTTTGCTGGTTGCACCACTGACAGAGGTGTCATTTAGATCTGTGTACTCTAATCATTGACCAATCTATAAAATCAATCAATAAATTGCATGGAAAGTGAACTGCTAATATTTATTTGAAAAAAAAAGTTTAGTTATATGACAAATAAAGTAAAAACTACGACTTTTTTAAATTTAATTTTAATTAATAGATAAATTACAACAAATATTTCACCATAACAAACAAATAAAAATATATATTATACAATGATCACAATAAAATATTCATTCATGGATTCCCTTTATATTTATTCATGTTGAAATTCATGTTTTTATTTCAGTACTTTAGAATTGTATTGACAAGAAAAATAAATAATGCATTGTTTCTTCAAGAGTTCAAATTAAATGCAATGTATCATGTACAACAGAATATTAACAAATCAAAGTTCAATCAGTCTAGGCAGTGAACTTACGTAAAATAAACAACTGTTCAGAGATAGAGAAATACCTGTATGCCAACAAATGACACATAGAGATTCACAACCCTCTATTGCACTTCCCCCAAGTGGTATATTTATGTACACACAATGCCATGCACCCATCAGCAGAAAATAAAATAAATGGGTCAGGGGTTCAAAGTATTACAAAAACAAGTCTCACTTTACAAATTCAAGTCTCACTTTACAAATTCAAGTCTCACTTTACAAATTCAAGTCTCACTTTACAAATTCAAGTCTCACTTTACAAATTCAAGTCTCACTTTACAAAAGCAAGTCTCACTTTACAAATTCTGTTTACTGCATCTCCAGACATGAGAAAAAGTGTAAGAAGTGATTATACAGGATCCAACAGACAAAGAATATTTCATGGATCCAACAGACAAAGAATATTTCATGGATCCAACAGACAAAGAATATTTCATGGATCCAACAGACAAAGAATATTTCATTCTTACTGCTCAAATGATCAATTAATTAAATTGCACAGCCAAAAACACCAAAAGAATAAACATGAAAAAACAAAAAAAATTATATATTTTTTAATAAACCTCAATTATACTCACTAATTAAACATTATTGTAGTTAAAGTAAAGACAATTTAAATCAAAATTACAATTAAGTAAAAACTGATGGTTGGCTACATTTTAATTAAACAGGGCTGCAAATTTGTTTTTGGAGATCTAAAGATATCTGAGAAAAGTCTAAAGTAGATGATACATTATTAGGATACAAACAAATTTGAATTGTCACGCAGGAAATGTTTTTCAAATAGATAAACATTCTAGAGCAAGGTTAATTTTTTTTTAGAATTTTTACTCAAGAACTATTGTTTATGTAATTAGAAATTTTGACATTGAGTGTTCAAGCACATTTTTTAGCACACCTGTTTACATTACATGAGGAAAACAAATTCTCAATAACAGACTGTCTCACTTCCTGATCTGCACAAGAAAAGATAAATCTACATCATTTGTTGTTTTATCAAGTACAGGTTTGAAGAAATCTCCCAGATGGTCTTCAGCCTTTTCTTGGTTCACATTTGTGAGACAAATTAGTCAAGATTCTGTGATTGTCTATGACTTGAAGATTTCTGCAAAATAATCATGTTTAATTTTTAAAAATAAAAATACTGGTATATGCAGATGAAATAAAATTTTATTTACATAACTGACAATTTTTAGGTTTTAGATTTCTATTACAATAGCAGAAAGATCAAACTGGCTTGAGTTGAGCATTTCAGAAACCATGTTAGATGACACAGAATAACAACATGACCTAGATAAACTATGAGATTCATGTAAGAATAATCTTGATCCCAAATTAAATTATTTACCATTCTATTCTGCTAGAGATAATTTAAATCATTGGGGTTTGAACCTATCACAAACCCTACATTCGTCAGACTTAAGTCATTTTTGCATCACGATAATATTGTTAACAAATATTTTTGTGCTAAGCAAAATCAGTTCTAGGTAACTTTTCTAAGTATAACATTGAAGCTGTAACAACCATTCAAATTCAATAAGCTGTCGCCATGACATAAACAAAAAGCATTAACAAAGCTCAACAGAAAAACTAAAAATAAATTATTACACATTCAGAAATACTTCTGTGAAATATTATGTCTTTAAAAAATGACTACCTGACATATGATCTTATCTCAGTTGTAGCCTTGATAGTTTCTGAAGACTCTGGCTCTGAAACAAATACAATAATATTGAAAGTGGCACATGTCAAATCTTTATTTGTTGTCAAAACATAATGTAATCAACCTTACTGGTGATGAACTATCACTATGTTAAACAAAACAGTTTCAGTCAAATCTTTATTTGTTGTCAAAACATAATGTAATCAACCTTACTGGTGATGAACTATCACTATGTTAAACATTTAAAATAAAATAACCAATATTAAAGATGATTGTTTAAAAATAAAGAATGGGGGCAGCTTTTGAAATCATTGTATCAAAAGATAAATAAATGGAAAATGAGTTTTTAAATGCTGAGATGAGGTGTTAATGAATAATAGTAATTGCTCAAGTTATTATTTAAGGATAGTGCAGATCATATCTGTGTATGGGGAATATTAGGTATAAAAGCAAAAAATTAAATTATTTACGTCGTAAATTAAAAACATTCACTTATGCGCTGTATTACAATACTAATGAAGAAATCATATTAAAGCAACTTTCTTAACACACGAGTAAAGGTGAAGAAACAGAATGTGAAGACTCACCAACATGACTTTGTTTACAGAATCTCACAGTCCTTAGAGTTTGAGCAATCATATGCTGCAGAAAGATACAAAACCAAAATAATGTGTTAACCTTATCTCAAAAATAAATAAAAATCTTAAGTACATGTAGTAAGTAATAATAATGTGTCAAACTTTAAGAATTCATTAAAGTAATACTTTCAATATAATAATGTGTCAAACTTGAAGAATTCATTAAAGTAATACTTTCAATATAATAATGTGTCAAACTTTAAGAATTCATTAAAGTAATACTTTCAATATAATAATGTGTCAAACTTTAAGAATTCATTAAAGTAATACTTTCAATATAATAATGTGTCAAACTTTAAGAATTCATTGAAGTAATACTTTCAATTTAAGTTCTTTGGATAATTAAAAACAAAACAAGGCAAGGTTTCAATTTTAGTGGTATTAAAGTTCTTAGTGGCGTTAAAGTTCTTAGTGGTGTTAAAGTTCTTAGTGGTGTTAAAGTTCTTAGAAATGCATCAAAAATATATTTTCCTAGTTAAACAGGTGATACATTTCAAAATTTTGAGCAATTATAGTGCATTGTGTGAGCTATACTAAAAAAACTAATGCTAAAATGTTTGAGCAAATTATTTTTTTTTATGAAATATAAACAGCATAAGTTAAAATTTGACAAAAAAAATCTCTGCATAAATTGAGACCTGACTGTAATTAACTTGTGCAATCATTTTACATCTAATGCATGTATGAAGGTGCATTAGGGAAATTATCTTGTCTTTTTTGTTTGTTTAAATGTTTAATTTCTTAAATGCATGTATATATTAGTGATGTTTAATGATGGATCTATTGGTTGAATCAGTAGCAATAAATGTGTGAGCCCAATCAAAGTGGTGTATGTTGTAAGCTAAAGCTTTAAGTGATGCTAGTTACCAGTCCTTCAATGGCTGTTGCAGATTAAGGAGAATTAAAAAGGACACAGCAAAAACTGTCCCAAGATTAACAACAGGTTCATTAAACGAGCAAGAGAGAGCATCTCTTGTAGCTAAATCTGGTAGGCATTATATATCTAGAGTCAATCTCTACAACTGGTAGGCATTATATATCTAGAGTCAGTCTCTACAACTGGTAGGCATTATATATCTACAGTCAGTCTCTACAACTGGTAGGCATTATATATCTACAGTCATTCTCTAGTCAGGTCAAAGGTGACTGAGCAATCATTCTTTCCATTTTCCTTTCATAAATAAATTCTCAGGTGATAAGTTACTAGCAATTGTATCTGCTATAAATGAAAATTAATTTTGTCAAGCAGAGAATAGTAAGTGGTTAGGAATAAAATGTCAATCCATCATGGTAGGACAACACATACTATGTCCCCCACTAAACTTTAATGACTATGCAGCTTTGTTTTCAGCAAAGATGTAAAAAAACAAAGAATAAAAGATGCACTTACCATTTTTTCAAAGTTGACCAAGTTGTCATAACAAGTTTTGTTGCCTTCATTAGTAAAGGTCATATCTGAAATACATTGAAAGGGAAAAATTATTTCATTTTAAATGTTTCATTATAAAAAAATGACTGATCAGTGCACAGAAATTCTATTTTAGTTTTCAGTAAGATGGTTTGGAAAAATAATAAAAATTATTAGCTTGTCCACCAAAAAGCTACTTTATCACTTTTCATTTTTTTCAATAATATTTTAAAATGAACTGTTGAGTTATCTGCTCCTTGTCTTTTTGTTCCTATTGAATAAAAAAATAAATCAGCATTTGCCAATTAGTCTGTAGTGCTAGAACCAAACGCTCACCCTGTATGAGAAGTGACATGAATGGAATGATAGGACTGGTCAACTTGCTGACAGCGATTCGATAATTTCTGTTATTCCTGGCAGGCTCCATAAAAGCTTCAAATTCAGAAAACATTTTTTTGGCTTTACTGGGCAATTTCTGTGAAGAAATAAAACAAAAAATTGCAATGAGAGATGCCATCTGATCATGGCTAGAGATAACTCTGTGATGCCTCATTAGCTAATTCACCTTCGATTATAGTTGAGAAAATGTTGAGAAAAAACCAGTTTGCCTGACAGCACTCATGAGTTTATTATAGAACCAAAGGGTTTAATCCTAACAGAAACCTCATAAATAGTACGGCATCACTAGCTCTGGTATCAGGTAGTGACTGTAAGGACGTGCATCTGTCTCTTGACTGGTTTTTTTATTTAAAAATCTCTTTACATGACAGTAATTTTTATCATGACAAGGAATAAAAAAAAATCTGTCCTTGCCACATTAAGATTCATCCCAACATTTTCTCAGCTTCTGGACTTATTATATATGTTTATAGGCGTAAACTTTCTTATGCAAAAAAATGCAAATGAATCAAAATAAACTTACCAGAATCAAAGTAATATCTAATGAGTTCACAATTATTTTTTTTTTAAATTAACTAATTTAATGAGCTTTTTTCAATAAAACCTAGATATAATTTATTTTTTCCATGGCTATGAATAGTTAAAACAAAAAATTCAGAGCGCACCACAGAGATTATAAATTATACAGAGAGTGCATCATCTATTTAAAATAATTCCTTCAAAAGCTGCTGTATTGTTTTTGTGCTTTGTATCAATGTTTAAGTGTTACATCTAAAATAACACAAATGGCATAACTTAATTAGTCATCATAAGAGGACTTTTTAAATAGTGATACCCATTCTGTATGGTATACATTCTGTGGAACATACCAGCGACAAAACAATTGTGTTCAAGTACTTACTTCCCAAGTTTGTGACAGTCGACTGACAGCAATATGACCAAGTCCCTGTGTGATGGCAGCAAATCCATGAAAATTTTTCAATTCTTTACAGCTGTGCATTAAATTAAAAAAGATGTAATTTCACAGTCTACTATCTTTTAACTAAGCTTTAATAAAATATCAATCATTAAATTTGCAGTAAGATTTATCAATACATGTAATAGCAATATTTCTTACTGCTGAGCCAGTTTAATAAATTTTCTTAAAAGTTGAACTCTCTTGCCCAGGTTAGTCAACAGAACCATCTCTGTAACCACCCAATACTGAAGCTGAAATTTATAACATTCAAATCAATTTTGTTAATAAACTACAACTCTATCTTATGATCATTTATATCAATTTTTTTTTTAATTTTTACAAGAACACAAATTAAAATAGTAAATTTTAACTATATGTTTTAAATGAACCTTAAAAAATTATACTGCGACTTCTGGATTTTCAATTCCCTCCTACAAAATATAAGCTATATGATAATAAAATTATGTATAGTCACTTGTTCAAACCGTCTCAGAAATTGCTGCAGATTAGGAAATATTCCATCTGGAAACACTGTTGGTCCAAATATTTTGTTTAGAATTTCTTGCTGAAATGAAATAAAATTAAAAATTAATGATGAGTAGCATTTTTAAAGATTCAAACAGAATTTGCAAATTGAATTTCAAATTACATTTTAGAATTGTTCAATTAAAAAAAAAAGCTTTTAGATGTAAAAGGGTTGTACATTAGAATTTTCAATGACAATTGATTAAATAATCAAAAAGTTATCATTTAGCTACATATAAAAAAAATAAAGTTACATTAATTCATTTCTATATGGTATGAATATGAAACAAAAATACAATTGATTAGATATCATTGCAATGACTAAGAAATGTTAAATAGGATAGAAGTGATTACAAAAAAAATTAGAAGGAAAGGCGTAATTAAATTTATTACAGGACATCTTGTATATGATGAGATGGTACATGTATCTCCATCACACTTCAAACCCACAACCACTATTAGGACAGATTTAGTAGTGCACTTTCTTCAACCTCCACCATATCCAAACCTGCGACGACCAATCCTGAATTGGGCTCCTAAGCAAGAAACATGCCACACAATGACTATAACAGATGATGTTGACTGGAGCAATAATATTCACAGCAGGATAGCACTGACCAAAACAGCAGGATAGCACTGACCAAAGCAGCAGCATAGCACTGACCAAAGCAGCAGGATAGCACTGACCAAAGCAGCAGCATAGCACTGACCAAAGCAGCAGGATAGCACTGACCAAAGCAGCAGGAGAGCACTGACCAAAGAGAAATTGATTGGTTGACAGAATAATTGATTGTGTTGAAGGGATTTAAAAAGTATGGGTGTGTGGTTATGGTCAAGCGAAAGTAAGTGATCAGTCCAAGAGGAGAAAAAGTTTGGACCAGAACAGGCTCAAATATTTAACAAAATAATAATTCATTAAAACAGTATACAGTAGTTGTATAACTACTCCAGCATATGGACTGACCTCAGAGACAGACATAAACAGCTCCCAGTCGTAATAAGTAATCTGACTGGCTAGTTCTTTGGTACTCATGACTTCTAATATATGCATTGTACTTGCAGTGGGTCCATCTTGTTCTGGGACAGGAGTCTGTCAGCACAAATTAAATTTAAAAAATTGATCAAAACAAGAAAATAAAATTCAACAAAATAATTAAAACAATGTAGTCCTATATACAGTATAGATTGAAAATGTTTAAATTACTATAAAAAGCAACATGTGAAATCAATAGCAATGTCACACATGTAAAAA